>CM069928.1:1800000-2195641 GCA_036172225.1 Cryptocoryne crispatula var. balansae | reverse complement strand
AATCCTGCACATGGGGTCAGCATGAGAAGGAATTCTCTTACAGTTTTGGGCATATTTGAGTCCCACCATAACTTGTTACTTCTTGCCCGGCCTTCAATTGGTTATCCACTGGTCCTATCCTTGAAAGCTGAAACACAACCTGCCATCTAGGTATTTTGGGAGTTGCCGGAACCTGAGAAGGGCTTAGGCCCTTTGTTTCTTGACCCCTTTCGGTTGCAGCAGATTTTAAAGAGAGACTCTCCTTTCACCTTCTCATCCACTAACAGTATCAGATATAGCTTTGTTTTGTTTAATATCTTAGTGCTTTGACATTTCCAGTCAGGCTAGAGTCTAAATTACATCACATCGCAGGCCCTGCTAGGTCTCTGTTGAGCCCAAAACTTAAGTAGGAGGACCTTTCCGGCAGCAACAGATATGCTCCCCCTCTCCTGTTACCCATGTTATAGTACTGTTTCTGGGTACTCTAGGCTGTCATTTGCCTGACTCCAAGTCCACATAAGCCATCGGTTGAAAAGTCTCACGGGGAATTGTCTCCCCTGCATCCTCTTCTGTCCCGGCTGTTGGCAAGTATCATGCTTGTATACATATCAATCTTTGCCTGTATATGCATCCTGTTTTTCTGGTATCAATTGAATCAAGTAGGTATAAGTTTCTATTTAGCCCATCTAACGGTTTTCCACCACAATTTAATACCCATGGGCTGACTGAATTTCATCATCATTCTTTCCTCTTTTTTTCCCTTTATTGATCCCGGACCCTGCAGGATTTTAGTTTGATTAAGGGAAGTACCATTCAACCATGAACCTTAGCAGACTATGACTTAAGTTTTTCTAGTGATTGCTTTTTGCTATCAATCTATGCCCCACAGCATCTATGCCTTGAGGTCCTCTTTCCCTCTTCTTTCTAAAAATTTTAGGTGTCAACAGTGTCTACCAGCATTGCTTTGATCTATATATGGCAGGGGGCAAGGAACGAAAAAAAAATTATGGTCATTTTGAAAACTCTGCAGCAAACCTACAGCTTATGACTTTTTTGGTCAAGGACTGGAAGTTTGCACGTTCTGTTTCTATTTTGGGCTAGAAAAAGTTTATCTTGTAATTCTACCCAAACCTCAACCACCTTTGTAGTAGCTGGGAAGCTTCTCCTTTTCTGGTTTTTATTTTTTATTTTATTTACCCTGCCTTTATGACTGTACATACTTTGATTTTTAATAATTAATTGAATTGTGGCATTGCCACTTTCAAAAAAATAAGGTTTTCCATGTCGGGATTGGACCAAGATGGTCCCAAACTAGATCGGCCATCTTGGTTGATCCAACTGAAGAAAAAAATAGATCTAAAATTGGCCTGGATCAATTCTTTTAAAAGTGCAAACAAAAACATAAAACCATAGAAAGCAATTTGTTCCTAGCTGATCCATGGTGAATAAGCCCCCGGAAAACAATTGTCGGTGCCTCCTGGTGTTAGGAACAGCCCACACCACCCCCGATATGATCCATTTTATCGAGTCCAAAGAATTGATAAGACCCGAAATTTTGTGAGTCCTTTTTTAGATGTACAACTTTGATTGAGTCTAATCCTCCATTTTTGTGGTACTAATCGAGACCATTGAGTTTACAATAAGTTATATTGATAGTGATTCTTAAGCCAGTTTTTCCATTCATTCATTCCAGACTCATAATCTTTCTTATGCTTTGGTTTGAAATCAAACAATAATAATTGTATTAATTTTTTATATATATTATTCCATAATTTTTATATTATATGGTTTTAAAAATATGTTTTTCTATTTAAAATACATTAAACTTTAATTATATACTCATTTTATATTCAATAAATTTTATTATTTTATGGTTGTATAATTTTAGTTTTTTGGAATCCACCAACTTAGCGAATTTTCCCATTTTAGGACATGGAAGCAGCCGCCCCCAATATTAGGAGGTGTCGATACCGCAAGAATCGGCTCAGGGATCCGGATTAGGCTGAAATCATCCAATCCAATCATATCTAGCCTAATCCCAGGGAAGTTGAGTCCCAGCATCACGCTCCCGCTAGATTGGATCAGCACATGTCAGTCCTAGTCTGGACTAGCCAATCCTTCAAACATGTGCATGTATTATTACCTCATCTCACGCATATCATTAAGGCACCTGATTATCAGCTCAAAGAAATGCTTATCATCATCGAGATTTGGACTTCCAGAACATAGTGATGGGCCCTGACATTTCTTCTGAAACTCTTGAAAATAGTGATGATCATCGTCATCATCAGACTTTCTGTTAATTGTTAGTGCCTACTATTTTTTCCTTTATTTCCATTCAGAATGTTACAAAGATAAATAAACTAATTTAAAGGATGAAACAACAAAATGGCAGGAAGACATCATAAAACAATAATAAACCTGCCAGGCAATACGATCAATGTTGAGTGTAAGTAGAAGGGTCTTTGCACCAAGTCGAGCAGATGCAAGTGCAGCTTCACAACCTGCATGTCCTCCACCTATTATAATGACATCATACAAGTCTTCCATCTCTTCAACATGCGATCTGGCATCTGCCATATTAGACACATCAATTAACTGTTTACATCAGCTTCTTGATTATTCAGACGTGCTATGAATCCAGGATTCATTCAACTCTAATGGAAAAAAATAATGCAACTTGACTGATGTGAGACAAATGATAAAATATTCTGAAGACAACCATGATGAAATATTAAAAAAAAATAAATTTAAACACAAATAGTATAAAATTAGTTTCATGGCCCCATTCTCACCAGTAATATATAATTAATAATGATGTCAAAGTGATAGTTACAAAAGCCAATAGAACATCTATAAACTTGAAGCAATCAAATAAAATAAGATAATGGTCGCATGGGACAAAATATAGCCAAAAACCATCTTCAGAAACATTGGAGCTCTGGCAGATCATTGTGACAGCTAAATAGACAGCTGCATCAGCAACTAGCGGCTATGCAAGGACAAGAATAAGGGGTGCTTCTTATGGTCGAAGGGGGGAGACATCATCTGATTAGCAACATCAAGAAGTACGGATAGAGAAAATCACTAAAAGCACAAGTTTGGAATGGTGTACGTTTCCAAAAGTGGCTGGTTACTAAAATGTGCAGTAAAAGTGGACTAATGGAATGTTAAAAAAGCTATCGATTATCTGCACATTAGATTCAGTGGATTCTCGACCAAATGATTCGATTGCTGGTCCTGATTTTGATGATAATGTGCAGATAGCTTTTGTAATCAGTGTAGTTGTAACTCTACTCTAGTGGAAACAGGTCAAGCTATCCCTATAGTCAATCTCATTCTCAAAAGAAGATGTCAGATGAAGACACTTAAAGTAACTTTCTTTCAGATTCCTCCAAGTAAATGTCATGTGTCATGTTCCTTCAATGTATAAGACTGCATTAATGCATTTGCCCACATCTGCAGCCATATAAAAAGTTCGGCAACTTCTTATTTGGCCGGGACTTCCAAATTGCAGATGGTGGAACTAGAGCAGTTTCTCTTCTCTGTTTCATAATAACTTTACAAAAGTAGCTTCCTTCACTAGTTAGACAACCGTAAAAAACTCCAAGAAGTAGTTTGATGCACTGTAATTGATTAATTTTAAAACTTACTGATTTTACAATAGTTCGTTCTGGTTTTCAGTAGTTGAGTGTGAAAACCAAAATCCATGCAAACAGATAGCCAGGTGCATGTTCTGATTTCAAATTATACCAATTTGAAACATGCCAGACCTAAGGAAAATGTCAAAACCCAAACAGTTACGACAGTTTGCAATGTTTTACAGTACACCAAACAACTACTGAAAGTTTCTTTACTTGTTTTATTTTGGAGGTGCCCAGAAAGGGCTGTAATTTGTAAATGCAAAGTATGGAGAAATGCACTAAAAGAAAGAGCAATTCCAGTGCGTCGATAGACAGATGTGAAATTAAGTATGAATGTATGATAGAGATAAAAAATTAAGTTCCTGCAATCAAACAAGAAAATATCTCCAGTTAGATAACCTGGAGAGAGCTACATGATGGGTTACTTTGCAGAACCTTATTCCAAGATGACTAAGATCATTTTTTTAATGTTATAGTACACCTAATCCTCTTAATTTGCTTTTAATGCAAGCACACTTAACCGTCTCGAGAGAAAGTGTCGAACACAGTCTGACCAATAGGAATGCATCGAAATTACAACCCCAGCCAACAGTCCACCTGAAAACACCGTACCAACTCGTCATACTTCAAAATTTTAACGCGACAAAATCTTTGATGCATGATTGACGATCCCACTCCAACCTAAAATTACTGCCTTCGAAACTCTTCTTCACGCTCTGTTCGCCCACGTTCGGCCCAGGATACACTCAGGCATTGCGCTTCTTGTGCATTGGCAAACAACCCGCACTGAGCAAGTCCGAGCCAGACGAAGAAAGAAGCACGGAGATCATAAGACTGGCTTGCGCGTACCTGTAGGGGTAGAACAAGAGACTGCCGCAAATCTTCTGTGAAGTGGTACCCGCGACAGTAAGAAGCTCCTGTTGTGGCGGCGAATCTTCGCCGAGAACGACGGCGGGATCTGCCGATAAAAACTAAAAACGGACGACAGCCGAGGAGTTAGCCGTGAGACGCAAGCTGTCGCCGCCATAGCCACCGAATAGAAGCAACCAAGGGTACCGCACGGGAGAAGCCCGAGGACGGACAATGGATGCGCTGTTTCTATGGTGCTCGCAGTCGCAGTATCACCGTTCCGGAATTCGGGATAAAGGCAAACACTCGTGACTCGCTCGAGCCGAACCGTATACGAGATTTTACATTTGTACCCGCCCAAATAATATATTTGTCTTTATACATACAAAGAAACCTCGGGGTTACTTGCTTCTTAGTAGTAAATTATATATCAGCACAACTTGTTACAAATATTTAAGAAACCAACCAAGATTATTTCTCCAGGTGGTTCAAATGTTTTCTATGACTTTAAGGAAATTCAATGCTGGATGTGCTTCACCGGTTCCTCCTCCTGTCACGGATTTGGAGTTTTCAAAATAAAATTTAAATCAAAACAAAAAAAATAAAAGATTGACTTGGGTTCACGTTTGTGAATTTTATGCCACGGCAGAAACACGTTGTTGATTTATTTTTCTTTTAAGCATGCAATCATACAACGTATGCATTTCCATGCAATTTCTTGTTGCTTTTGTTGTTCATTGCAAGAAAGCATGTTAATGCCAATGGCGATGGGTTAACCGTGATGGCTTAAAAAAAATCTTATGGGGTGTTTAATTGCATGATAATTTTTTGTACACTTTCGTGATAGAAAATTATAGTAAAATAAAAAGTGAACGAACTCATGACATAAAATTATCATATTTGGAGGGATGTGATTACAAAAAAGAGTAACTATCACACATGACCAAACAAAGTGGGGGACCACAAGAAAAAAGAAAGAGGTGAGACCCTCTTTTTTTGTTTAAGAAGAAAATCACTTTTAAAACATAAAATTGTCATGGTTACCAAACACCTCTTTTAACAAGTTTTCTTACAATTTTTAAAAATTAAAACAAAAACCTTCATTATCATACAACCAAACACCCCATTAATGTTAATTTATTTTCTCAATGTCCACCTTTGCGTTTGGAAATTGATCGTTAATGTTGATATTCACTTTGATGTTGATTACTCGCACCATGCATGTGTTCACTTTTACCTTGTATTTATATATGTTGCAGTACAGGAGAAATATTAAATTACGATTATTTGCAGTAGTTTTTAATGGCAATCTTGGTACTTCAAGTCTGTGTTGGATTAGTTGATACAAAGTAAAAGCTGAATTACACAACAGTTTGAAATTTTAAGTTTTCCAATTAGTTTGTATTTCTCGTTATATCTTGTGCTAAATCTTATTAGAAGTAATTGGTCATAGCATATATTTATATTTTAAAATGATGATCTTTCTTGTGAATTGTCAATGATTTATTTTAGACTTATTGTGGAGGTATTTATTTAGATTCATGCACTTCTTCTCCTCAAATCTCTACAACTAAAAAGCAGATGAGCATCATCACCGGGTAATGATACGGGAGAAAACAATACTTTTATTGGTTATTCTCGTCAATCTTGCATTGAGCTTGTTAGAACAATATAACAGTAATTGGGTGTTTGGTTGCATAATAATTTGAGATTTTGCTGCAATTTTATGTTTCTGTAACAAAAATTGTTAGAAGAGATGTTCGGCAATCATTACAAATTTATGTTTTTAAGAAGATTTCTTTATTGGACAGAAAAGAAGTGAGACCCTCTTTTGTTTCTCTTGTTGGTCCCCCACCTAGTTTGGTCATATATGACTCCTACTATTTTTTGTTTTTCCAACTTTCCAAACATAACGATTTCATGTCACTAATTGGGGTGTTTGGTTGCATGATAATTTTTTGTACACTTTCATGATAAAAAATTGTATTAAAATAAAAAGTAAACCAACTCATGACATAAAATTATCATGTTTGGAGGGGATGTGATTACAAAAAAGAGTAACCACCGCACGCGCAAATAAAGTGGGGGACCACAAGAAAAAAGAAAGAGGCGAGACCTCTTTTTTTAAGATGAAAATCACTTTCAAAACATAAAATTGTCATGGTTGTCAAACACCTCTTTAACAAGTTTTCTTACAATTTTTAAAAATTAAAATAAAAACCTCAATTATCATGCAACCAAACACCCCATAAGCTAGTTTACACTTTATTTTAATATAATTTTTTATTATGAAAGTGTGTGAGATTTTATTTATTTATTTATTCAACCGGACACCCTATAAGACTATTGCGGTATTTGTATTCATTTTTTTCTTTTTCTTCAAGGAGTCGCTTGCTTTTGTTTTGACAATGTTGTCTTATTAATCAGGAGTAATAGAAGAATGTGATGTTGTGTGTATTGTCTTCAACGTTCCTTCTTTTGCTTGATATTTGTTAAGAAAGAAAATAATGTTTTATTGGTTATTATCGTCCAATCTTGCAGTGACCTGGTTAGAACAAGAAGATTGTTGCATACCGTAATTTAATTATGTGTTTGTTTTGGCTTAATATGATTACATATCTAACCTTTAAAAGCGTGGCAAAAAAGTACTTAGTTTAATTGAGATATTTATATACTAACTAATTCAAGTTTAAAGAATCAACACAATGGCGGTAGATGAAGAACATAAGAAGAGGGTAGTAGAAATTCCGAAATGCAAGATGGGGAAAATGGACAATAGTGAAAATGTGCACCCTTCAAAGCTTGTTGTTATTCTTATATACTAGAATTCACACACATTACATGGCTCTTTGCCTTTTTGCAATCCATTAGCTACTAGGGGTGATGCCCCTCTTTGTAATGCCCATAATGGCCAGACGATGTGGAAAGCAAAAAGTTAGTAGAAGCTTAGAATACATTATCAATGTATAAACAATGTTAACAATATGTAATTACACTCGTTTGGTTAATATAATACATCCTCTTGAGTTGGAATTGTGCATTTGTCACCAGCTTGCACGCATGTAAAAGGCCTTGTTCTTTAGCCAATGGCTATGTGAATAAATACGTAACTTAATTCTTGTTGTGTATCTTAGTTGTTCTTATGGCTCCCGATTGTATTCATTTTCTTAAGTGACAATCCACTTCAATGTGCTTAGTATGTTCACTGTAGGCCATATATGCAACTACATGTAGAGCAGCTTGATTGTCACAATAGGGTATTACTATATCGATTGTCGCCCCAAAGTCTTTCAAGAGATGTTGTAGTCATCATGCATATGAAGCTCCCACCGCCATAGATATGTACTTTAACTCCACTGAAGACCTTGACATAATATGTTGTTTCTTTGCCTTCCAAGATATCAAGCTTATTCCAATGAAACTTATACAATCAATGGTAGATATTATAGTCAACGGTCGTGAACCCCAGTCGGTGTCAGTATATATGGCCAGTTTTAATGTTGAATTGGAATTGAGCATGATACCCTGCTCTATACCACCCTTAATGTAGCTAACAAGGTTTAGCGCAACATCTAGGTGACCCTTCATCAAAAATTTCATAAATTGGCTCAACAAATTTCATCGCAGACACTATGTCTGGTTTAGTAACTATAAGATAAAGCAATCTTCCATTTAGCCTTTGGTAACTGTTTGGATTGTCTAATGCTTGGTGTTCTTCATAAAGCGTGTGCTTCGGTTCCATGGGAATTGTGGTAGGTTTAGCTCCAAGCAGTGTGCAATTTGAGATAATGTTCAAGGCACACTTCCTTTTCTTTAGGAAGATCTTGGATGGGCTCTCACAACTTCAATTACAATGAAGTATATGAGTTATCCTATATTTTTCAAATGAAAACTTCTTTCAAACATATCTTTAACTTCATTTATCATATCCTCATCTTTCCCTACTATTACTATGTCATCTACGTAGACCAATACATAAACAATAAGACTTCTTTTTACTAGTATGAAATAAAACCCTCTCCACAAAAGTTGTCATTAGTATGACAAACCAATTTATAGAATATTGTTTAACCCATATAGTGACTTTTTTTTACAAAGCATACAACATTGTCATTCCACTTAGTGTGCTTGGTGGCAGGTCTATGTACAACCATGTAAGACTAAGAATGCGTTGTTCACATATAATTGTATTAAATGACATTTTCTGATATATGCAAGGAAAAAAAGTACTCTATTGGTGACCAGCTTAGCCACTGGAAAAAATATTTCATTATAGCCTACTCTCTCGAGTTGTGTGAACCATTTGAAACCAAGCGAGCTTCGTACATAGATATAGACCCATCTAAGTGGGATTTGATTTTTGTGTACTCATTTACATCTCACGATTTGCTTAACAAGGGGCAATTTTACAATCTCCCAAGTTTCATTCTTTTCTTGTGCCTGCAATTCATCTTTCATCGCTTCATGTCACTATTTGCTAGACTTAGCCTCCTAATAACATGTAGTTTCAAAATGCTTTATGATGTTGGCCATGAAAGTTGAGTGGGAATGAAAATAAATACCTTTCTTGAGGTGTTTGTTCGTCAAATATGGACCTTGTTTCGGAGATTGGACATGGCATTGAAGTCAATTATATAGTCATTGAGATATGTGGGTCCTTAACTAGCTCTCGGGCATATGACGATTCCATAGGGTTTATGTTCACTGTTTTGGATAGGTTGACCGTTAAGGCTAAGTGAAGTGGGTGTACGTTGTTCAACGTGGATGTTGGGTTCTTGTGACTTTTCTATAGGCATGTTGGTTTCAAGAACCGGCTGAAAATTGGGTTTATCAAAGATATTTTGATCTTCTTTATGAGGCTAGAAAAATATATTCTAATGGAAAAATACAACCTACTTGTAAATATATGTTTGGTTTTCAATTCAAGTACCTTGTAGGCATTTAGATGTGTAGAGTAGCCAATGAAAATGCAAAATATAGCTCTTTTTCCAAAATTGTCACTCTCATGTGTGAGGTGGAAGTAAAGCAAAGGCAATCAAAGTTCCTAATCCCGTTTTAATCTAGTTTGGTTATGAATAGTGTCTCGTAAGGTATTTTGTTTTCAAGGACCTTGGTGGGATGTCTATTTATTAAATAAGTAGCTCTCAGCACATAGTCACCTCATAAATGCTTGGGTAGTTTGGACTAAACCTTGAAGCCCTAGATCCATCAATTCGATGTTGTTGTTTTTCTTCAACTACCACATTTTGTTGGCGAGTATGAATGTAAGTGAGTTCATGGATTATCCCATCCTCGATTAAATATGAATTGAGATCAAACTTAACAAATTTTGAACCATTGTTGGTCCAAATGCACCTTACAATAAGGGAAAAGGAGGTTTCGACTTTGGATGCAGTTGATGAAGTATTTTAGGAATTTAGGCACTCGCGACTTAAAAACCATTGTGTATAGCCAATTGAAGTGGTCGTAATCATCCACTATAGTGAAAAAACATCTTGCTTTGGTCATTGAAGCAACATGACAAGGACCTCATGCATCACAAGGAATTAAAACAAAAATTATGTGAGTTCTAGATGTACAGTCATCAAAGGACAAGCAAGTTTGCTTGGCAATTGGACATATGAAATGTTTTGAAGAGGTATCATGTGCGGAGGGAAAGTTAAGTTTTAAATTATGATTTGAAATATGTCCCATGCATTGGTGCTACGGAGTTACGGATGTATATCTATGAGGCTAGGCAAAAAGGGGTTGCATTGTCGTTATTTAAATAGTAAAGGCCTTTGACTTCAAGTCCCTGTGTAATCTTTGTCCTCGATAACAATTCTTGGAAGTCCTTTAGCAAGGCGGATGATGGATAAGAGGTTATATATAAAATTTAGAGCTCGGTGGACGATAGGTAAATGCATCTCACCATTGAGTTGTATGGAGTTGGTTTTCTTGATGGGAACAAAAGAGTCATTCGAGAGATGTATACTTGATTGGTGAGAAGTGAATTGGTTGTTCTTCGGTTTAAGTGTTGAGGATTTATGCATAGTTGCTTCAAAATCTAGTATCCATTTTCTTTATTATTAGCATTTTATATCATTAGCTTGCATTATCTGACTAGTCTCCATTAGTTTGATTAAATTGACACATTGCCCCTTCGGTGAGTATATTTTGTTTGGACATCTTTTTCTGGAATTTCTTTCCATCCTGGATGTTTGGGGTTATTATGGTTTATACCATATATCTTGGGTGTGGCCCGAAATATGGCAATGTTCACAACCAAGTACATTGAGCCTAGTGTATTTGTTTCTTGAATTGCCGAGGATGTTACAATGACTGCACCAGAGACTACGTTTTCCACTCTCGAAGTTCCTTAGAGGGTTCTGTCCACCCTTGGCTATCATGGCCAAAACATCATGTCGATAATATTTGAAGAGCTCAATGAGATTCATCTTGGAGAACTAGTGCATAAGCTTTGTCAACAGCCAGTAATAGCTCCATTACAAGAGTTTGACTCCTTACACTTGCATATATCTCATTCTATCACATTAAAAACTATATCAATTGTCTCCTGGAATCCTCATTTGTATCAAGCTATGCTAATTCGTCCTAATACCCCTTCACGATGTATAAATATTTGGTCACAAAATATGTTCTTTGCTTATGAGTGGCAATGGAACATTTAAAAATGTAAATCCTATGCCCATTTCCAAATGAAAAACGATCTTTTGTATTGAACCAAATTGCATATGCCGTGTCATAATATATGACAAAAGATATGAGATTTTTATGGATCGAGTTTAACGTTCATAAAAGAGTTGTGTTATTTATTCGCTCCTAGATATGATAGATCATATGATATAATTGAAGTTTCAAAACATTACCATCTTGTTTTTTTGTTGATAGTGTAACTGTCATCACTTGTTGCCACTAGGTATAGTTTTCTCCCATCAGTGGTGTTGATACTAGAACTACTATGGGATGGTCCGACGAGTGGAAAAAATAAGGATTCTCTATTTATTTATGCAAGGTGTTAATGTTGTTGGTTGCTCCAAGTTGGTTGTTGTTAGATAGGGGATTCGACGACTTTCATCGCCATGGCACCTCCCCTGGCTTTGATACCAAGCTAAAAGAGTCAATGCGGTAGTTGTAGATGAAGAATAGAGGAGGAGAATAGTAGGAATGCCAAGATGTAGGAAGGGAAAATGAAGAACAACACGAATGTGCGCCCCTCCATGACTTGTTGTTATTCTTATATGATGGACTTCATGCACTTTATAGGGCTCCCTATCTTCCTGCAATCCATACTGGTGGGGCGATGTGGAAAGCAAAGGGTGGGAGAAGCTTCTAATACAATATCAGTGTACGGATAGTGTGAATGGGATGCAATTACAATTGTTTAGTTAATCCAATAGTTTTAAGGTATATTATACATGGCACTTAAAACCTCCTTAGAAGTATCATATCGTAGAAAAATAAATAGTTAAACCATATAACTTGTTTATGAGATCTTTATTAATATATGAGATCTATGTATAAATATTAATTAAGATATAAATTCATACATTCTAAATCTACAAATACGACGAATCTAATGTCATAGAAGTGTTAAGACCAATCAAACACGGTCTTGGTGTATAGATTCGTGGCTACCTGACCTAAATCCAACATTTCTACGGTTGAAGTGTGAACAAGTCGGTCTCACCCATGGGTCCGGTTGTGTGTTTAACTTCAACAAAGTCTTTTATATCATGGATCTAGCAAAAAAAGACTTATATTGTGGATGATGTTCAGGTGAGTAGAAGACAACCTACTTAAACTTGAGATGTGGGCATGAATCACAAGATCAGGTTTGGGGTTGGGAATTATAAGAACTCTAAACTAAGATATAGGCCAGCCAACTCCGTCTCAAAGCCTCATTAGGTACAGGTTTAATTTCGAACATTATTCACTTATCCTAAAAAATTGGACCTTTGCGGGCACGGGGTGTTTGGGTTGCACAACAAATTGAGATTTTTGTTACAAAACTTAATTGGGTTTCTATGATGATTTTCAATAATACACTGTCGCGATAAAGATTTACATTGGTTGGATGATAATTGAGTTTTCGTTACAATTCTATGTTTATGTAACAAAATTCGTCAAAAGAGGTGTTGAGCAACTATTACAATTTTTCTAAGAAATTTTCTCGTTGAAAAATAAGTGATAAAATATATATTATCACTACTGACAAAAGATGGCAGAAAATAGTCATCAAATTTTTATTAAAATATTTTACTTATCCTGACATATCCCTGCGATGATGGCTAGACACCAATTTTTAACCAGTTATGTCACAAAATCGTACATTTTTATGTTGCAGAAACTCATTTTGTCGCGCAACCAAACACCCAATTAAACTTCATATGACTGTTTTTAAACTGCACATACTCAACCAGTTGACACCCCTACAAATCATGACTTCAGCTATTGATATGGCTAGTTTTAAGCACCCGTCTGTTTTTTTTTCCGGGGATGTAATGGCAATCGACAGGATTATTCTTGGTGGTTCTATGAAATCCAGTATTTTGTTGTTGTTTATTTTCACACAGCAAAAAAGAAGAAGAAGAGAGCACTAACCCCAAAGATCATTGCATATTTAACTGCAACTATGATGAGCCCCGTCCTTCCGACTGCAGAACAACAGTGAGAAACATAGACTTACTTCTTATATTGTACTCAGGTCCTCTTGTCCGGCAGACGAGGGGCACCTCGAGTATATTATTTATACGAGTGGTGAAAATATAAAAGGGAAAAGGGTGAGGGACTGGAGGCCAAGTAGGCAGTAAGGTCCGGTGGATCGAGTTTCAGAGTTCTTGCCGGTCCCCAGTTCTTTTCAACGTCGCCATTATCTGCTGAATCCAAACGGGGTCAGCACAGCAAATGCAGCTCTCGCCTCCTCTTGCAAATTCAAATATTTCTCCAGAGGCCGGGAGTAGCGAGGAGGCTGGCTCCTGGTAGGGGAGAAAGCCGAGGTGCAGAGAGGCGGCGGAGGCGGCTGCCGTGCGGCACTTCGTCCGAAGGAGAGTGGTCGGCTGCCTAGGGTTTCCTTCTTCTTTCCCTGTCATTTCTGGGGCTGTCGGATCTGCCGGTGCTCCTTCTATTATCTACTGGGTAGAGCTCGTAGTCTTATTGCCCTCTTGCTGTTTGTGGAAATTTTGCTCTGTTTCGTTTATTTGCTTGTTCTTCATTTGCTCCCCGCTCACGTGTGTGCCGTTTGGTTGCTCTCCGAGATCTGTAGGGGGTTCATGCCCCCGGCCTCTGCCGTTTAGTCGGTTTAGCAGAGGCGGGGAACTGTGTTCAAGGAAATGTCGGAGGGGGGAAGGAGCGAGAATGGATGTGGCAGCGGGAGGGTGGCGAGGTTCACAGCCTCCGAGGGTGTCATTACATACAAGAGGAGGAAGTTCGGTTTGGGGGATTCGGAAAGTGGTCTTCGGGGGGATCCCAGTGTCTCCTCGGGAGAGCAGGTTTATCTATTTTCCTTTTCCTTTCTAGCAGTCCATTTTTCTTAACTGTCGTACTTGGAGAAGAAAGGTCGGGATTTATTTATCGTTAGTTAAAATTCAATTCTTTGTTGGATGCATCTAGATGATCCTGCACGAAATATTATATGGTGCTAATTTATGTCTGTTCACTCGGATTTGCTCAAGCGTTATATCGGTCTCAGAGCAAATTTTCTTCTTGTTCTTGGATGCCCACCGCAATGAAACTTTTGCTTGCAAATTCACAAATACATATAATGTTCTTTTGTCGTAAAAACTTACAAGGAGTTGCGGCTGTTATCTTTTAATGGTCCCATTTTTCTTCAAGAACAATGACAAATTTCTCATTTCATTTGAATAGTCTTTTATATAGGAGCTCTGAGCTCTCCAAGTAGATGTCTCTAATCTGCATCTACATTATATGCAGCTGGAAAATTTATTGTTTGAGTGATTGTTCTCCCAAGTGGCCAGAATATTTTGATTCCTTACCTTTTTTTTTCTGTTTGTTTGGTTTTCCGGTATTTTGAATATTGAAACTCAATAATTGTAAGAAAGTGTTTATCAGGCATGTGTGGCAAAAGAACCAAAATAGGTTTCATATGGATTATCCTTCAAAATTGGACATTAAGATTTCCTCACGTCCAAAGTAGTCAAATCAGATTAAAGAGTTCTGGCTTTCATAATTTACTGTAGAACTTAGGATGAAACTTCTCTCCTTATGTGGTACAACTCAACTGCTAGCTTTAATCCCAAATTATTTAGGGTTAGCTACATAGGTTCTCTTTCTCTACTCACGTCAATTTTGAGTCACTTATCTAGACTCTAAAGATATTAAAATCATCCAAATCATATATAATTTTTATCCTCCGGGTCAGTTTAGGTCTACCATGCCCATTTTTTGTTTCCATCATTTTGATATTTTATAATTTTCTAATTGGAGCTTACTTAAGTGTACATTTGATATGTCCAAACTATCTCAATCTCTCTTCATTTAATTTGTCTACAATTGACACTACTCCCACATTTCTCTAATTTATTCATTACGTATTTAATCTGATGTGGTATGACCACATATCCATCTTAACATTCTCATTGCATCAACACTTTAGCAGTATGTTTTTGCTTCCTTGTCCAACATTCACTTTTATACAACATTGCATATCTTATAATTATATGATAAGTTTTTTCTTCCAATTTTGATCATATAAAACTCTTGTAGTCATTTTTTTACTTTATTTATCATGCTTTAGCCTATGGTTGTATTTCCTGTTCACAATTTCTATTTTTTACAATTCAACCAAGATATTTAAACCGAGCACTTGGAGATAATATTACTCAATCTAACTAACCCACCCATCTCTCCTCTTTGGTTTTCATTAAAATTTACAATGCATATGTGATGTTTTATTTTTATTTATCTTGAAATCCTTACACTTTAAAAGTATTTCTCCAAAATTATAGCTTTCCATTAACTCCTATGTTATTAGAGGTGATCGCCTCGGGCACCTAGGCATTGAGGCGAGGCCTCAGCGCCTCGACTAGCCTGCGACCGCCTCAGGCCGTCGCCTCGGCTGCCTCGACCGCCTAGACCATCTCAAATGCATATACTTTTCTATTTTTTCTATTTTTAAATTTATTTTTTGGTTTGCTGTTTAGTTCAACTTAAGATCATATCTTATATATTGTATTTCCTTCTTTATAAATCAATGAAATAGTGACCTCGTGTCGCATTAAAAAAAGCTTAAGATCAAAAAAGGCAAAGACTTGAGAATTATTGTTCAATTATTGTTATTTCTGTTGTTTCAGAATTCTTAGTGTACTTCCATGTATGTTTTAGAATTATTGTTCAATTGTTATCATTTGATATATTAATGCACTTTAATTGTTGTTTCAAATTACAGTAACATAGAAAAAGATACGTCTTTTCTACATTTTTATGTATTTTATACATTTTTGATATATTTCTTGTTTTCTTAGATATATTTCTTACATTTTTAAATGTATTTGCTATTTTTAAAATGTACCTCTTGTATTTTATAAATATTTTTTTTAGTTTTTCAGAAGTATTTCATGTTTTTACATGTATTTCTCATTTTTTATAGGTATGTCTTGATTTCTTTCACTTTCAAATATTGTATAAATCATAAAAATATATAATAATAATAAATAAAAAATATCCCCTCGGACACTTGAGACACCCGCCTCAAGCGCCCGAGGCGAGGTGAGGCCTCCCTCGCGTCAACCGCCTCGTGCCTTTGACTACATAGATTTACTCTTACATCTCATCTATCAACACAACAGTATGCAAACATCATACACCATGGTGTGTGATCTTGTATATTAGTTGTTAATTCATCCATAACTATACTAATGCATTAAGATAATAACATATTGTAGATCCTTGGTGTAAATCAATTGAAATACAAAAATCATTTGTTTTTCCTCCAAGTATGCTGACAATAGCGGTCTATTTGTCATATATGTTTTTTTATCACTTGTATATACTTGACGAGCACCATCTTTTGCTCTAACATTTATCGTAAAATTATCTTTTAAACATTTTCAAAGTCAGTAAACATCTTATGTAATTCTATTTTTTCATACCTTTAAATTTCTCCATCAGTCTTCTAATAAGAAAAATACCTTTCACTGTAGACTGACCACACATAGATCCTATTTGGTTGGTTGCAATACTTACACTATCTTGTAAGCATTGCTCCACAACTCTCTCCCACAATTTCAAGTATGACTCATGAGTTTTCCCTCTATAGGTTGAACAATCTTATATATCTTTTTTTCCCTTTAAAATGGGTATGATGATGCTTTTCTCCATTTATACATGTCATACTTTCTGAATGCATTGGCATGTACAGGTGGTCATCTCTATGAGACGTGACTGTGTCAGACAAAGTTGACTGATCTTGACATTGATCTAGAATATTTTATTTGTTTTACAACTTTTATTTTTCTTTTTATTTTAGTATTAATTTTAAGGGCATTAAACTAAAATTTAAAGTTTGAAAACTTATGAGTTACATTTTGTAAAGAGTATAGGGTTACTTTTGTTTACATATTCAGTGGGATTAAAGTGTACGGTGAGAGTTTTTATAAGGCCCCCATCTTGTATTCCCAATTAAATCATTGCAAGAATAAAATGAAGTTGGAGTTCTAAAGTCCGGTGTCCCTTGTTCTACCTCGCTCTTCTTTGGACAAGGAGGCCTTCCGCTTTCCTTCTTTTCTCTCTTTCTTCTTCATCTGACTGAGGAGACCCTCCCACCCTCTCCTCCTACAACTCGTGCTGCATTGTCTAGGACATGCTTCTGACGTCTGGCAGCATTGTCTCCTTCACCTGCAAACTTAGGTCTGCTGCCTGCGCCATGTGGACTCCACAGTCCCCCTCTTTAAGTCCCACCTCCCTCTTGCTTTTGCTGCCCCTGCCACCTGCATTACCTTTGTCACCTCGCCGGCCCCACACCTCCTCCATAACTGAACACTTTGTCTGCTGACTGGCTTTATCATAACAGGTCTGTGGGGTTTGCTCACAACTCCCATCTCGTAGCAACCCCTCATTTGTCAACCCCTCAGTCATGCTACTTATGTCGTGGTCCATACCACCAACACCATCCCCTGCCACTGTGTCCACCCAACATGACATCCTTGTTAGCAATGAGAAGTGAGAACCATGCTGAAACCCCCTTTTGCTTGGCTGATCTCTCTTGCCCGCCCCATGCTGATCCCTTCTGCATGGCTTAGACCTCCCGTGCGACCCGCTCGTAGTACAATATGCTCTCTGAAACCCTTGTAACTGGACCACCAACAACCTCCCTGCTGAGACTAGCCATGTGCGGCCGCCATCCAGGAAGACCACCCCATGGAGGCAAGTCCACACCATCCTCAACCATCCGCACAAAGGACGGACAAGGTCCAAGGAAACTGGTTTTGGTGAGGGTGTCCTTTCCTGTAGAGCGGGTCCAGGTGATCACCCCAACCTCACCAGCTTCTAGACATCAGTTACTCCATCTGCCATCGTCAAAGTCTGTCTATCAGAGATTCAGAGCTTCTCTCTCTTCTCACCAACCTTCTCTCTCTTCTTGATTATTGTCTTCCAGATGACCTGTAATCGCTGATCAATTGCAGCATTAGTACTCTCGCATCCACCATGCTGCTGGATTCCTCCGTGACCCTCATCGCCGACATAGTAGTATGAGGACCACGCAGGCTGCCTAGCTTTGCTGCCTGTCCCGATCGTGAAGCTTGTCACCCACAGCTTGATCTGCTTCGTCAATCAGTCTGCTGCTTGACGACTGAGGTCCAACAGTATGCACAGTGGAAGATGCTCTGTCACCGTCCATCCTGGCTAACAGCTATCGGGTATCCCTCTCAGCGATGATGACCTTGTTCAACACTCACACATGGATCACCAAAAATTCTGTCAAGAACTGAACAAGACAGATCCCGCTTGTCGAAGGTGACAAGGTACGTTGAATGATTGATCCATGAAACACCCGAACGCAGCATCTGTTTGACCACCCACTAGTGCCGATTTCTGTATCATCACCCTTTGTCTTCCCGTGAATTGCCTCACTTGTGCCCTGTGATGACGATGATACCTCCCTTGTTCTGGTCCTGCGGTACTTGACAAAATTCCCGAAGAAGCTACAATGTTCCTCTCATGGAGGAACAGTTGCCTTCGGCTTCTTAATGTGACATGTTCGTCAAACTTGTACTGAAGCTTCAAGAAGCCCAACTTCATCAGGCATCTGATTGTCCATCTGCTGGACCAGGCTCACCAGCTCGGCACCAGCGTGTAACAGGCCACCCATTCAGTTCAGCTTCCTGCTGGTCTGGCAATCAGAATGGTTCGTCACCCTCATGGTTGAGAAAATTCCTATGAAAAGCACTCACACAACTTTGTTCATCGCAGCACTGCTGAACGGTGCACCCTTCGTAGTGCAAGATTGTCTTGAATTAACCATCAACTACAGGTGGTCTTTCATGGCTTAAAATCTCACGCTCAAGGAGCATTCTCTTTATTGTATTTTTGATGAAGATCCAGCTAATTTTAAACCTGAACTCAATTTAGAATTCATCTTTTTCAATCTTATTATCCATTGTTATTTATTTAATTTTCCATAAGGATTTCCACTCATTTATGGTTTATACTTTTCTTTTTCATGGATGAATTATAGATTTTCACATCTAGGATTTACATCTACAACTTATATTATTGCTAATAGGATTTTTGAGTATCTAGATAAAAAGTAAGGGAATTAACTATAACTTGCAAAGTAAGGTTGGGTTGTGCCATTAATATTGAAGAGTATGCAATGGTATCATACATACTGTGTATGTCATTCGACAAAGCTTTTGGTGTTTCCTTGGCTTTCTTCCAAGGTGAAGGCATCAAGAAGCTGCTGCTGCTGCTGCTGCTCTGGAACTCTTAAAAGCCTAGCATGAATAACAATATTACCTGGGACCACTTTATTAGAGGTATGATGTCTTTAAGGCGAGGAAAGCCTCTGTGTCTTTGGCAAAACAAGGGGAGAGGGAAAAGCAGGGGCAAGTGCCGTACGGAAAGGCCTTGGGAATTGCCAGAGGCTGGGCAGAGCTGGAGGCCAGATGGATCATAGGCATGGTTAGCCTAGCCGGCTGATTTCAGGTCAGGATCATATCAGCATATGCTGACCCAATTTATAGGGGCGGGGAATCCAATCTAAGATCGTATTTCTTCTTGAATCGGCTATATTAGGCCCAGATCAGTCCTGGATCAACTGATCAGGTGCCAATTTTGCCAGAATCAGCAGCAGGATGGCAGCTGTACCACCCCTGCATCTCATATGAGACCCAATACGACCAGACCAGATCACTTAAAGTGACTGGATCCGGGGATATCAACCCGATGACTTAGTTATAGGAAATGGTATAGCGTCTGATCCAGATCAATACGATCTTGGGTGGGAAAGACATAATGGCGGTGCAGGGATTAGGGAGGGATCAGACCGGAAACAACAGTTTTTGTCCTCCACAATTTCTTTTTAAATTTTTATGCTTTTGGAAGAGGTGATCCTAGATTGGATTTTCTCCTTGGATTGGCCTGAATTGGCCGATCCAGGCCCCGATTCCAATCCTACCTTCATTAGACATCTGTGCTGTAGCGCCCTTATTGGGTAGACAGGATTCCTTGCTGGTTTTGTTGGTGCGTATTATGGGACCTGCAATGGGTCCCGTCTCTCCTGCTTGATAAAGGTGCTCCAGGAGTGGTCCATGGTCCGTCCATCCATCCTTCATTCTCCTGTGGCTCCGCCCCACCTCTGGGGACTCGCTAGGGGCCTTCAATGAGGCTTCTGGAACACCTGCATTGTCAATGGTGGTAGGGTGATCCCCTAGGCAATGGGACACCCCTTCTCACCTGGCAGTCGCCTCAACTGCCTTTGATCACCTAGTTTGGGACCTGCTCTTATCCACATTATTGTATAACACCTGGATAGCTTGGAATACGAGAGCCATGAACACATTTTTGGACCTGTTACTGATACCGCTTTTAGCTCCAACAGTTTTCTCTTGTTGATTGATTTATTGCATGCAACCAGGATTTCTATATATGATCCTTTTGGCTGACAGTCTTTCTTGAACTTTGTTTAAAGGTGGTGCTGCTATGATCTGATGTACCTTGCTCGACTAGAGAAAATGTCATAATTCATGAAAACAAGGAAATAAGCATGAGTGTTACAAACGTGACAAGTACCTATTAAGCCTGTAAGGACCAAACAAGAGAATATAATAAACAACTCTGGAAATATCTCCATGATGGAGATCCCTCAATAAGGTCATAAACAAGAGCTAACGATAAAAGTGTTTCCAGTTACATAGACCGGTGTAAAGTAGTACAGATCAGGACAGGAATCAGTAAAGACAAACAACCAGTTTCTAAAATTTTATGGTAGCACCTGGAGTGTTAACTGCCACTTGAAGATATGCATATTATGTCCCTTCCCAACCATAGGACTGCAAAAATACCAAATGATGTAGGGACTAACCTACTTTCTGAGGATTGAGCTCATTCCACTCTCTATGCAGTACTTTGAAATCTCACGACCTTTTCATCATTGAACTCCTACATTTCTGAACAGCACTTTTCAAATGGAATTGACAATGCCAGATTTCAAGGAAAAGGGATGATTTATATCTTCAGCCAATGGGAATTTCACTTCTTGTTCTTGTTATCCATTTTAGTCTATTTTATGCTGGAATTTATCTCATTTGATTTTTCAAAGAAGATTTAAATTCCACACCCTGAATCACCATTCTGCCTCCACGCCACCTTGCAATATCACTTTTTTATTTATCTTTTTGTTTCTCTTCTGCTTTATTGTTCCTTTCCTTTTGCCTCTTTTCATATCCTAGATAGCTTTATTGTTTGATGGTTTTCACTAATCTACTAGTTAAATCCTATTTCTAGGTCTTATCTAAAAAAATATTTGAAAGGTAATTAGTATTTATAGTCGACCTGGTCATATTTCTTTGTGGATAACTGGGAGTTTGCCAAGTCATGATGTACATTATCAGCATTTTGACATCCTAAGTTTTGATGGTGTAGAGTGGATTGACATGTAAAATACCAGAGCTATGTCAATCTGGTAATTCTGCAAACAGCTTAATTCAAGCAAATTTTTCTTTAACGTTAACTTTAATGAGGCATAATTTCTGAATAGGGCACCAACACCTACATTCAAAAAAAAAGCTCTTCACCTTTCATATTTAAAAAAGATATCTTTAATCATTATGTGTTTGCCATTTTAAACCACACTTGTGGTGGAGGTTCTGATGTTGAGAACGTTGCTGGGTAGACTTCTCACTTATTATTGGTTATGCCAATTTTTGCTGGATACAAGGAACTGGAATAGCAGATGAAAATATGGAATGTTTGTGGAATGCTTGTTTGTAAAGGATCCCTGGGGACTTGTTTCCAATAAGATCCATTATCTGGCTGTTGGGAATGGGAACTGTTTGTAATGCAGTGACAAACATTATCTTCTGCCAAGGAATAAGAGTCTTTAAATGTTATTTGGTTGAATTCTTTGAAGGAATAAGTCTTTAATAGGAAGGTTTTTTCTCTGGAAGAATTGCTGCTAGGGTTTCTAATGGTGTTGAAGTGGTTGGTTACTTTTTTTTAAGTTCCACCACGATCTCTTCGGGTCTAGACTTCTAGTTTGCTTTGGGTTTTCTTGGTGTGGTTGTGAGTTTTTATATGATGTTTCTTTGGGGCTTTAGCCTTTCTGTCCTGGGGTTACTTTTTATTTTTATCAATGAACTGTGTTATATTGTCCACCAGCCAGATGACCCATATCTTCGCATAAAGTGATTTGTCTTGAAAGATCATCTCAATGTTGTATAGGGCAAAAGTTAACATAAGTTGCAAATATTATAGGGGCAGTTGTAACTGAGATACCAGTCTACATGCCTGGCAAACTTTACCAATATGATCTCTTATGTCCTAATTTTCCTGTACACTCGTATTCTTCTACATGGATAGCTTTAGCATCTTTCTCTTTTTCTTCTTTTCCGTTGCTTTTAATCTGTTTTAAACTAATCCAGATTTAAGTTATCATTTGTTCACTTCCACGAGCTCTAAGTTGAGTCAGCACAACATATGACAGTAATGCTATTTTTTCTGGATAGCTTCTCCACTGTTACTTATGTTGTGATAAGTTGTACTGAGAATGGTTTCATTTGGTTTAGTTTTGACTTTTGAGTGTGATTCCTAAGAAGACAAAGTTTGGTAAGCCACTGGCCATTATTAGTTCAAATCTCTTGTTGGACATAGGTGTAAGCTAATATCCCATGCATAGTTGTCAAGGCGCCCGCCTAGGCAGCAAGGCACTTTTCCAACAACGCCTTGCCAGGGCGCCTTGTTTAGGGCCAAAAAGGCGTCCAAGGCGCCCAGGCAAGGCGCCTTGGGTATTTTTACATGATTAAAAAAATAATTTTGAGGAGTTTTACCCCCTTGATACCCCTCACAAGGGACACCTATTTAATGATAGTTTGAACATATTAATATATTTTACTATCACTTATACTATTATACATATTTAAGATTTATGATTATAAACATATATTATATACTTAATTAAGTTCTCTTTTAGTTCTTTCTTCTCCCTCTCTCTGTCTCTCTTAATTTATCAAGATTAACTCCTTATCTAAAAATAAATATCCACACTTTCATAATTACATATATAAAATCACTTATACTAATACATACTTTTTTTTTCAGGAGGCTTCGCCCCCCTGACAACCCCCCACAAGGGGCGCTGCCCCCTTGACCGCCACAACTTGACCGCGCAGGTCGATCCGCGACTACTCTACGCCCCCCATTTAATAATATTATAACAATATTTTACTATCACTTATACTATCGCACATATATAAATTTTATAATCATAAATGTGTTATATACTTAAATTTTATAAAAATCTATTTAACTCTTTTGTGCTCACACACGTCATATTTACTTATATACATAGATAAAACACTCATATTCAATTATAAACGTAAAAATATAATTATATTTATGCATATTTTTATGTAGAACGACCCCAACCCAAACCTTCCTTGAATGCCACCTTGACCCCCTAGGCGACGCCTAAGCAGCCGCATTGTCGTCTAAGCGGAATCGGTACCCTTCAACATCTTGGGCACCTTGTTGCCTTGACAACTATGATCTCATGGAACTGTATTCTTCCCATGGTAGGAGATCTCTGAGGTGCATTTGACTTTTGACCTTGTGGCTTCCATACTTTTAAATCACTTATACTAATACATACTTTTTTTTCAGGAGGCTTCGCCCCCCTGACAACCCCCCACAAGGGGCGCCGCCCCCTTGACCGCCGCGACCTGACCGCGCAGGTTGATCCGCGACTACTCTGCGCCCCCCATTTAATAATATTATAACAATATTTCACTATCACTTATACTGTCGCACATATATAAATTTTATAATCATAAATGTGTTATATACTTAAATTTTATAAAAATCTATTTAACTCTTTTGTCCTCACACACGTCATATTTACTTATATACATAGATAAAACATTCATATTCAATTATAACGTAAAAAATATAATTATATTTATGCATATTTTTATGTATAACGACCCTGACCCAACCTTCCTTGAATACCGCCTTGACCACCTAGGCAACGTCTAAGCGGCCGCCTTATCGCCTAAGCGGAATCAGTACCCTTAAATGTCTTGGGCACCTTGTCGCCTTGACAACTATGATCTCATGGAACTATATTCTTTCCCATGGTAGGAAATCTCTGAGGTGCATTTGACTTTTGACCTTGTGGCTTCCATACTTTTGGTTAGCACACAATTGAAGCTGGGGTAAGAGACAAGTTAATAGTAGTAACGCCAGTGCATCTGACATTGAAATACAAACAGAATTGGAGTCTTGCTAGCCCTCTTTCAGCCTTGTTACACATTGTGGTTTCAGGGTCTCATGACTACCTGACATTAATAATACCAGGTTTTATACATTCTACAATTTGGTTGCTATCTACACTTTGAATATGAAAGCTAACATTGTCGTTAGTCTTTTGTTGGTAAACTTCTTTCATTTCCATGGGAGACATTTTGTCAGTTTTGTTTATTTCAGACCTTTTTTGTCTAAACATTGGAGATACTAATTTTTATTCGATAAATTTGATCAAACCAAAGCACACACTTGATGCTTGATAAATGAAGCAGGGCTGTTGAAGAGCTGGATTCAGTGTGAATCAAACAAAAGGGTAGAACCAATTCTTGCTAGTCCTGCACAGTATTTCAAATGGTAAATTAATTTATTTGAGGAAACGGGAGTCTTCCTTTTGTGTTCTATTGCGTCAGGTATTAAAAAAGCCATAGATATACAGTTTCTACAGGATGACAAAATAGACAACGAGAAAACAAGAAAACCCACATGTAGCCACCCGGATACAAGGAGAAGCCAGTGACTTAACTAAGTTCCCAAACGTAAAAGATCTTCAATTCTTAAGATCAACAAGAAGAGGGAATCCTCTTGGAAAACACTTGGATCGCTGAATTTCCATTTATGGAGAAGATAACTACAATAACTGTTTTTTTGACAATGGCTAAGAGCCAAAATTTCATTAATGCAAAAGCGGATAAAACAAAAGGACCAGGACAAAAGGGTGAAGAACAAGGGGAAACAAAAGGTAACTAAGGAGAGAGAGAGAGAGAGAGAGAGAGAGAGAGATCTATTGAGGGAATAGATAGGCTCCAAGACTACAAAAAGGACCCAATATTTGAGAATTTCTCTTCAAACGAGGCATGCCCCATTTGAGAGCCAGTATGACCCATTGTCCAATCTCTGACATAGTGAGACAATAACTGAAGGATTCCTTTCAGGTTGTCAAATTGGTCTTTGAGTATTCTTCTATTCCTAATGTGCCGTATAGACCACAACATAGCAGGTAGTGTCAGCTTCTACACATTAATATCGGGGGCAAGGATTCTAAGATGGCTACTATTGCATAAGTGAAATGATATATTAACCAGATCTCTCCACGAGATCCTCCAGTTCTTAAAAGTTGTTCTCCATAAAAAATTGATAATCTCACAATTAATAAACAGGTGATGCACCGTCTATTCCATATATCTATAAAAAACACCAAAAATGGAGCCTAGAGGAAAGAAACTTATGAATATAACTTTTGTTAGGCAATTTCTATCTAGCAATCTTCCGTAGGAAAACATCAATTTTAATGGCTATAATAGTGTTCCATACAGTCAAGGATTGTTGTTTCGGATCTCGGTTTCGTCTCGGAAGGGTGAAAGAGAAGAGATCTCGTGAGATTCTTAAAAAAACCTCGTGAGATCGGATCTCGGATTTCACTTATGTAGGGTATACCTTACCCAAAGATTGTCATTTTGCATATAGATTTTATCTTACGGAGACTGAAGAGAAAAAGATCTCGAAAACATTTCGGGAGATTGGATCTTGAAAATACTAAGCAATGTGCATGTTTGTGTAAAATGTCATGTAATCTTTTCATAAAGAATAAGGGAACTCATATTAAACATCAGAATAAGTTGTGAGAGAATTAAAAGCGTAATACAAAAAATGGTGAACTATTGTTAATAGGAGACATACAAAGAATCTTATGTTAGACCAAAATTTCATCTTGAACAATATGAATAGGAGGTTGATAACATCTTGGGTCAATTGTACATATATAGTCATAAAAATATTAAGTTATGAACTTTTATCGAATAATAATGTCTAAATGAATATTTGGATGGATTTCATAATAAAATTGTCAATATATGAAGCAAACTTAACAAGGCTATCTAACAAGTTAGGGGTAGTAATAGGCGGAGAACATTAAGTTACCAGAGGTACTACATATATATTCTCGTTTCGGCGAACTCGTTTCTCGGATGTATGGAGAGAAAGAGATTCTCGGGGGATCTCTAGAGATTCTCGGGAGATCGCATTCCATGCATACAACTTGGCGCCACTGGACTTCTCCCTTGATTAACTTATTCGAAGAATATTTCACTTAGAAGTCTTTCTTATTATCTGGAAACCATAACGGTTCATCCTTTTTATTCTATGCGCATTGGCGATCCTCAAGTAGCGACAACAACATAGCAACAAATTCAGTAATTTCATCCTCTTTAAGGTCTCTTGAGAAGGGAAAGCATCACCTTGCGGTAGCATCCCAGTTGCACCAAACCCTAGCCATAGGGTTACCCCTCAGGTAGAACAAAAGGGAAACATGTATGACAAAGGGGTTTACCCAACCCAACTGTCCTCCCTGAAAGAAGTATTCGTGTCATTTCCCACAACAATAGAAGAGGAAGAGTAAAAGAAGTCCCAGACTTTAGTTGCTGCGTATACCTCTCTAGATGCCAGAAATTCTGTTACTGGCCCTGAAATCTTTAATCCATGCTTGGTTTTCCCTGAAGCTATATTTAGAAGACACAATTCTAACCCAAAGTTCATCTCTGCTAGTGTTCAACTTCCATGGCCATTTAGTTAACAAAGCATTATTAATTGCATCCAAGGGAGTTAGATCTGTCCCTTTTGTGGTAGGTCTACAGACATGGTTTCATTTGATGAGGTGTAGACCTTTTTGTCTTACTAATACCTTTCCAGAAAAATATAGTTTTGATGCTTTCTAGCTTGTTGCAAACACCCTTGGGCACTTCAATGATAGAAAAAAAGAACATGGGAAGACACTTTAAGACAACTTTGGATAACATCCATCTTTTCCTTTGTGGAGAGCATTCTACTCTTCTATCCTTGAAGTTTATCTTCTGAACCACACATTGCCAGTCCCTGTTCTTGTTCCCCCTATCCGAGAGTGACAGACCAAGGTATTTAAATAGAAGTGAAGCCCAGGGCATATAAAGACAATCTGCAGACTACTAAGTTGTGACTCGTTCATGAGGACTATGAGTACACATTTTTCTTTATTAATCTTTAGCTCCGTTACTACCTGCAATAGGAAGAGCATAATCCGTAGGTGCATATTGCATACGTTTGTCAGCCTTCCCAGATGAGAATAGCAGTAGTATCATCCGCAAACTAGAGATGCATAACCCTATGTTCGTTTGCCCCCATCTTGATCCCCTCAATCAACCTATTCAACTCAGCTTTATCCCACAAAGTACTAAGAACTTGACGAACCAGAATGAATAGAAGAGGAGAAATAGGATCGCGACAAAGCAAAGAAACTAAAAGTTTTTCTATTAATATCTACTGAGAACTTCTGTACCAATGCACCATTTGATCCGGTAAATCCACTAGTTATTGAACGTCATGAGTTGCATCATTTTGCTTAAAGACGCAATACCATCTCACTGCATCGTAGGGCTTCTCAAATTCTAACTTTAAGATGACATTTTTTGTGTCTAACTCTCTGGTCATGTAAAGTGTAAACATTCGTGATAACTGTTGATAAAAGAAATGTTTTTGAGCTCATGGTTGAAGGCTGTCCTGTTTTATCTTTTTGTTTGATTGAATGAATAGTGGTCAGTCTTTTTGGTAACCTTGAAAAATAACAAAGGAGAATCATAATTGACATGGATTCATTTGTGGTTCAACTGACAAATCATTCTTTGATGCTTGTTTATAGAAGTCCATGGAGAAAGTTCATGACACTCTAATGTGCAACGGGATACATGAGGTGCGCAGCCCATCCAGAATACATCATCATTGGAGAACCTTATTGGAAGAGTTACTGCTATCACTACATGTGAGTTGTGATGGTGTTCAATCTTGCATCCACAGAGCACTTTCATTTGGCCATTTTAACTTCATTAGGAAGCCAAGTGCCAATGCTGCAACTGCCGGGGTATGGACGTTATCTGCTTTTTTATGCATACTCCTGGACAAGCAGATTTTTAATACATTATTCTATATTTAGTACCCTTCTGAAGCCAATGGAAACTTAAAGGAAACCAAAAGAGTGAACAATATTCTGAAGACTGCTAGAAAATGCGAGGATTCTATTTCAAGCGGACATCAGAGAGTCACCGGTGAAGAAGATTTTTGCGCCGTCTCCAAGAAGTGTCAGAATGTTCTAATAGAAGTTTTGGCATCAGAAAAATTTGCTTTGTTATGTGATTTGCTTTTGGAAAACTTTCCAGGCATTAAAGTTGATAGCATACTTGACTTAAGCAAAATTAACTCCAAAATGAAAAATGGGGACTATGGACTATCAGCTGGACCATTTCATCAAGATCTGCAACAGGTATTAGACTCGCGTTGTTTTTCGTATTGTTATCATGTACTTTTTTTAATTTTTTGTTTTTCTGTGATGTACTGGAGTGTGGAGGGAATATTTCGTAGTCCATAGGCAGATAACAACCTACAGTATAATTATCCAACGTTTCTACATACAGAAGTCGTATAGGCGATTCTGTTATTTTCTGTCTCTCTTGTGTAACTTTTATTCATGTATTGATGCTGTGGATTCTTTACTTACCCTGGATATTTGTTGTAGGTCAGAGCATTACTTTAGGGTGAATGCTTCTTTTTCTTGTTTTTTTTTTGTTTTTTGTGTGTGTGTGGGGGGGGGGGGGTGGTTGGGAGGAGGGGACCGTTTGTGGTATTTGGGCCATGTATCTGCTTACAACATAAATGATATCCAGTGTCCAACTTAGGCGACTATGGAACTTCAATTTTTATAAAAATTTTGGAAATTCATTTTCCATTTGATTTTTATTTTTGACTTAGCCTTGACTACTAAGAAAATAGGTGGTATTCCATAATAGTATTAGCTAGGTCAGTGGTATGTATAAAAATATATGTTGAGGTTATTAGGTTTTTTGAAAATTTACTTTGACCTCTCCCCATCGGATGGTGCGAAGATCCGATGTTAATTACATCGAGAATACTCGAATACCCTTGATTAGCCGTCATAACAATTTTGTGAATAGAAGACATACATTCATACAATCAACACATGGAGCAACAATCCCATGCACTTGTTGGAATGCAAAATTTAGTGTTTTGAACTTTGGTTTGATTTGATTTGGATTTATTTGAATTGTTTGAATTAGGTTTGTTGTTAAAATTTGTTTTTGGATTGATTGATTTTTTGTTGAGGATTTTTAATTGAGGTTTGAAATTTAATGGATGTTCATATTTTTATTTAGTTTCTGATTTTTGATGGGTTTTCAGATTTTTGATGGGTTTTGAATTTGAATTTTTAGATTAGGGGATTTTCAAGATTTGAATTAATTAAGACTTAGTGTCTTTTAGTTTTAGTTGAGTGATTTTGTTTGGTTCCAATTGTGATTTTATTTAGAATTCATTTCATTTAAATGTCATTTTTAGTTAGGACCAAGGATTCCGGAATCGGAATCGGAATCGGAATCGGTCGATTCCTGGGAAGGGAATCGATTCCGGAATCGGTTTTTTTTTTTGGATTTTTTTTTTCGTCAAAAAAATTCAAAAAATTCAGAAAAAATTCTAAAAAAATAGGAAATAGCACGTCTCAGCTCGGAGTCCGTGGACTCGTCCTCGCTCTCTGGCTCCGGCTGAGCTGCTGCCTTCCCCTTGCCTTTCCCTTTGGAGGTAGGCAAATCGCAGTCCCTCCTCCTCTCGAGTAGCTCGTCCTGCAACTCCTCCCTCGCTCGATCCGAACGGCCCGTTGAGAGGCTACTACTGTCATGTATCCTCTCATCTCCTCACTCTTCTCCCCGGGCACCTTGTCGCATTTCTTTACATTCCCACCGTTCCGCAATATGTTGTTTCGGCGGAACCCCCCCCCGTTCATCTCCTTCCCGCACCACTTCCACTGCACCCTCTTCCTGACTAGGTCTACCATATGCCCGTGTTCCCAACCCGCGTCGGAAGCACGTCTTGGTCGCCACCTTGATCGGCCATTGCTTGTATCTGCAAAAATTGTAAACAATGCACTAAAAATGATTAGATAACATAAAAAATGATTTAGACGCTGTTCGGGAAAGCGGACAACCCAAGTAACATACCATTCGGTATGTTTAAAGGGTTACGTAGTTGCGGAAATCGTCGCAAATTAACGTACGGGATATCCGGAATTTTTCCCGTGCAAAATGAACTTAAACGGATAGTTTAAAACTTGGACGGACTTATTCGGTCGGAAATCACAACGTTTAACGACGCTCGGACTCGTCGGAAACGCGTAAGAATGGACGTACGAAGTTTTCGGCGAAGAAATCTTACCAAAAACTGGTCGAGATCGAAGAAGACGTTGATTCAAGGCGGATCGAGCTTGGATCGGCGGAATCGGCTGAAGGAATCGCTTGGAATCGGCGGAATCGCCGGAATCGCCCGGGGAATCGCTGAAATCGCCGGAATCGGTCTTTGAATCGCTCCGGATCGACGGATCGCTGCACCGAATCGCTCGGATCGACGCACGGATCGCCGGATCGATGCGGAATCGGCGAGGAATCGCCGCGGAATCGCCGGAGACGAGCCCTACCGCCGCGGGATCGAAGGAATCGACCGCGGCGGTCGATTCCGGCCCTTTTAGGGCCGGAATCGGTTCGATTCCCGGTCCAGAATCGAACCGGGAATCGAACCGGGGCCGGTTCAACCGGTCTTCCATCGGAATCGGTCGGATCGACCGATTCCACAACGAATCGGTTGGAATCGGATCGATTCCGACCGATTCCAGTCGATTCATACCGATTCCGCGGAATTATTCCCGGAATCGGTCCTTCCGCCAGGAATCGGATCGGAATCCACCGATCCGATTCCGGAATCGGTCGGAATCGGTCCGATTCCACCGATTCCGTAATCTATGGTTAGGACTTCATTTTTTTGAGGACCTGTTCCACATTTGATTTTTTTTTGGGTTTGATTTGAGTTGACTTCGACATTTTGATTTAATATTTTTTTTGTTATTTTTGGGAATTCAATTTGATTTTAGATTGATTTTGAATTTCGATTTAAGTTGGGTGAATTTGATTTGAATTTATTTGATTTGTTTCTTTTATTTGTTCTTTTTTTGGAGGTTCAGGCTGTTGTTATTGTTATTTTTTTGTCATGTTTTTTTGTTTGAGATTTTCTGTACCTATTTAAGGTATTTTCAGAATTTTTTGTTTATTTCTTTTTTCATTGAGTTCATTTGATTATTTTGGTCATCATTTTTTTTAAAAAAGTTCACTTTGGTGATGTTTTAATTATTTGAAAATTATTTTGGAGTTAGCAATTTTATATTTGATTGGTTTGTTTAAATTATTAGTATTTTTAGATTTATTTAATTATTATATATATTTTTTACATTTCTCCATGTCTATGAGACTTTCCATAAGCTCCAATGACAATAATGACATACAAAATTCGAAATTCTATTTATTGGTAAATTCCATAGTTGTTAAGGCGCCCGCCTAGGCGGCGCCCGGCACCGCCTAGGTGGCAAGGCGCTTTTCCAAGGGCGCCTTGCCAGGGCACCTTGTCTGGGGCCAAAAAGGCGCCCAAGGCGCCCAGGCAAGGCGCCTTGGGTATTTTTACATCATTAAAAAATAATTTTGAGAGGTTTTCCCCCCTTGATACCCCTCACAAGGGACACTTATTTAATGATAGTTTGAATAATTAATATATTACACTATCACTTATACTATCATACATATTTAAGATTTATGATTATAAACATATATTATATACTTAATTAAGTTTCTTTTCAGCTCTTTCTTCTTCTTCTCTCTCTCTCTCTCTGTCTCACTTATTCTATTACATACTTTTTTGGGTTCGGAGGGCTTCGCCCCCCTGACAACCCCCCACAACGGGGCACTGCCCCCTTGACCCCTGCGACCTGACTGCGCAGGTCGATCCGCGACTACTCTGCGCTCCCCCCATTTAATAATATTATAACAATATTTTACCATCACTTATACTATTGCACATATATAAATTTTATAATCATAAATGAGTTATATACTTAAATTTTATAAAAATCTAATTAACTTTCTTCTTTTTCACACACCCATCATATTTACTTATGTGCATTGATAAAACATTCATATTCAATTATAACATAATAAATATAATTATATTTATACTTATTTTTATATATAACAACCTCCCGACTCAGCCTTCCTTGATTACCGCCTTGACCATCTAGGCGACGCCTAAGTGGCTGTCTTGTCGCCTAAGCGGAATCGGTACCCTTCAACGCCTTGGACGCCTTGTCGCCTTGACAACTATGGTAAATTCGAATGTAAATTACATGTGAGGGACAAAATGTCATGTTTCTCATTGATGAAATTTTTTTAGTCCTTGATGGACTAAGATGATCCTTCCTTGGCATATTTATCTCATTCTTAATTTAAGAGAAAATTTTGGCATGACCTCTCCTTAAATTGATGAGATATACCTCGCTTAGTAGGTGGAGTTTGATACGGGGACTTGCCCATTTCCCCGTCCGGGATCAAACACACTGGGGTCATGCCCGGGTGCCCGTCTCTTGAGGTAACCTATGTGAAATAGGCTAGCTCTTAATTAAATTTTTTCTCATATTTTGATTAAATTTATTTTTTAAGGCCTTGATGGTCGGCTCAATTCTCATTGGGCCAAGATGACCGATTTGAGCTTCTTGAGGCCCTGGCGGCCAAATTGTCTTCATTGGGCTTTGAAGGCCTGTTTGAGCTTCATTGAGGCCCTGGTGACCAGATCTCTTGGCCCTGGCGGCCTTGAAATCTATAACAGAAATTGGCCCTGGTGGCCTTCAAAAATTTTGACCAGAATAACCTGTGGACTTGAAAGTCTTGACAGACATGGCCTTGGCGGGCTTGGCATGTGTAGACCCTGCGGTCTATTGATATCCTCTGACAGAAATTGGCCCTGGTGGCCTTGCTGATTCTGAACAGAATCTGGCCCTGGCGGCCTATGGGAATTTTGACAAAAAGGGGGGGGCCCTGTCGGCATATCCCAAATCAGCACATCTTCAGGAGATTTATTCTCCACTCAATTATTCTCAACCCTGATGGCTTCAGCATCTCCAAATAACCAGGGCCCTGGCAGCCAGCTCCTCTTGAGACCCAGGCAGCCGGTTACCAGCAGCAAGTGTTCAACTCCTTAGTCTCCTCCATCAGTTCCTGCCGAGGAGTAGGAGCATCATTAAAAGCTCCCCTCAGTAGGAGCAATAGCATCTGATAGGGGCATTGACATTGGAGGGACAGACGACAGCAGCAGCATGAAAAGATGGCAAGCCCTCCTTTTCCCTGCAGCAGATTGGAGATGGCTGCAGCTTCCTCTCCTTTTCTTCTTTCATCCATGGTGACAGCAGATTGGAGATGGGAAGAGGGAAGATCGGCAATAGTTTGCCAAGGCTGGAAGATAGAATCTCCTTTCTCTCTTCTTGCTTGGGTGGATTTGACGGCAGGAGCATGGGCTCCTTTCATTGGCACAGCAGCAGGAGGGCAACGATAGCAACATGTACTTCAACTCTTCCTCTCTTATATTGGTGCAAGGGGGAATAGCTGACCGCCTTTCCTCCTGGTGGCTGGTGCAGAACGGGCAGCAACATCAGTAGGTGATGGCAGCGGCTGTAGATCTTCCTTCTTCTCCCATGGGCATAGGTAACATGAGACGTAGAGAAGACTGAAGAGAAGAGAATGAGAAACCGTTGGAAGAGATCCCCCGATCCTCCCTCCAACCCCCTGAAAGGTGCACAACAGGCCTCCTTTTCTAAGAGAAAGAGAGACCGTTTTTTTTTAAATGGGATAAATGGTGGAACAACGTGAGAGAGGTGGCAGGTGGGACCTGCAGCCTTTTTTGACCTGGTCAGAGATGCCATCGTGGGGGTACCTAGTGACTTTTAAGATGGGCTGGAGAAGGCTCCAGAAAGTGGTGAGGTGGCAGGTGAAGAATTCTCCAGAAAGTGGGCCAAGATTTGGCAGCAACGTGGGCCATCTCGTGACATGTTATAAGGCCTAAATGTGAATTAAAGATAGCCCAATAAATGCAACATATAATGGACTACGAAAATGACATAAAATTGGGCCATTCGTGGATTAAAAAAATGGCCAATTAAATATGCCCCAAACGAACCGCTACCAATAATATATGAGTGGACTTATTTTCTATCGGATTAAGACCAAAATGGGCTATATCTAAAAAAATGAGCACCAAAGCTAAGTGAGGATTGGATTAGATTTAATCTCAATTCAAATAAACGTGAAAATTTTTGGTGCCAACAGCGACCTTCCTGATTCAAAGGTTCCGAAGCTTTCTAGCATTTTTGTTCTAATAATCATTTTATGTTTAAGGCCTGTCTTATCTTCTTTTTAAAGGTGTCTAATTGTTCTGTAGATATGGGAAAGAATTAGAAGGATTGGGCAGGAAATGACTCTTCTGGCAGCTAGTCTTTCAAAGGTCTCTCAAGCATCCTGTGACAGTCAGGTACAATCGTGTATTTTCTCAGCACCTCATATTACATCAATGAACTCTGTTGAAACTCCTCCTGTATGGCATGAATATCCTTGGCTAACGTATGATACTGCTGTAAGTTTACTCTGGAGATTTTTCATCGAAGATATTTGGCAGCAATGTTTGCCAGTTTTTGTTATTATTTGCATTGCTGCTGCTGCTGCTTCTTTTACTCTTTCACAGTTATCACGTGGTTTATTTTGTCATATCCATGTTGCAGGGGAAAGAAGAGTTTGGAGTGGGAACTTCTAAACAAGAGTATCAGGCAAGTCACACGGTTTAATAAACTTCTCTTTTACCCATAGATTGCGGAATCGGCTGATTCTTGGATCGGATCGGCGATTGCTCATCCGATTCTCGTCTGAATGACCAATCATGGAAAAAGTTCTAGCTGAATCGGTCGGGATCGGATCAGAATCAGAATCAGATCGGTTGGATCAGTCGGGATTGGAATCGGATCTTTTTTTTTACTATTCTAGTTGGATTGGTTGGGATCGGTCCGGATCGGATCAAAATCTGAATCAGGTTTTTTACCTGGTACCGATTCTGGATCGGTGTTGTTCCATTGGATCGGTCGGGATCGGTCCGATCCTATCTGATCCAGATCGGATCGGTACCCACCGATCCTGGATTCTGATTCCAATCCCGCGATCCTTGCTAATTGTCGGCTAACGGTTTGAGCTACTGCATGTGTGCCTCACAGGCTTATAAGATGCGTGCATGCCAAAATTCTATTATGGCCCTTATGGATTATTAAGTCAAATTAATAATATACGGTACTGATGTTTGGTTAGTAGTGCAGAAACTCGGTGGAGTTGGCACTGAAGAGAAGAACTCCATGGACTCATATACCACTACCCAGCTTCCTTGTGAATCTGATCGCTCAACTAAGCCTGAGCAAGCAGAAGCCTCGTTGCTCTATAAAGTCTCTAATTGCAAAGAATGTGGCGTTGCAGCATATGGCAAGTGCAGCCTCATTTGCGATGGATGTGAAGCAATGTACCATTTTTCGTGCATCATGCCTGGTGTCCAGGGAATTCCAGTACAGAACTGGTTCTGTCCACTCTGTACAAGGGAGAAAAAAGAACCCAGTATGCAGATCGTAGCCACTACCACTCAAGGCGGACCGCATGAAAGTTGTGTGGTATGTGACCGACTGGAAGCCTCAGGAATGATTGAACAACACACGGAGGATGGTGAAGATGCAGTAATTAATGAATCCCGAGAGAGCTCAGTCTCCGTCATGGACCCTGAGGGATCACCGCAGCCAATAAGGACCACCGTGTCCAAATTATGCAAGAATTGTGGAGCTTGCGAGGATGATGAAAAAAGATTCATCGTATGTGGACATAGTCTTTGCCCCTATAAATACTACCACATCCAATGTTTGAAGACCAGCCAATTAGCAATCCAGCAGCAAAACCGTCAGGCTTGCTGGTACTGCCCTTCTTGTCTATGTAGATCTTGTCTGAATGATAAAGATGACGACATGATTACTCTGTGCGATGGCTGTGATGAAGCCTATCACACGTACTGTATGAAACCCCCTTGTACATCAGTTCCAAAGGGAAAATGGTACTGTGTGCCCTGTAACATTCAGAGGGCAAAGCAGGGGATGAAAAACTACGAGCAGTGGGTGCTACAACAACATAACAGAAGTGGCAATCCTAGCAACGGATCAAACAGATCAATGGATCTGCTTGTCAGTGCTGCCGAGAAGGTGGAGAGGTTGGCTGCGGCAAGTAAGAGAAGAAGATAGTGGCACCTTATAATTTTCTCTGTAACATTTACAACATACTAATCTCTTCTGTCGGTTGTAACTTAAGTAGGTGGTTTGGATAGCCGTGTACTTTATTTGAATTCCTTGTACCAGACACGAAGGTCTAACATTCCTGGACATGAAGATCCCGAGCACTGTTCTGGCAGATCAAATGAAAGAGTGCTAGGAAGTGCGATGTTGACGCACCCTACCCCCTTACTCCTGTTTGGAGTGAACCTTGCAATAGCAATTTCTTACAAGATGATTATCTGCTGTCAATTCTACTCACTTAAATGTATCTTAGGATGTAGAGTATTGTTACTATTTGTTCGAACTCCTACAGGTTGTATGTGTTGACACTCATGATTGCACCCAGTTCTTGGAACTTTTCCACACGAGGTGCCTGCTATGGTTTCTGGGGGCGACGGACATGTTCATTCTGTCCAAAGCGAAAGCAAGAATTGATCCTGTGATCACCCTCGCTTTGGGAACGCTTGTCTCTGCCGATATGATGTCTTTCGGTGCATTCGCTTAAAAATTACTGTACTTTTTGCACATTCTTGAAGAACACTTGTCAGTCTCCCGTCCCGTTTACTGGTCGGAAGCCTTCCAATCTTATAGCGCCCCGCTTTCCGTTGATTTAAAACAGCTGATTTCATAGGGGAAAATCAAAATCCTGGAAAGTAAGGCATCATGTAGATATTCGGATTTCAAAATAAACCCAACTACAGCACCTCCAAACACTGTCAAAAACCAAAACCACATGATTACAACTCTTTACGAAGTTTTACAGCATGCCAAACAGCACTTTCAGCGCCTTCGATGGAAAGACAAAAATTTGGCAAGGGCGCAAGTAACTTGGGAAAATTCATAGAACCCCTACACTGTTTAATCACTCCACTTGCGCCCCTGGAAGTTAATTTTCATCTCCTGGGCCCCTGTTTGGATGCAAATTGTGTAAACATGACATAATTTATCGTGCACTCAGATGGACTGATCACACGCAAACGAAGCTTCTTAACGTTCGCCAACTTATGCAGAACATTGCTCGGTGGGCTTGTGAAAAAGGCATTTACAATACTACCTTGAGAGTCTGACAAGCCAAAATCAAAGAGAGAATATTTTCTAAGCATCCGGAGTTATAAGACGAAGATTATATGATAAATTATGTCCTGCATCCGCACATGTGCTTGATTTGTGACTAATCTCTGACATTCAGAACTGTGAATCTTCTCGAGTATCAGTGAAGACATGGTATCCAGCGCAGTCTGGACTTCAAAATATTTCACACGAGTTAACAATCAAATGAGAACCATCACATGAAATATGCAACCTTCTGCAGTATTACCTTGGCAGTTATTGCTTCATTGCAGAATCAAGTTTCCCTCGAGAAGATTCTCTGGTCAGCTCCATTAGTTTATTATTTTTACAATACTAAGCTGTGCCACCTTGGAGTTCATCTTTGTCCCCGACAACAAAACGGCCTTCAGATGCATCTGAGCCTGTTACACGCAACTGTTCCCTTTTCTTTACAAGGTTCAATGCAGTTTCTCTATCAACTTGTGCTTCCTCCACATTTGGCTAAAAAGCATCCATGCAATCAGGATAAAAAAGGAAGAGCATGAGATTGAGAACATTTATTTCAAAGGTGGCCAAAGCCAGAATTCAATGATACACTAGAAAAGAAGTTAATACAAGATAAAGGGAAGAGATAAAAAAGTGACCCCTACCAAGGCGGTAGTAAAACCAAAAGGACATGAGATTGAGAACATACACCTTCCAAATATACTTAATTTACCTTCAGAGATAAGGCTCTGTCAAGACTCTCAATAGATGCCTCTGGTTCTCCAAAATTAAGCTGTGCCCTACCCAGTGTGATCCAAGCCTGAAAATAGAATCATGCTTAACTGACATATAACGCGCGCAGCACAGACCAACAAAATGTGAACTACACATTACATATATTACAAAATAAAACAGGAAAATAGCATCTTGCTAAGATAAATTAAAATGAACTTCAACCCATAAGCCCTTAACTTGGTATAAACCAAAATATGCTATACATGTCCAAAAGAAAATTTAGCAGACAAATTGGTTCTAAACATCTCCATTGAACTAGGATGATTATGGTAAAATGTGTCTGTCATGATTTCACAGGAACCTAGTCTAAAGTTCCTAAGTCCTTTCTGAATTTACATGCAATCTCAAAACCCTCCTAATAAAGTACACAAACGTGCAGCGTTGACACAACTCATGAAATTGTGCAACATTCAAATATGTTCCCAAAATATCATTAATGTATTGTTTCAGCAAAACAATCATCCTAGCTTCAAAGATGAATGTTCAGCTGAAATAAAAGCACAAACCTCTGCCCATGATGGTTCCAGTTGTGTAGCTCCTGCATGGTAATGAATAACAGTGAGTGAAAAGCCTCCGTTGACATCAAAGAACTTGGCAAGGAGTCCCCAAGAAAAAAAAACATTATGCACCAAAAGTTATATGTGGGCATAACTGGCATAGTCGCAGAGCTGAAGATATTCTTAATACTGCAATAAATACCCAGTTCAACATTTGGAGTGTGGTCAACTTTCTACAAAAATGGCAATCATAATGCAAGAACATGCGACACGACAAACCGATATTCTGAAAATCTAATTTTGATCCACTCAGAGGCTATAGAGAATAGCAAAGATACAATTGCTTTGTCAAACAATGCAAACGGAAACCTCATCCTGCAACCCATGTACGAGTAACCACAGGACGCAACAATTAGAAAAAAAAATCCTGCAATCATGCTGCTTACATCAGCAAACAGTTAAATTAATCCAGATCTCTTTGGTTTTTTGTAAAGCTTGTAATATTAGAGATGAACATCCCTCCGCCACTTTTTTATGGGATACTACATTCTCATTCCATGAAGTGAATTTCTTATACTATTTAAAGGTGTGCACTTCGTGAAACAGATACACATATGCACCTAAATCTATAAATCTCTTTACTTTGCTGTTTTCAGATATGTCAAGATTGTCAATGCCTAACCAGGACAAAATGCTGCCTACATTGTCATTCCACGAAGTGCATTTATTGTATTAAAAGGTTTAAAGCCGTGCACTTCATGAAACAAGATAAATGTCTGCACCCAAAACTGAAAATCTTTTTATTTTGCTTTTTATCTAGATTGTCAACATGGTAGATGCCTATCCAGGACAACAAAAAACTTAACAATTTTCTAAGCAAAATAAATTTAGAACCTAGACTTTTCCATTTGATAGTTCTGTTTATACTTAAAAGGTAACTCTGTTTAAGTCATTTTCAACATAAACAGAAGAAGAGGTATGAAGACACCAATGCAAGTAAAGTGCATCCATGAGTTTCGATTAGGTGCTTGTCAAAACACCAAACCACGTCAACATAGAACATGCAAAACATGTCTATGATCGATCATCAAAAGACAGGTTCATCTAATATCATCCCCCCTACACACACATCCCAAGCCAAAATCAAAATAGGAGGAAAATTGAACAAAGTAATTGTTCAATAAAACGTGAACTGGGTGCATGCAATTCTAGACCCATGCTCTTGGCATGAAATGCAGGTGACCACTAAAAAGTAGGTATATGGTATATGCTTGACAGTCGATCACTCCAGGAAACCTGAAAACCTCCTTTCAAGTGGACTAGAATTCCTACTTCCCTCCTAAAGGAACACCTCTGCTTCACTTCAGCAAATTGACTCACTTAAGTTTGTTGTATTGAGTCTATTGACACCTGAGAAAGTTATATGATAATATGCCCTTGATCCAAGTCACTTCCAAGTTGGGCTGCAAACAGTATCCAACATCCCAATAATCCGACCCGAATTCGATTGGGTTATTACTAAATGGAGGTTCGATAAACTTTTTGATAACTTATCAGAATCAGATTTTTGATAAGCTATCAGAATCAGAATTGGAATCACTTGATACCGATTCCAATAAGTCTTTAAGAAGGTGAATCTAAACTGTTGATCTTTTAGATTAAATGGTCATGTTGAAAGATAACCCTATGGCAGACCGGGAGATTCGATCCCCCTTTTCGTACCCCCACTGCCCCGTGGCCTTTCCCCCCTTCTCGTATCCCCCTTCTCGGCGGCCAGAGGAAGCTCCTCCACCTCCAGACATTGTGGCGATGCCTTCTGCACCGGGCATCAGTGGCCAGGTGAAGCTCCTTCACTGCCAGTCATGGCAACTTCTTTCAAATAGCCTAGCCAGAACAAAAGAAGACCATGATGGCATGATCCAATAGCCTTCGCTCAAATAGATTGATTTCACGCTTTTATATTCCATAATAATCTTCCTACAAGCCTAAAATTGATATTTTTTGCAAACTTCTAATGTGGTCAACAAATAATGACTAAACCGTTACTACTGAATGGTTATTCCGTAGATGGTATCGATCACGCCGACTGCTGTCACCGCACATAACTAAGAACTTGGTGAAGAAATGAGCAACAAAGAACACATAAGAATATATCTTCGTTAAAATTGTTAACATATCATCGTCGCCTTCCGTTTCCTATCAACTAAGAAAAAGGACACGAGATCAAGAGCAAAGCGTGCAACATCGTCCCCCATCGTTTAGTATTTAATATTTTTTTGTTTTAAAAAAAAGAGGCTACGAGGAACTTACGATTTGCGGCTTTCAAGGCGCCCCAGGCGTCCCCCAACTCGAGCAGGATCTGAGCTTTCTGCTCGTGTAGAATCGCCTTCTCCGGTGTCAGCATCAGGGCCGCCTCCCACTTCCCCAGCGCTTCCCGGTACCTTCCACTCTGTTGCGAAGAAGAAATCAGTACAGATAAAACATCAAGGCATGTTTGATTTGTCGCGTAAATCGATCCTCCCCTCCCGTGGCAAAACAAGTATCACCACCATACAGGTTCCGCACGGCCGGATTTTACCTCCGCCAACAGGTCTCCCTGAGACCGGAAGGATTCCGCTAGCTGCGCCGGTTCGGATGGCGGAGAACTGGGTGGTAGGGCTCCTCCGAGGTCCGAACTTCGCCTTCTATCTCGTTGTTCTGCGGGTAGCGCGGCTTCCTCCTCTTCTGCAGCATCAAAAGGGAGGTTCCGGTCGACGGGCCGAGCACGCTTCTTCACTCGCGCCTCGTTTTCCCTTTTCTTCCACACCATCTTCATCTTTCCTCCTTCCTCTCTTCGACTTGGTAGCGCCACGGCGGCCGCTAGCGCGCCAAAATGGTGCCTTTTCTCCGTCGACACTTGTTCTCCATACGCTCCAATCCTTGCTTCTTACCCAGATCACCAGCAAGAAAACCTAGAACACCAGAGATAGATTATGGGTATGTGCCGGTGTGACTATCAAGGGAGCGTTTTTCCGAATCATCCGAGTAGGAACCAGACGAGAGACGACGCGCTCCTGAAGAACGTCCTGATCTCGCACCGTCCAGCCCAGGGCTCCGCAGGATCTGTGCTCCCAAAACGGAAGAGTTCCATTGGAGCACGATCAGGTCGTCTTTGGCATGGTACATAGCTGCGGCGTCCATGGTACAATTTAGTTTATTTTTTAATGTTTTATAAAATTGAATCAGACAAAAACTCACCTCCTAGCTTAAAGCTAACCAAACTGAAAGAACTTTTTATTTATTTGATTCAAAAATTGTGTGTACTAGCCAGTTTTACGTTGATAAAAGCCATGTTTATTTTCATGAAGATACAAACATTTTAGGCGGCCCTTCACATCAAACTAGTTTCGTCTCTTATGGGGTGTTTGGTTGCATGATAATTTTTTGTACACTTTCATGATAAAAAATTGTATTAAAATAAAAAGTAAATAAACTCATGACATAAAATTATCATGTTTGGAGGGATGTGATTACAAAAAAGAGTAACCACCGCACATGACCAAATAAAGTGGGGGACCACAAGAAAAAAGAAAGAGGCGAGACCCTCTTTTTTTGTTTAAGAAGAAAATCACTTTCGAAACATAAAATTGTCATGGTTGTCAAACACCTCATTTAACAAGTTTTCTTACAATTTTTAAAAATTAAAATTAAAACATCAATTATCATGCAACCAAACACCCCATAAAGCTAACCAAACTGAAAGAACTTTTTATTTATTTGATTCAAAAATTGTGTGTACTAGCCAGTTTTACGTTGATAAAAGCCATGTTTTATTTTCATGAAGAAACAAACATTTTAGGCGGCCCTTCACAGCAAACTAGTTTCGTCTCTTAGCTATATATTTATTTGTCCAACGACATATAAATTTTAGGCCATATTCTCAACGGAGTATGTTTAATTTCGAAGTTCTTTCAATTTAATCTTCAAAAAATAATTAATCGATGTTGTTGGATAACTTACTGATTTAATCTCTTAATATATTTATAAATTGAAATATTATAACTACTGTCACGTCCCTGAATTATGATATTATAAACATGCGCAACGAAAAATACGACAATTCGAGAATGCGCCAGTTAGATTTAAATTAATAAACTCGTGATAAAAAATAACTTGATATTTATTTAACTACAGACTCTACAATCGGTAATCAAAAATCGATTCACATGTCCGATTACACAACACAAAAATCGGTACAAACATATCCACGGAAATGACTAACACAGTCACCAAAAATCTGTTTTCATGCGGCTTAACCCGATTCAACTAGATCAAACAAAGTGGGCGACCCTAAGATAAAAAAGTAAAATTTTATTTTATTTTTGGTCTGAAAAATATACTACCCGGACATAGTAAAATATAAAGCGAAAGTAGCTTTACGGGATGTTTGGTTATGTGATTTTTTATATATTTTTTTATGTTAACAAATTACGTTAGCTAAAGAGATATTTGGTTGTATGATAAATTATGTTTTTGAAACCAATATTGTTAAGAGGTGTTTGACAACCACTAATACAAATTTATGTTTTCAAAATATTTTTCTTATTGGACAAAAACAAAGAGAGACCGGTCTCTTTTCTATCTTGTGGTCTCTCACCTTATTTGGTCATATATCTTATTCACTATTTTTTCATCGCCACATCCCTCCTAAAATAACAATTTTGGGTCATTGACTGATTCACGTCTTACTTTAGTACAAATTTTTAATATTAAAATGTATCAAAAATTATCGTGCACCAAACATCTTATAAATGCATGAAATTATCGTTCACATGATATATGACAACAAAACTAGCGGGGGGGGACCACGTATAATTATAAAAATAAAAAAAGAAAAGGTTTCATTTTTTCTACCCAGGAGAAAATATTAAGTAAAAACATATTTTTTGTAATGCCGCAACTACCTTTCTAGCAACTTTTGTCATAAAAACATATTTCTGTAAATATATGATAACACAGCACATCCGAACAATAATTAACCGAAGTGGTTAGTTAATAATCTACTAATTTAATTTTTTACATATTTTCAATTGAGATGTTACAGTTTAACCCCATTAATTGATCTAATGATTAAATCAACTAAAACCAGTCTAACAATCGCATTAATTAACAATAAGTTATCATCCGACTGGCATAATTATCAATTAAACTACTCTCACAAAGTACATTTGATTTTGATATGGAAAAAATGATTAACTAGAATAATTTGTAGTCCATTAATATAATTTTTGGCATATTGTGCACCTTCTCTATTTTAGTACGCGGCAGTGTAGTAAAAAACGGCACAAAACCATGCAGTAAACTCACAGAGGGTGGATATGTATATAAGTAAACAATTAAATGGGCCACAAAAAATGTAGTGAAATCACAATCACCGCTTGTTGAGAGTGGATCACCTCAGGTGGTGGGTTCTCGAGGAAGCCCCCTCAGTCACTCATAAAAAATATTGAATGCATGATGTGATAGGTCTTAAATGCATTGACACGATGAACATTCAATGTATTTTTGTGAGTAGCGTGAGGAAACTCTCTTAGGAGCCCACCTGAGATGATCCGCTGTTAGGCTTGTTGTTCAACAAGCACATTCATTCTATCGTATTGACGGAAAAAGATAAAAAAAATAATCATAATAATAACAGGTAAGTCAAACCGTCTTATATATACGGTACAGATCCATACGATAATTCTGATCTCCGAAGCTATTTCAGTTCAGAGGAAGATGAAGCAATCCATGGCTATCAGAGGATTGTTCACGTCCTCCGCATGGGTGGTTTCACAGTTCTCGCCGGAGGCCGCGGCTCCAGCTCCCCCTCGCTCCGCCGGCTCCGCAACCGGGTGCACGCTGGTCTCTCTCCTCCTCGGCGGGGGAGCATGGCGGTCTGACCCCCAGCGGCCGGGCGAGCCCCGGAGCTTCTCCTTCCTGCCGGCGGCGGCCGCGGCCACGGGGGAAGACCTGCGCTTGTTCTCCATCGTTGGAAACCCTACACGGATGCCGTTCGCGCCGCCGCCCAGCCCGGGGCCGGGGGACGGCGAAATCGGGTATCTAGCGAAGGCGGCGGCCTGGAAATCGCGTCCGGAGCTTCTATGGCCCGTAGAGGAGGGGGGATTTGCTTGCGACTCATGTCTGGTGTGTGCAATTCTGCAAGGGGAAGCCTGTCTCCGGCCGCGGGCAGGAACCGCCGAGGTCTGCTCGGCGCTGCTTCTGACGCTCTTCTGCCGGCCAAGCGCCGGAGAGGTTGACCGTGGGCGTTTAAAAGGTGGGAAATTTCTGATTGGCTCTCCGATGCTCGCGATCGGAAGAACTGCCGGAGCCCGATCGGTGATTTCGGAGGGATTCGGCGTTCGGGGGCTCCGCTTGCCGCTCCCGGGATCGAGGACGACGATGTGGGGGTGCGGGCGGTCTCTTGGGTACCCATCCTTCGACGACGTGGAAGAACAGGACGAAGCCGAGATCGTCGAAGATGATGAAGAGCAGGAAGAGGAGGACGAGGTGGAAGAGGGATGCCGACGGCCGTGACCTAGAGGGACGCGCGCAGAGGTGGAAGTGGAAATGGAGGGAGTCCGGGGGACGGCGCCGCCGTCTGGCCGAGGAGGGCTCGGGCGCCGCTTGGCGGGAGACTGGGTGGCGCACTTGCTGACGCAGCTACCCATGGCTAGCTCCAGCGGTCACGATGCGGCGCCTGCGCCGCCGGGTGAGGAACGGAGAGGGAGGCAGTCAGGCAGGCCGGCAGAGTCTGGAGGAGGAAGACGAAGGGCTGAGAAAAGTCATGATGCGCATCCGGCAGAGCTCCGCAGTTAAGCGGCCGACCGCTCCTCCGCTTGCTTGTACTCCACCTATGCTTTGCTTTGCCCTTTTCCGCTCTCGCTTTTGACCTTCCGTGTTTGAAAATTTGGGGCCGCAACGGTTGCCCAACGGATAGATGGACGCCGATGGCGGCGGCGGCGGGGGGCCGGCCGGGCGCTTTCGTTGTTGTTCCTTTCGCGGATTCCGTTCCGGATCATCCGCCGCCGCACCCTGATGCACCGTCCTCCTCGCGAGCGTTACACTCCCCGTCTTCTTCGACGTCAATACACTCGGACGGCGAGAAATTAAACCAGTCTCCGCCTTACGCGCCGGCTCGCCTCCGCTCTCTGGCGGCGGACGCCGGCCGTCGTCCACGCTTTTCTATCCCCGAGTTATCCACGTACCCAACAGCTTGTGACCCGTTTGGTTAGAGTTTCAAATTTGATACTATATTAATATTGATATTGATAATTATAGAGGTTGGAGTATCAATATCAAAATTGATACAAGTTAACACTTGTATTATATAATGTGTTTTGTTTTCACTATCAATTTCAAAATTGATACCATTAACCAAACACTTCTTAGTGATTACTAGGAATATCAATTTTAAAATTGATAATGATAGAGGTGTCAAATAGTATTACCAAACAGGGCATATGTTACATTTGGTATCAGGATAAATTTTATAGGATAGAGATAAACTAATCTTGGTGATTAACTTTATCTCCATCATGTTTGATTTAATTTATAATAAGTTTAAAGATAATCTTATTTTATGTTTGATACGTTAAGAATAAATTTGAGAATAATCTTAGATTTTTATATTTTTATCTTTATTTTTTTATTATCTTATTTTATTACCCATAACCGGCCTGGATGGCGCGTACATCCTTGACCAGTGTCTCGTAGTGATGTCTTACCTCCGCTGTTGTTTGAGCACCCGGCACTTTCACAGCGATCTCCTCTCACAGCGTCATCATCTCAGGCTCTCGGCCCTCCCCCTCCTCGAAGGGCAAGGCCGCCGCCATGGCATCCTCGAAAGTCTTATCTTCCTCCCTTCTTCAGTAGCCCCCCCCGGTCTGCAGCCATCTCCCGGGATGACAACGGCGAGAAGCAGGCAGCGGGGGAGATTGATCGACGGAGGGAGATCACCCGGATAGCGTTCCTCGCCGACCTGCGGGCAAGGGGAAAACGGTCGGTGTAGCCAGAGCAAGAACGAGAGATAAACGGTGCAAGAACAAGAGATGATGCTTTCGCGCGTGCGGAAGGGGGAGTAGCGCCGTCGAGATTCGCAGGGTGGGGGGGAGGGAAGGGGAGGTGCTCTACGCCGGTCGTAGATGTGGAAGTTGACATGGAGGAAGTGGCGGAGCAGACGGGTTACGGGAGGAGAAGACTCGGAAGGAAAGCGTGGGCAGAGGCGTCGTGCGATCCTCGACAACGAAGGATCTGAGACTTAATCCATCGTATCTCTTTTATCCCACCGAAAATGAGGGATGAGTTAAACCTGGTTTTAACCCCATTTTTAGGGATAGGCTGGATTAAGTTAGCCTAGGTTAAATTGAAATTTATTTGTGTACTAAATGGGGAATTGGGGATAAACTAGGTTTATCCCACCTTATCTCCGTACCAAATATGGCCTTAGTGTATGGTTAGTATCAAAATATCTTCGAGATAACCTTGATTTATTTCCTAAATTTTGAGGATAAACCAGATTTATCCCCAAGTTATCTCGATACCAAACAGGCCCTTAGGGTTCGTTTGGCACCAATTTTTTGGGAGATAAGCCTGGTATATTCTTAAAATTTTGGGGATAATATCCCCAAGTTATCCTCGTACCAAACTGGCGCTTAAGGATAATGTGGTGTTTGGTTGCATGACAACAGAAGTTTTTATTTTAATTTTTAAAAATTGTAAGAAAACTTATTAAAAGAGGTGTTTGGCAACCTTGACAAATTTATGTTTTAAAAGTGATTTTCTTCTTAAACGTAAAAAGAGGGTCTCACCTCTTCTTTTTTTCTTGTGGTCTCCCACTTTGTTTGGTCATGAATGGTAGTTACTCTTTTTTGTTATCACATCTCTCCAAACATGATAATTTTATGTCATGAGTTGGTTCACTTTTTATTTTAAATAAATTTTTATAATGAAGGTGAACAAAAAATTATCATGCAACCAAACACTCCATAAGTAACTTCCTTACCTAGTCAATATGTCACTATTCTAACTCTCCGCTACTCCTGACCGGTGCCCAACCGCCGCACGCCGTCGTCAGCCGCTTCCAATGCTAACATCTCATGTGCATCTGCCATTAAACTGCTGTGTAGGGCCATCTAATCCATCAGTTCGGATCGTCTCATACCCGAAGGAGGGAAGTCTACGAGATGTCCACAACTTCCAATCACTTAAGTGACGGTTCAAAAGTGAACTGGCATGAACCATTTTTTAACCAAATTTCGTAACGGATTACACTGTGGTTCGTAATGGTTCATCTTCTGTTTGTAACGGTTCAGCCTGATTTGTAGCAGGTTATACTGTGTTTTGTAACGAGTTACACTGCAATTCGTAACAGTTCACCCTGTTACGAAGTATAGCGTAGCTCGTTACGAACTACAATATAACCCGTTAGATCGGAGTTAAACCATTATGGACTACAGTATAATCCGTTACAAACCACAGTGTAACCCGTTACGAAATCTGATTCAATAATGGTTCATGTCGGTTCATCCCTGAACTGTCACTTAAGTGGTTGAGAGTTGTTGCAATCTCTTATTGGAGACTGAGAGACTTTTCTCCTCGGGGCGTCTGAGGTGATGCAAACTCTCATCCATGGATTCATCTCTATGATCTTCTATTTATGTTTGATAGAGAGCCCCGACATTAACACACTTGTAAGTTGTGTTGATAGTGTCATAGATAATGAATGTAGAGAGCTATTTAAATCATAATTTTTTATATAAATATTTTACAATCAATTCAGCGGTATACATAGCCAGGGAATAAATGATTATGTATTTCTTGATACATAAATCACGCCATACACCACCATCACTCATCATAAAAAAATCATAAAGAGCAATTCTAGACAATCAAATACTTTTTTTTGGAAGAAAGGATAATCGATTAAGAAAACTCTAAAGAGTCATTACAGATAGTTCGAGTGATACAATCTGGAGGGGCAGCTCCCACAAAATGGCAGTCAGAGTTCGAGCAAAGGGCATGGCGCACAAGGACATGTGCGGCCAAATTAGCCTCTCTATTACAGTGGTGAAGGGTAGAACCAGAGTTGAGCAAAAGAGCCTTCGTATCTACCATGATGTCTTGGATCTTCCAAATTGCATAATGTACAGCTTTAGCGGCCTCCACAACTGTAGCAAAGTCACTAGCAATGAAGCAATGAACTTGTTGAGTGGAAGTATAGCGGAGTGCTTCGTAGACTGCCAGAGCTTCCAGAATCGGAGGATCAGAAACTCTATGGATGGTAGCTGCGCCAAGGATGAAATTGTCATCAGAGTCCCGAACTACAAGACTAGTGCGCGCCAAAGGAGAGGATGTTGGCACCGTCAACATTGATTAGCCAGCAACTCGGGGGGGGGGGCGCCAAGAGCGAACAGGTTCAACTTTAGGGGGTTTGGCATATGAGACCCAGTAGGTAGCATTAGTGTTGGCATTGTAGATAATTTGCGTGGGTGAAGGCGGCTTACCTTCAAAAACTAGCTTGCATCTACCTTTCCAAATCCACCAAAGGTAAGCGGCTCCCGTAGCAAGAATTCTGGTTTTGTCTGAGCCAACCTTAAGCCCAGTGTCAAGCCAGTTGGAGATGAAGTCTTTGATGGAGTTTGTGGCATTGACATTGGGTGTTGAGGAGCAGAGGGTGAGGCAGTAGAGGATCTATGAGGGGAGTTTGCTCTGTCGGACGGGGTCAACCAATCCCCATATTCAAACACAATGAGTTTCTTAATATGGACTTTGAGTTCCTCGCAAGGAGCTTTGTCTATGCAAATATGGAGGGCAGCTAGATCAGCGTATTCTATGTGGTCGTGACCTAGCTTCCCGCAGTAGTGGCAAAATCTAGATATCCTTTCATAAGCAACTTGAAAATTCATAGCCATGCCATCCGGCCAAACAACACTGACATGCCTCAAAAGGGGTTTGTTACAATCCAAGTTGACTTTGATCCGTGCAAACATGCTCCATATGTCTGTTATATCAGTTGGAGGATCAAGGGGGGATCCGATCTGTTGGGCTAGTTTAATGACTATGTTCTTCTCGAGGAGCTCCACCGACAGGTTGTATATTCTAATCCAAAGATCGACTTTGTGAAGGGAATACTTTGTGGGTTGTGTGTGCGATTTGCCTTTTTCCACCAGAACAGGGTCTCCTCCAAAGAACCAGGGGGCTCTGCGTATGATCTTGTCAACCTTCTCTTCACTGTTCAAGGATAGCAAAAAATGGTTGTTGGGGGTGTCTAGGAGATTCCAAGAGTGTTGCAAGTTCTACATCTTCCGAATCCATTCCTTTAAACTAGTTGGTCTGGTGTGTTGGTTGGTTAGGACTTTAAGGATAACGTTTCTTTTCCATCTCTCTTCTATAGGAAATATGTTGGGATCGAGAAAGACTGGTTGCGACGATTGTGGGTTGATTAGGAGGGATTTGAACTGTCGTAAGATGTGTTCTTTGTCCTCCGAGTGGTGCATGTTGTCCAGAAAGCTGGGAGGGGTGGGGTAGGGGGCGTATAGAGAAGGGGAGGAGGTAGGAGACTGAGACTGACCTAGAATGTTGTTTGCCTCCGGACCTCAAAGAAGGCGACAAGCAGTAAATGACGAGGGGGAGCTCTCTTTTTTTGAGACAAAGCACATAAATATATACTTAGTTAAAGTAGTACACTCTCGAGGTTTCGGGAGTCTTCCAAAAGCTGTTCCAGTACAAGGGAAGGCAGTACAGGGGGCATACGCGAAAGGGGGTTTTCACCCCACCGTAGGAGGGTCCATTCAGCGAGGAGGTGGGCAGCTCGGTTCGTCTCCCTCGGGCTGAAGATGAGGGACATCTTGTTCGTCTTCAGGCATCGACTGCAGCGGTCGATGAAAGTTTGAGCTTTCCAGCATCCCGTACCAGTGCCATTGATGGCATCGACCACAATCTTCGCGTCACTCTGGACGATAACAAGGGCTCGACGACAAAAATCCCATGAGTAGGCTTCAGCGATGGCTTCTGCTTCCAAAATTTGAGGGTCGTCGAAATTTGAAAGACGTGAGGACCAGGTAATCAGCTTCCCCTCGGAATCCCTAACTATCAAGCCTATAGCGCCCATCTGCCCATTTGATGCACTGTCAACATTAATTTTACAAAATGGTTTAGACGGGGGCTGCCAAGATGTCATCTTTAGAGAGGGGAGTGGTCTGATATGAGAAGTATAATAGAATGCTTCCCTCGTAGCAGTTTTGAAAATCCAGATCGGGCTTATCTTGTTACCTCAAATGGAAGTAGTGCACCTTGCTTTTCAGACTTGCCATAAAATAGAGAGAGCTAGGGTTCCCAAATAAACGAGATCCCCATCTGTTTGAAGAAACCACTAAAGCCAAAGACGGGTCATATGTAGAAAGCCCTTAGCTGTCCATTCTTCACTGAAGCCCAATGGGGATGCAAACCAGACTGCCCTGCTTCGCAGGCAGCTAAAGAAAATATGATCTAAATTTTTAGGTTCTGAGAAACATACTTTGCAAATGTCCTCCACACGGGGACATCTCTTAGAAATAACAACATTTGAAGGTAAATTCCCGGTCAGTGCTTTCCAAAGAAAAGTGATGACTTTCTGGGGACAGATTCTAGCAACTTTCGGGTGCTACAAAAGCTTCCAAATATTCATATCTGACGAGCTCGGAGCCAGAGTTCTTTCCCGGAGAAACCTATAGGCGGACTTTGTGTTAAATTGACCATTCTGAGTAAAAGGCCAAATAATCACGTCTTGATGAATATCTCGGTAGATAGGAGTTTTCATAATTCTGGATACAGAGGGGGGGTCAAAGTAGTTAGCTAGAACACATGTATCCTAGCTACCATTCGTAATCAATTCTCCCACACTTGTCGGCAATTGACTTGCGGTGGATTTTGGTATAGGTGGTCCTTTACGGTCCATAATCTACATCTGCTTCCAAATGTTAACTTTCGAACCATTTCTGATTTTCCAAATGCACCCTTTATTTAAATCCTCTTTGGCCTTAAGAATATTCTTCCATATATCAGAGTGGTAACTTCTAATTCTAGCTTTCCAAAAATCAGTTTTTCTCATATATTTGAACTGTAGGATCCGGACCCACAATTTCTACGTATCATGAAAAAAAGACCAGGCTAATTTGAGAATGAGAGCCCAGTTCATAGTGGCATAATCTCTGATACCTAATCCCCCAAGATTTCTAGGTTGCTTGATGGAATTCCAGTTGCTGAAATGAATTTTTTTCCTACCATCCTCAGAGTGTGCCCACCAAAAAGAATTTTGGACATTATCAAGCTTCTTGATTACTGCCTTGGGGAGTCTCCTTACGGTCATAGCATGCATAGGCACTTGACCCAAAGTAGACTTAATAAGAGTGGTTCTGCCTCCCGTAGATAATAACTCAGATTTCCACCCTGTCAGCTTTCTCTGGCAATTATCTACCAGCCAAGTGAAGTGGTTCACTCGATTATCAGAAATACCTAGAGGGATTCCCAAGTATTTTTCAGAAGGAGAAGCAAGGGGAAAACCCGTTAAGTTGCAAATCTGGTTCTGAGTGGTAATTGGAACATTTCTGCTAAACATGAGATTAGATTTAGAGAAATTAACTTCTTGCCCTGACATGTGCTGATACATACTTAACATGTTCATAAGACAATTGATTTCCTCCTCCTTAGCTACCCCACAAATAATAATATCATCTGCAAACAAGAGGTGGGTAATTTTGGGACCACCTCTGCTGGTAGAGAAACCCAAGAAGGAACCCTGTTCAGCAGCACTGTTAATGATAGAAGAGAGGGCCTCAGCACAGAGGATATAAAGGTAGGGGGATAGAGGACACCCCTGGCGGATTCCTCTATAAGGCTGGATAACCCCAGATCTCTGGCCATTTAAATTCAAAGAATAAGTAACAGACGAAGTACATTTCATAATAACTTCAACTAGCTGAGCAGGAAAACCATAATTGACCAACATCTGGTTAAGAAAAGACCACTTTAACCAGTCATAAGCCTTAGAAATGTCCAATTTGAGGAGAAAGTAACCTGTATTACCAGATTTATGCTTGAAGGAGTGCAAAATTTCCTGAATAACAATAATATTGTCAACCCCCATTCTACCCGGAACAAAGGCAGCTTGTTGTGGAGAAATAAGGTCCGAGAGCAAGCTTTTGATTCTACCAGCCAAGAGCTTAGTAAACACTTTAAAAATCACATTGCAAAGACTGATAGGCCTGTACTATTCAGGTGAAGTGGGGTTGTCTTTCTTAGGAATAAGGGAAATGAGTGTATGATTCAGGCCATGGGGAATGTTACGGGTGGTGAACATATGGTTCAAAAGAGAAAAGATATCTTGCTCAATGTGCGCCCACATTTTTTGAAGGAAAATAGGAGGAATGCCATCCGGGCCCGAGCTCTTCTCAGGTTTCATGGAAAACAGGGCCTCTCTAATCTCATCAAAAGTTAAAGGGCAGATGAGGCTATTAACCTGGCCACTAGAGAGGGTGGGTAATTTAAGCTCCAAAACATTATAAGAGTCTTCCGAGGGAGGTGAAAAAATGGAGGAGAAATAGTTATTGAAGACCTGTTGGATATCTCTCCATTTACAAGACCAAGTCCCGTTCAAAGTGTAAACCCCAGGGATTTTGTTCCATCTTCTACGATTTAGCACTTTCAAGTGGAAGAACTTAGTGTATAGGTACCCAAAATTATGCCAGTGCATCTTCGCTCTTTGTCTCCAATAAGCTTCCTCCATACTCTCCAAAACCTGTAGCTGTTTGCCCAATTCATTTTCCCGGTCAATATCCTCTTGATTCTTAGGAATGTCAGGAATAGCTTCAAGTTGTTCTTTAACCAGGGACATTTGAGTTTTAACATTTCCAAATATATTCTTTTTCCAAACCAGCAATTGCTTCCTGATTGTGCTCATTTTCTTTTCATAATTGACTGAAAGCTTTGGACCTTGATCCCAGGCATGGGAAGCAGCAGAGATAAAAGTTTGGTGGGAAAACCAAGCAGATTCAATTCTGAACCATCTTCTTCTAACTTCATTAGGCGGATTAGTGTTTAAATAAATAGGAGTGTGATCACTTGAATAAGTGGGCAAAGTAAGAAGTCTGGCAGTGGGATACTCATCTAACCAGTTCATACAAGCTAAACATCTGTCCAATTTTTCACGAATGTTGAAGTGGAAATTTCTTCTATTTGTCCAGGTAAATGCAGGTCCCTCCAGTTTGACTTCCACCAATTTGTTACTTTGAATAAATTTCTCAAATTGAAGCATATGAGCCCTGACAGGGCTATTACCTCCCCATTTCTCATACAAGAACCGGATACAATTCCAATCTCCCATAAGACATGAAGGAATATTAATGTCATGAAGAACTTTAGTCACATGTTCCCACATAATCAGTCTATCATAATGTTTATTGGGAGCATACACGGTAATCAGGAAAAATTTAAAACCTTTATTACTATCTCTCACTATGCTCCCAATCCAACTATCACATTCAACTATAATGTAAATATTGATATCCTCTGACCACCAAATCCACAAACCACCGACTCTGCCCTTTGCAGGAATAATATGAAAATTTCTAATACCTCTGATTCTAAAGAAGTCAAGACCATAAGAATAACTGCATTTAGTTTCTGATAAAAAATATGTCTGGCCTCACTGAATGGGTTAATCTGTCTACAAATTGAACTGTCGGTTGCCCATTCTCACCCCGACAGTTCCAGACAATGATCTTCATTTGGACCCAGGCAGCTTGTTAGGGTCAGTTGCGTCTACCCAAGGAAAGTTGTCAAACATTTGATCATCTACCTGAGAAGTTCCTGCCATATTAGTATCTTCCATCGTGCTGTCACTGAAGAGAATTCTCCTTCTTGATTTCTTTTTTATTTTCTCTTTCCGTGCCGGTCTCTTAGGACCCAAGTTGCCGGTAGCAAATACCTTAAATGTAGAACTACTGCTGCCCCATCGGGCTCTGGTTCTGGTTGTGATTTAAAAGTTAAGCCCAATACGCCAGTGGTGGTTTTGGGCTCCCGGTTTGGGCTGACAGGAAATTGCCAAGTTGGGTTGGTGAACTGTGTCCCTGACAACAGGAAAGGTCCGGTTCTAGCATTAAATGTAGTATGCCAGATGGGAGTCTGGAGAACGTTCTGGAGTGTCTGATGGGAGCTAGTGTTTTGTGACGTCTGGTGATAACATAATGGGTAAACATGAAGTACAAGAGAAGTCTTGGCTGTCGGAGTAAGGTGGTGTTGCTCTTGACTTTTTTCTGGCCAGTGGAGAGGGGGAAGGCATGGAGACCCCTCCGGACATTGCTTAGTCTGATTATCAGCATTAAATAGGGAGTGACCTTGACTTGGGGGAGAGGAAGTATCTGTAAGGTTCACAATAGGTGATCGTACTGCCCTGTACAGCTCAGGTCTGCTACCACCACACGCTGCCCTTCCAACTGTAGTCAGCCAGTCACCGAACTTGAATACTAACTTAGCTTTCAGCTCATCTTGGATATTCGTAGGCATGTCTGATTTAATCATACTGTTAAGTTTAGCTAATTTCTCATAGTCACTGTGCTCATGTCCCAGAATACCACAGAAATGGCAGAACCGAACCACTCTCTCAAAGGCTAATTCAAAGACTCTGATCTTACCATCCGGAAATAGAACATAGACCTCGGTGGGAAGAGGTCCATCCACCATAAGAGAAACTTTTATTCTGGCACATAAACTCCATGAATTTACAATTTCTTGAGCTGGACTATAAGGTTTACCCACCTGTGATGCGATATACATAACTATATCCTTCTCAAGAAGTTCTTGTGGCAGATCGTATATTCTCATCCAGAGATCCACTCTATTCATAAGGTATTATGATGAAGCTGTGTTTGGTCTGCCCTTTTCAACTAATATCAAATTGTTGCTAAAAAACCATGGCGTCCTTCTACATATTTTGTCCACTTCGTCCTCCGACTGTAGTAGAAGAATAAAAGCATTGTTCGGATAGTCTAAGAGAGACCAAGGATTGGTAGGATTCCACATCTTGATTATCCATTCTTTCAAACCGGCTGGCCTTGCCTTGGCATTTGATAGCACTGAAATTATAACAGACCTCTTCCATTTCTGATTATCTTGAATAGCAATGTTCCGAAGAGGAATAGGACTAGGACTTATAGGATGCGAAAGCAGGTCTTGAAACCGATTTAGTACATCTTCATCCATACTGGGAGGTTGAGATCTCTCTCCAGCCATAAAGAAAACACCAGGACCAAGGGGGAGAAGATGGAGAGAAAAAAAGAACCCAAACTGAGCAGAAGCACTAACCTTCTTGCTGAATCAATATATTTTGCAGGTTTATAGGGTGTTTGGTAGCGCTTTTAATTTTAAGATAACCTCATTTTTGAAATCAAAATTATTTGTCTTCTCAATTTTATTTTTAAAATCAAAAAAGTCTAATTATTGGGTGTTTGGCAAAATTACCATAATTTTAAAAACTTAGACAGTAGTGTTTGGTTATGACCAGCGAGAGAACCTGCAGCTCCGCGAAGGCTCCCCCGCAATGTCGTCTGCCTCCCTCCACCCGCGGTGGCGGTGCTCCTACTCCGGCGGCGGCCAGCGAAAAGCCGCGTCGTCGTCGACCCCGCGGCGGCGCCCCCGCCCTCCCCCCTTCGCAGACAGCCGCGCCGGCATCCCCGCACCGCGGCTGCGGAGACCGCCGCGGATTCCCCCCCTCCCCGTGGCAGCGCTTCCCCCATCGGCGGCACCGGCGGCCCTCCCCCCCCCCCGCCCCGCGCAGCGGTGCTCCACCCCTTCGCGGACAGCCGCGCCGGCATCCCCCCCCCCACCGCGGCTGCGGAGACCGCCGCGGAGTCCCCCCCCCCGTGGCAGCGCTTCCCCCGGCGGCCCTCCCCCCGGCGAAGCGCCCCCGCCGGTGAGCCCCCCCCCCCCCGCGCAGCGGTGCTCCCCCCTTCACGGACAGCCGCGCCGGCATCCCCCCCACCGCGGAGTCCCCCCCCGGCGCCGGCGCCCCGCCCCGCCGCCCCCGCCGCGAAGCGCCCCAGGCAGCCCTCCACCCCCCTCTCCCCGCCAGCAAAGCCCCCCCCCCCCACCGCGGAGTCCCCCCCCCCCCCCCGGCCGGCGCCCCGCCGCGAAGCTCCCCAGGCAGCCCTCCACCCCCCTCCCCCCGCCAGCAAAGCCCCCCCCCCCCCCCCCCCCCCGCGGCAGCGCCCCCCGCCGCCGGCAGCCCTCCCCGCCAACGAACCCCCCTCCCCCGCACGTCTCGTCTCCCACGTTCTGTCTCCCTCCGCGTCTATCTCAAAAATAAAACAAGTCTTGCCTTGTTTTTATTTTAGAAGAGATTATGTACATAGAGTATCCTACTTTTAAAAATGAGACAGTGGTTAAAAGTTGCAACCAAACACTTTGTCTCTTTCATTTTTAAAATTAAGATCAAAAAGAGAAGAAAAAACGTAACCAAACACCCTATTAGCTCGGAGAAAGGAATTGGTGTACACCCGAAGAACCCCAAAGAGAGCTCAGCTTGCTGTACTCCACTACTGTATTCAAACTCAAACTGAGTTCGAAGCCTCCTACGCTTGCATCACTTTTCGGGCGGCATCCACCAGAGGTAGCACGTGCCGCCAGCGCTCAGGCTATGGAGACGACACCGAATCAGTAGCAATGGCGGGGGAAACCCGGAGAGAAAACACGAAAGACAGGGTCAGGAGGAGGAATCCCGAAGAAAGCCTCGGCAAATTGAGAGAGTCCGCTGAAGAGCGACTATTCCCCCCAGAGGGAGCTCCCGGGCCCGCGCCGCATCTCCGACCGGATGCGGGAGAGCACCCTTCTTCGAAAACATTCAGACGCGTGCTACGAACTATGAATCGACGAGGGGGAACTCGAGAGCTGATGTAGTGCAGAGTAGCAACGTAACTTCCACCGAAGCGTTGGCCGGCCGGAGAGGACCCGTGTAAGACCCGGGAACCAGGTCATGCCTCACAGAGATGGGAGCCCGGCGCATGGCGAAGTGGGGGCGAGTGGTGCTGAGGCTGTGTTATTTGTCCTCGGATGGACGGAAAAGCGTTAGGGAAGGTGGAGAAAGGAATCCGGCGAAAAGCCAGGCGGACTACCTCGGAGTTTCGAGAGGTTTCCTCGGAGCTCCGAGAGAGATAATCTCAGTCTAAGGTTTCAACTTACTTTGGACAATAGTCATATCATCAAAAAGTTTCCAACATCTCACAGGTCCCTTGTAATGAAATTCCAAAAGTTCTTAACACATCATATTAACGGTAACACATCATATTAACGGGTGGAAAGCAGTCAGTCTCTCTCTCTCTCTCTCTCTCTCTCTCTCTCTCTCTCTCTCTCTCTTTTCGTGAATTAATAATCTAAGGACTCGGGTTAATTATGATATAAACTTAATTCATCACTAAAAATCAAAAATAAATCACGTGTCGGGTGGGCCTTAACAGCCTGTTTGTTTACAGTATCAAGCACCTGTATTGATATCAGATTCAAAACTGATATTGATACTTTGCATCAGTGAGTGTTTGGATACTAATATTAATTTTAAGATTAATAGTTAAAAAGAGTATCATAAATAATACAGGTGAAGACCTGTATTAAAACTGCTGCAGACGCCTCCCCCGCAGATGCCTCCCCCCCGCGGCAGATGCCTCCCCCGCCTCCCCGCCCCGCGGCTGCGAAGAGAAGTCGGAGTCCCCCCCGGGGCTGCGGAGAGAAGCCTCCGGAGTCCCCCCTTCCTCCCCCTGCCCCCTGCGGCTGCGGCGGCAGACGCCCCTGCCCCCCGCGGCTGCGAAGAGAAGCCGCCGGAGTCCCCCCTCCCTCCCCCCGCCCGTCACCCCCGCCCCTGCCCCCGCGGCTGCGGCGGCAGATTTCCCCACCCCCGCGGCTGCGAGAGAAGCCGCCGGAGTCCCCCCTCCCTCCCCCCGCCCGTCGTCCCCCGCGGCAGACGCCCCCGCTCCCTACGGCTGCGGAGAGAAGCCGCCGGAGTCCCCCCCTCCCTCCCCCCGCCTGTCGCCCCCCGCGGCAGACGCCCCCGCGGCCGTAGAGAGAAGCCGGCGTCCCCCGTCGCCCTTGCCCCCTCCCCCGGCAACGCCTCGGCAGCCGGAGTCCCCAAACATCTAATATCAATTTTAATATTGATATAACATTACCAAACGCTTAAAGAAACTTAATACTATCACTTTTGATGTTGATATTACATCTTTTTGAAATATCAATATCAAAATTGGTATTGTATCAATTTTGATACTCTAACCAAACAGGCCATAAAGTACCATGGTTGATTACGTTGCCTAATAAACTAATTTGGTATGCCCATGCTTAATTTGATATTCTTGCTTCATACTGCATACTTATTTTCAACTATTTGAATCTTGAGAATAATTACATCTTTTTTATGGATATCTCATGTATCCCGTTCGATTTGCTTCACATGCATGCGGAGCAAAAGAAAAAAAAAAAGGAGAAGCAAGATTTGATATTGACAAAAAAATGCAATCTCGAGTAGAGATGCAAAAAAGCAGATTATTATGGATATCCTTAATATTGGTCAGTATTTTTAACAGTATCAGGTGATTATGCATCATACACAGCAGTTCTGTTAAGTGATCAAGACTATCTCACAAAAAGCAGGTTGAAGCTACACATAAAGTTTTATATATATATATACCTCTATCAATGCCATTATAGGTATTTATATCAATATAAATCTTACTAAGGTCTGGGTACCTAAACTCTAGGGCCAGTTCGGCACCAAATCATTTAGGGCATATTTGATACGAGGATAACTTGGGGACAAACCAAGTTCATCCCCAAAATTTAGGAAACAAACCTGGTTTATCTCAAAAAATTTGGGTGCCAAACGGGCCATTAGGGGATAGAATTCGTTTATCTCCTAAGATTTTGAGATAAATCAAATTTATTCCTAAATTAATATATATTCTCAAATGTACCCCATGGGTAATGGGGATATTTGGTTGTGTGATTAATTAAATTTTTGTTACAATTTTATGTTTTTGTAACAAAACTTATTATAGAGGTGCTCGGCAATCGTTGCCATTTTATGTTTGTAAAAAAATTTCTTTATTGGTCACAAAAAAGGTGTGACCCTCTATTTTATCTCATGATCACTTCACCTTTTTTTTTTCGATCTAACACGACTTTTACTTTTTTTTTGTGGTCCCATCTCTCTGAACATAATAATTTTATGTAATTTGTTACCTTATATTTTATTTGGATACAACTATTCATCATAAAAATATAAAAAAAATTTGTTTGCAACCAAACACTGTACTATTTTTTAAAATTAAATTATTTTAATTTAAAGTGTAGCCAAACACATTACCATAATTTCTAAAGATATATTTTTTTAAATCGAATTATTTCATAATTGACACTTTTAAAAATTTTCATGTTTATGTCTGTTATACAACTTTTTGTCATGAAATCATATAAAACATAAAGTGCATAAGAGCGCATTTGGCAGAAACTTAATTTGATAGTCCTTTTGATTTATTTATAAATAAATAAATAAATTTATTGCCAAATTAATATTGTGACAAATGGCCCCTTTTCCGGATAAGTATTATTACAGGAGCCCCAGGGCGCCGAGATCACGTGGCAATCACGTGCTAACGGAAAGGAAGAAAACCCCAGTGGCGGGAATTGCAGCATCCGCGCGCGCCACCACTCTCCCGATTCCTTCCATCCCCATTTCTCCTTCATTCTGTCGTGTCTGCGGTCCTTCTTCCATCCCGGGTGATCTGGCCATGAGCGGCGGCGGCGGCGGCAACAACAAGCGGCGGGGACCCGCACATCCTCCGGCCTCCCACCCCTCTAAGCGTTCACAGTCCAACTCCGGCGCCAATGGCCACGGGAGCCCGCAGGTACCGACGCAGGCAGGCGCGGGCGTGGAGGACGAGATGATGGACGAGGACGTCTTCTTAGAGGAAACACTGCTCAAGTACGAGGATGAGGAAGCAATCCTCCTCCATCACGAGGCTCTCTCTGCCCGTCTCGCTAAGTGGAGGCGTCCCCCCCTCTCTCAGCCATACCTCTTGTTCACTCAGAGTATCAGTAAGTGGCGACCCCTCTATCAAGTTTATTGTTCTTCTTGATCGACATACTAAGATCCGCGTACATCTTGTCTTTATCTCGCGAATTGCAGTTTTCCAGCAGTTAGATATCGACTACATAATTGGAGAAAGCCACAAAGAATTGCTGCCGAGTTCGGCTGGACCGGCCGCTATTCTCAGAATGTTTGGTGTCACCAGGGAAGGTCTGATCTCTGATTTATGCTGCTATTGTTACATTATCGTTTGTTAATCGTTATCTTACGTTTTCCCTGAATTGAACTAGTTCACTCGATGTCTATTAGGGCACAGTGTCTGTTGCCATGTTCATGGTTTCGAGCCCTATTTCTATATTAGTTGCCCTCAGGGAATGGGCCCCGATGACATATCTTGGTTCCACCAAATTCTCGAGGTAACTTATAATTTTTCTCTATATTCATTAGTGTCTGCCTGTCTGGTCTAGCCTTTTCCCATTTTCATTCATGTATTTTATGTGTTACAAATTGGATTTAGTGTTTATCCTGATCAATTGCACATGTAATGTTTTGCATCAGGGGAGAATGAGGGAATCAAACAGGAGCAGCAATGTGTCTAAGTTTGTCAAACGAGTAGAAATGGTGCAGAGGAAAAGTATCATGTTTTATCAACAGCAGCAATCACATCTCTTTCTTAAAATTGTAGTAGCCTTACCAACAATGGTTGCTACTTGTCGTGGTATTTTATGTCTTCCTCATGGTTTTGTTTCCACCAAAATACTTTCCTTAGATTTGCACGAAATGCTAGTCCTTCAATGCCTTACTTTTTAAACAAACTATCTTTCTGATTTTTTTTTATCAAATGGATGCTCTACCGGAAACTTGTGCTAGCCAAGGGGTTTCATATCTACATGGCTGTATGTTTCTTGGATACCTAGTCACTAGAAAGTGAAACAATTGAGCTTTGCTAATTTATGCATCGTGTAGCATACAAAACTCAGTTTCAGTTTTGCATATGTAGCATACTGGCGATCGAACCCAGTGCAAAAGGACTACACATCTGTACCAGCATTAGGGAAAATGCTATCGTTTGTTCTGTTACAGATTTTAAACTGCTTATTACTTTTACTTGGATTCGAACCCATATTTTTTACTAATGCAAAGACCTGCTAAGCTATTGCATCTTGGGATTTTTTCTCGTTTTATGTGGTAGGCATTCTGGAGAGAGGACTACAAGTTGAAGGCCTTGGACACAGGAGCTTCCTGACATATGAAAGCAATGTTCTTTTTGCACTCCGCTTCATGATAGATTGTAATATAGTTGGTGGAAATTGGATTGAACTTCCAGCTGGGAAATACAGGAAGAATTCGAAGACCATATCATACTGCCAATTGGAGTTGGAGTGTCTGTATCCTTGTTTATCTAAAATTGGCAACACAGTAATGATGTGGCATGGCTCATAAATTTTTAAGGTGATATGATCTTGTTGGTAATTCTGTTTCTTTAAGCTATTTCCAGATACTCTGAATTAATCAGTCATGCACCTGAAGGTGAATTTTCTAAGATGGCTCCATTTCGCATATTAAGCTTTGATATTGAGTGTGCTGGTCGTAAAGGACATTTTCCAGAACCATCTCATGATCCAGTGATTCAGGTGGATAGTGCTTTGATAAAAAGTGGATCTCTCATAAAATATAAATAATTGTACTTATAGTTTTCTCCTGTGGATCACCTTCTTATGACTGTTTTATCCTCGAACCAGATTGCTAACTTGGTTACCCTTCAAGGAGAAGACAAACCCATTATCCGCAATGTCATGACTCTGAAGTCATGTTCACCTATAGTTGGTGTTGATGTAATTTCATTTGATATGGAGAGGGATGTTTTACTTGCTTGGAGGGTAAGCTGAAATTCCTATATTTCTCTAATATTTTTCCAAATGTGCTTCTTATGCTGCTTACTCGAGTCCTATGTGTTCATTTTTATGGGTTAAGGCCATCTGTTTCAAGGATTTTAGAGTCAGATTTGTTCCCTAGATCATGGTGGATCCAAATTAGGATGTGATAGAATTGATTGAGTCAACCTATTTACGGCAACAAAGGCCAGATCAGGATTGGGTGTGAGTGTGACCCGATCCAATCTAGATAGAGAAGGCTTCGGTGATACGTCAGGCAGCTTCATGATTTATGAAAGTTAGGTTGATCTAGGACAACTTAACTATAATCTTTGTCCCAAATTATTTGGAGTCGGTTATTTCTTCGAAGATATTTAAATATTCTAAACCACATTTAATTACCCTCCTTCTGGTTAGCTTAGGCCTACCACATCTTTTTTTGCTTCTATTATTCTATATTTTTTACTTCTCTAACTGGAGCATTGCTAATTTTTTGTTTAATGTCTGGACATCTTTCTACTTTCAATTTGTAACAGAGATGGATATGATTAGAGCATATTAAAAATAAACAATTTAAAAATCATAAAATTGCTGATTTTTTTAACTTCAATCATGAAAAATATAGGAAAATATAAAAAATATGAAAAATGTAACCAATAATTTTGAGAATGATTGTAGTGACATTTCAACCATATTATGGAGAAAATTGTAATTTTAACTACAATCATACATAGATGAACAAAAATCATCAGAATGACTGATAGGGGTAATGAGTACTGGATGTGTCCTGTTGTCATGATCTGAATCAGCTAAGAGAGGGATTGAGCCATTTTTTCAAATTCAAATATCTGTCTTGATGTCTGTTGGAACCTCGAATTTTCCCTCTCGTCGTCAGAATTCCCTTTTTTAGAAAATTCCTTTAGCTTTGGGCTAGCATTGACTACTATGAAAATATGTGGTATTCATAGGAGTATTAGCTAATTTGATGTGGTATTATTTTATAGGAACACCGATGGTTCCACAGATTTGCTAAGTGTCGATATGGGTATCACCCACCACTTAGATGATCTGAACCACAATTTAATTTGTGAGGTTATCTGAGTTCTTTGAAAATAAATTTTGACCTCTCTTCACCGGACTTGCGATATTCCGGTGTTAATTACATCGAGCGAACACTCGAATACCCTTGATTGACCGTCACAACAACATATTGATCGAAAGTCATTCATCCACATAAACACAAAGCTGGAAGACATCCCCATGGCCTTATGAGATGGAATTTGGTTGAACTTAATTCAAACTTTCAAGTTTGGGTTCATTGGTTTTCTTTTTGATTTAAGATTTGATTTGATTTGTTTTGTTTATGTCTTTGGTCATTTGTTGACTTAGACAATTTTGAGTTGATCACTTTTTTTATTTGTTTGTAGGAATTAATTTCCATTTTGTGTGTGTTTGTTAGCAATTTTGCTTGATTTAAGTGAATTTTTTATTATTATTAAGATTTATTCTTAATAATATTGGTCACTTTGATTTTTCACGGTTGATTTTAATTCAACATAACTTGTTTTTGTAGTCATTGGTTGGCATTTTTATGCATTATTTAATGACATAATTTTGGTTGGATTATGTTAACATTTTATTAACATTTTGATCATTTATTTGATTTGAATTTTGTTATGCATACTTATTTGACAAGTAGCATTATCCATTTGGTTTGATTTAATTCTTTCATGGTTAAGTCGGATTCAAACTTAACATGTTTCGTAACCATTTGTGGTCATTTTTTATGCATGATTTTATGGCATGAATTTGATTTGATTGTGATGGCATTTTTTGTTAATAAATAAGTCATTATTTGATTTTTTTTTAATCAAATTTGATTATTTGATCAAGTTTAGAAATTATTATTTCAATGACGTATTTAATTTTTATCCACCTCTCAAAGTCCATGGGGATTAGATGTCATCTTTGGATGACACATCGGGTCAATCGAACTTGAATTTATTTCATGTCGATTTGAGTACATGGAAGTACAATAAATGAGGGGGCATTCGAGTCTTTGTTCCTCAACACATGTCAAAGTTTGTTTGATTTGGCCAGCACTTCGGCTTTACCGATTTGGGTTTCGGCTTTGCCGGTATTTCAATTTTACTGAACCAAATTTTCTTCATATATCCAAGAATGACTTGATTGCATTTGATATGCAGCATTTCTGGAGCTTCTTCGGTTTTGCTGACATTTCGGCTTTACCGATCCGGGTTTCGGCTTTTCCGACATTTCGGCCTTACCGAACCAGATTGTCTTCGTATGTCCAGGAATGACTTGATTGTATTTGATATGCGGCATTTCTAGAGCTTGTTCGGTTTTGCCGATATTTCGGCTTTACCGATCTGGGTTTCGGCTTTTCCGACATTTCGGTCTTACCGAACCAGATTATCTTCATATATCCAAGAATAGCTTGATTGCATTTGATATGCGGCATTTCTGGAGCTTGTTCGGTTTTGCCGACATTTCGGTTTTACCGATTTGGGTTTTCTTTTAGAATTCCCGTTCGATTTGACCGGCATTTCGGCTTTACCAATTTGGGTTTTCTATTTGAATTCCCTTTCGGTTTGACCGGCATTTCGGCTTTACCGATTTGGGTTTTCACCTTGATTTCCCGTTCGGTTTTACCGGCATTTCGACTTTACCGATTTGGGATTTCACCTTGATTTCCCGTTCGGTTTGACCGGCATTTCGGCTTTACCGAGTTGGGTTTTCACCTTGATTTTCCGTTCAGTTTGACCGGCATTTCGGCTTTACCGACTTGGGTTTTCACCTTGATTTTCCGTTCGGTTTGACCGGCATTTCGACTTTACCGACTTGGGTTTTCACCTTGATTTTCCGTTCGGTTTGATCGGCATTTCGGTTTGACCGATTTGAGTTTTCATTTAGAATTCTCGTTCGGTTTGACCGGCATTTCGGTTTGACCGATTTGGGTTTTCTATTTGAATTTCCGTTCGGTTTGACCGGCATTTCGGCTTGACCGATTTGGGTTTTCTATTTGAATCCCCGTTCGGTTTGACCGGCATTTCGGCTTGACCGATTTGGGTTTTCTATTTTTATCCAAAAATAGCGAACTATTTTGGGCCCCTTTTAATGGAAAGGTAGCGTAAAATCACTTAATTTCGGCAGCATTTCGGCTAGACCGAAGTTGGGTTGGCTTTTTTCTATCAAAAATAGTTCACTATTTTGGGCCCCTTTTTGTGGAAAGGTAACGCAAAACCAGCCCATTTTTATGGAAAGGTAGCACAAAACCGAGGTATTTCTTACCTTCTAAGGAGTGAGAACTCAGAGTTTCTCTCTCTTCTCAACTCTCTTTTTCTTACCAAATGGCAATCTCTTCTCCCAATACTCTCCAACCCATGTACGTATGGCCATATGGGGGTATTTATAGAGGTTTTTGGAGGGGCATTCTGGTCATTTGACAGGCCCCCACTAAGTCCATTTTCGCAATAGTGGGGGGTGACCAGATCCAGGGTGAGATTACTCTCATTTCTCTCTCTTTTATGCTTCTATTTGACTGGTGGTCAAACCTGTGGGTAAGGGTACTCGGGGGTGACCGGATCCAAGGAGTGGGGCCACTTCTTTGGACGTGGGTGCACCACTTGCTGCCATGGTGGGGAGGCCGGTTCTGGTCTCCCCATTTCCTTTTTTTTTTTTGAAATTCTTCCTCCGATTTGACCGGGGAGGGGGGCGCGCGGTCGTGCCCACCCGTGCGCATGCACGTCTGCCGCGTGCGTTCGCCGCGCGGCTCCCCCATCATCTTCTTTTTTTTCTTTTTTGGTTCAACAATGTCCTAGACATATATATGTAGGATGCACTAAAATACACCAAACTACTTTCTTTTAATGACAGATGATAGCCCGTGTCCTAGATTGACTATAGTCATGGCTTGCATGATCGTCTGATATGGGTTGGGATTAACATGTATTGATATGATCTTGGGGGGAGCCTGATATTGGGGTTGGTTTCTGTTGGGATTGGCTAAGCTTGGTCAAATTGACCCTGGATTGGTCCAAATCATTTTTTCTGTTTTTTTTTTCAAGTTTAGGAAGAACTATCCAGGCTGATCATAGATTGGATTTCCTTCTGTTGGATCAGCAAATCTAGTAGGTTGGTCCTCAATCCAGATTAGGACTGGCCTTGTCCGATCCAGGGGCGTATCTTGACCTGGAAGTCCTTGGCTACACTACTCTCTCCTGATGACATATGATAGTAGCCTATATACTTCCCGTCTTCTCCAGAAGCCACACCTCTCTTTGGAGATTAGATACTGATATTGAGGTGGTCAATACACGTGAACTGCTACTTAAAAAGTATCCAACAAATTCAAACGTGTAAAAAAAAGAACTCAGGAAATAGTGCACAATAACCTACGGAGGAAGCTGTACGGCTAGACAAGAATTGTTGTCCAAGTTCCAGGAGTATGATATGCTCAATGATAAATATACAATTACAAATGGAGACTGAGAGGATTGGGAGAAATGGAAAAAGGAATACAACGAATGCTATGTCAGGGTGTAAATTAAGTGGAAACAGAGAGCAAAAGAAACTTGGCTGAAAAAATGGTTCAAGAATACAAGATTCTTCCATGCTAAGGCCTCAATTAGAAAATCATTCAATGTGGTTCATTCTCTGTGGTAGATGGAACTGTATGAGGAAAGGGATCAAGGCACTATTATATGGAGAGGAATTGTTGTATCGAAGTACCTATCACATAAGCACTATGGTTGGGCCAAGGATTTTTGTGATAACAACAGGATTTTAAAAACTTGGAAAGAAATATTGCAGAATTGGAGTTTCTTCGCATCCTCCACTTTGATTCATGTAGGGAATGGGACAAAGAATTTATTCTAGCAGGATAGATGACTTGGCCACTGTCCTCTGGCTGAGCAATTCCCAGGCTATTTCAGTTTTTGTGACAATAATTCTATGGTGCCAAACATGTGGGATAGTAATTCAAGTTTAAAAATATGGGTCCTCTGATTCAAAAGGAATTTGAAGGACATAAAAATCCAAGATTATATTATTCTTGAGGAGCTGAGAGGAATTGCTTCTAGGCAGGCTTCTTTCAACACTTTTGGGAGATAATTGAGAGTGATATCATGGCTGTGTCTAAGGAATTTGCAACCAATCCTGGGGCTATACAGTCTCTGAATGCAACAAATTTGGTATTGATATCGAGAAAAATAATGCTGTAGACATCAAAGGCTACCAGCCCATCAGTCTCCTCAGTTGCAACTATAAAATTGTCACAAGAATCTTGGCAAGCAAGCTAAGAGGCTTCGCCGACAAACTTGTGAGTATGAACCTGATGTGGGACGAGGAGGGACGGATCGGCGATGTGGTGCTGCAGCAAGCCGTCGGGAGGCTCAAAAGACCTAAAAATGTAGGAAATAAGCAAAACCGGACTTAAACCTGTCAAAATGAGCCCAAAATATGTCGAACCATGCCCAAATGCTCAAAACGGGCCTGAACCGGCCCCAAAATGGCTTGAACCGGCCTGAACTAGCCCAAAAAAGGGTGGACCGGCCGGTTTAGACCCTAAACCAGGTTTTGGAGTGTCGAACCGGGCCGAACCGGCCCTGAACCGGCTCTGGACCGGGTCTGGGAGGCTGGCCCGGACCTGTTGAACCGACCGGGCGGGTGGGGTGGACCAGCAGGGAGAACCGGCGCCCAGGCCGGCCAGGCGAAGTTGAACTGGCTCTGGCTCGGCCGGCTCCTCTTAGACGCCAGGGGATCGTGGCGCTCCGTGATTCGTCGTGGGGGAGGGAGGCGCAGTTGGCTGGCCGCACGCCGTGTACCCCCGTTGGGTATCTTCGACCTCGCGCAGGCACTCGCGAGGGCGAGGGTTCCGTGCGGACTCGTCCACGGTAGGCAGGAGGAGGCGCCGGAAACGGCGCCGGGCGCCGCCGTTGCCTCGCCGAAGGGGAGGGTGTCCTCCATCGATTCCGTCGGCGCCGCCTTCGTCTTCCTCTAGTCTAGCCTCCTTTTCGTCCTTGCCAGCATCGAGACTGTCGGAGGGACCGGGATTCCGCATGGAAGGGAAGGAGCCAGGGGTCGAGGGAGACCTTGCAAATGCCGTCGTCCCCTCCAGATGAAGAGGGAAGAGTCGGCTGGGGTTGCTTCTGCAGACGCCGGAGTGGAGGAAGGCCACCTGAGCCCTAGCGGGGCCGTGCGCATGGACATGGCCGTGAACGCGACTCTTCCTCTTTTTTCTTCTTCGTCTGATAGGGGTCCGAGAAAGGACTTCCAGCACCGGGATGGTTGGGTGGAGATACTCCAGGGATCGCCGGAGGTGGGGTGGACGGGGTGGAGGTTGACGACGTCGTCGGAGGCGTTGAAACAAGCGGAGACGGAGGTGAACGGTTTTGATAGGGTTCAAGCTCGAACCGGTGAAGGGGGAAGGGGCAAGAATGGCTCGGAGGCCGCTGGACGGAGGAGGGGGGGAGAAGGCACCCATGTCGGAGGGTCGCAAAGGAGACCGATCCTCACCGGAGGTGGAGTTGGATGACCTCCATTGGGGAGGGGGTGAAGGAGAAAGGGGCAACGCCCCAGCACAAGGGACCAGCCTCTTAGGGTTCTAAAAATTCAACACTAAAAACTCTCTCATTCCAACAACGAGCTCTCTCTTAAATAGAGGGGCTATGTTTACAAAGAGACCCCAAAGATGACTATTTACATACATGGACGACAAAATAAAAAGACAAGGACTCAAATGACTTCAAATAATTCCAAATATGTCCAAATGGACGTAAATACAAATAAACTCCAAAATGGACCGGACCAGGTCCCCATCAGAACCAATCTGCATTTGTTCCAGGAAAGTTCATTTTAGACAACTATATTGTAGCGACAAATATATCAATGTCCAACACAGTAGTAAGAAAGAGTGCCCGATCCTGAAACTAGGCTGTTAGAAGACTTGTGATAGAGTCAACTCAGGATGCTTAAAGAGAATAATGCAACTGATGGCCGTCGGGTCAAAATGAGTGAGATGGATTGCCATTGCATTGGTTCAGCTCGTTTCTTCATTTTTCTGAATAGAAAGTGATGAGGATCATAGTTTTCCATCTCGCCAAGATCTCGCGAGAATCTCGGTCTCGCCAAGGGGCCGAGATACGAGATCGCTGAGATCTCGCCCCATGTAGACTGGTCCATAAAAAATCAAGTCGATCCGCGACTATTTTACGCCCCATTTATGATAGTGTAAACACATTTGATATATTTCACTATCACTTATACTATCACAAAAAATGTGTTACAAGTTTAATACCATATTAATATTTAAATAAGATTATATACTAGTTTAAATCTTTTAGAAGCACAAAGATCATCTTTTTGGTATTGAAAGTGCTTTGTAATTGTTCATTCACACAGTTGATGTACAAAATGTGTTATATATTTTCATGTAAATTCATTGATGTACTATTTTTATAAGATATTATATTATGTTTCATACATATATACATTTTGATCCGAGAATCCGAGATCCGATCTCCTGAGATTTTTTCGAGATCTCTCCAAGATCACTTCTCTTTCACCCTCCCGAGACAAAGCTGAGATCCGAGATGACAATCCTTGATGAGTATCAATTTTAGGAAATTTAGAGTCGTTTTTTACATTTCAGTCTTTACAAGGACATCTTTGTAATTTTTGTTTTACCTGTTTTTCTTGTAATAATTGACTCTTATATAAGGAGATTGAGTAGTGTGAATTTTTGGGGCCTTCCAGTAGACCTTCTATAGAAGGAGCTTGGCCTCTGTCTTCTCTCCCCCTTCCTGATTTCCTTCTGATCGTCTATAGAAGGGCTGTTCTCTTCTCCCTCCCTCATTTTCTGTCCTCCGATCCCCCTCCTCCTCTTCCCCTCTTTATAGGTTTTCATCAACGGTAGATCACCGGTGCATCTTCTTCAACGGCTTTGACATCTTCTTCCCTCTCGGATCTAGTTGACCGAAGGAGCTCGCATGGTTTCAGCCTCACTCCAAAGTCTTCAGCAACAAACTACATAATTCGTCATCACAGAACCATATGGCGATCCCGTCCCATTCCAGCTCTTCCATTGTTGCTGCAATGGGCTTCAACATCATCTGACATCACTAGATCCAACACTGCACAACTTCCTTTGCATCATCTAGTGATTCCTAGATGACTACTCTCTCCCTGAGCTACTCCCTCCCCAGCATTGACCTCCTCTTCAATGCTTCTCATTTCCAAACTTTCCTTCATCTAAGGCGTTGACCTTCTTCTTCTTCTCCGCTTCCGATCGTCTCTGCTAGCCTCCAACCATCTCAACCATCGCTTGCACCTACTTGCTCTTTCTATTTTCCAGATAGGTAGGAAGATGAGGCAACAAAGATGATAGGTGATACTACAAACCCTGCCTACCTTTGCGAACCTTCCAAGGCCTCTCGAGCTTCTCTTATCGTCTTGCGCTAGACAATTCCGCTCTGCTAGTTCATCATCCAGACCTATGTGGTCATCGCTTGGTCAAGCGTTCAGCCCCGTTCTTCCGCCAAGGCACCCACAACCCCCCCCCCCCCCCCACGTGGTCCGGACCCGGTTGGCGACGTGCCGACGTGACGCAAGTCCACCCATGTTTGAGTGAGCTCTCTAGGCTCACGTGACCTCACTTGGTCAGCCACCAATTTCAGCAGGTAGAAACAACAAGTCCACACCGGACCTCACATTTCTTTTTACAATATTTTAATTTTGTTTAGTCTTTTATTTTGATTATCATTTTTACTTCATGTTTTAACATTTTGGCCCTGTGTTAAAAAGGTACTCGAATTCTTTCAAAGCTACAGGTTCTTCGACAAGGAGATCTGATCTCTCCTTTCTTTTTTAATTTCGTAGTCCAAGTGATGAGTGTGATGTGAAAATTGACTCATTCGTAGTTCGCACAATTGGCCTATATGGATTGGAATCTGCTAATTCTTGGATCAGATTGACCTATGTTGATTCGATCCACCACTACTGATTCTGGATTGATTCCCAAAAGAATCGGCTTGGATCATAAGTTACGGAAATGGGTCTGTTTTTGAACTCAAATCAGATCCAATTTTCTTCAAATAAGGGGAAAATCGACTATCTCTCTCCTACCCTGATTCCCCTCCCTCTTGGCGACACCATTTTGATTCTAGGGCTCCCCTCCTCTCTGGCGGTTCCCTCTGACCTCCCCTCTAGTCTGCCCTCCGATGAGCTCAAGAAACCCCCTTTGAAGGTATTTTTTCTTCTTTTCTTCCCTCTTCTCTTCTTCATCCCCACTATCCTTCTTCCCTTGTAGATTTCACTCTATGGATCCCCCTTATCTGATCTATTTTGGGGTTCCCTTAGTTCTCTAAGGGAACCCTACGGTAGTGGCACTGCCACAGTGTCACCCCCCGAAGGGGGGTGATTAGTCACCCTAAGGGGTACAAGTTGGGGGTAGCTTGTTGCCTATCTATCCAAACGGTCTGATTGTCTTGACTATTTGATTTTTCGGTTGTCCGATTGCCTGATTCAATATGAAGTAAATTTTTTTATGTAGGAAAAATATCGGACAAAGAGTGAGGTGCCCCTGCATTTTGTGATATCAGATGGAAACACAAGCATATGTTAAATGTTGACAAGAAGATGGTGAAGTGTAATTGGTGTGAAAAAGAAATGAATGAACGTGTTTTTTTGCCTCAAACAACACGTAGGTGGGGTGGGTGGGAGTGTGAAGAAGTGTGACAAGGTATTGACAGAGTTGAGAGTAGAGTCGAGGGCATATTTAACTGACAGAGCATTATAGAGAGATTTAAATTGAGTAGAGAACTGACATGCATGATGAGTTGCTCTAATGTCGAGACAAAAATCTCAGGTCCGAAAATAGGAAACAAGGAAAATCACAAAGCGCATGTTGAGGTGTCTTCACTAAGTTATGAGGATGAAGAGGAGACACGGATGAGAAAAGCAATGCATGCAAGTAGGGCTCAAGGCTATGAAGATGGGGAGAGAAGGGGGCAGGAGGATCTACTATAGATAGATGTGGAAGACATTCGCCCTACACCTTAGTCAAGTCGAGAGTGTGAGTTCCATCGATTACAGTCAATTCGACTAGCGGATACATCCATCTATAGGCAAAACGACAAGGAGCAAGTCTTGAAGGAGTTAAGGTTGCATTAAGAGCTGCAGGCACTGCAAAGAAGGCAACGAAGCACATTTTTAAATGGTTTTACATGTAGGTGTATAAAATGCTTGACTTATTGATTATATGTCTATTTATGTTATTGGAATTTGAAAAAAGTATTAACAACATCTTATCTTGACTTGTCATAGGTATCCCAACCCATGTTGGCAAGAGTCTATATTTTTCAAATGATGATTGATGCTATCATTGAGGTTGGACCGAGATTAAAAGTCTTAATTTTGAAATACATCTTTTAGGGTGAGTTGGATGCAGAGGTTGATGAGTTGACCTCGTGGATAGATGGATTTAAGATAATATGGAAGAAAATGGGTTGTTCTGTCATGTGTGACGGATGGACATGAATTATAAGGAGATCAATGATAAATTTTTTTATTTACTGTTCTGAGATTATTACATTCTTGAAGGGTATAGATGTATCGGGATAGATAAAAAATCCTGAGTATTTATTTGGTCTCATGAACAATGTCACTAACAATGAAGCATATTTTAAGGCTACAAGGAAGAAGCTGATGAAGATCATACTACACTTGTTTTGAGTGCCATGTGCTACACACTTTAGATGTTGGAGGACATTGAGAATGGGCTATCTGTCAGGTCTTTGGTGAATTAAGGACAATTGGTTACATCGTTTATATTCATGCATTTTAGACTCCTACACATCATAAGGCAACATACCAATGGTCGTAATCTAGTGTGACTTAGATCCAATAGATTTGCAATGCATTTTGTTGCATTAGAGAGTTTGCATGGACACTGCCATGACTTGAGGAGATCACTTATGTCATCTTATTACATTGATTATATGGCTCAAATACATACCAAAACAGATTAGTTTGATATCTTAGTAAAGATGGAGCATATTATTGAGAGAAATAGATGGTGGGAAAGAATGCAATATTACTTGTTCATTGTAGAACTTATGCTACATGTGCTGAGATTGGTGGATTCCAATGAGAAAAATCAAACGGGGCACTTGTATGATGTAATAGACTAAAGAAGATGAAAATCAAAGAGAAATGTCCAAAATATTACAAGAAATGGTGGAAGATAATAAATAACTGATGAGATAAGATACTTTACCGTGATATTCATGTTGCATGTATTTGTTTTTATCTTATCTTTCATTTAAGTCTTGTAGTAATGTGCTACTGTCATTAATGGTTGTTTTCCACTTTTGTCAGAATATCTCTTGAACTTAAAGATACAATATGACAAACGAGTATCTAATGATGCATAGGTTATATAAGGCATATTGTCAGTGATACAACATTTATGTAGGATTCTACAAGATAAAATAGAAGCAAAAAGTAAAGTGAGTGTTGCTTAGTTACATATTAAGTAATTGAGTTTTGAAGAAAAATAAATTAATTTATATTTTATATTGTATTTAAGATGACATCATATAAGTATTGAATCAGAGTCTACGAAGATCCAGATCTATGATTGAGGCATTACAAGGTTTTTCGTGATATATTTGATAACATTTGATATATGTTAAACAACCCTATAAGAAGATTATACATTTACCATACTAGTATTTTTTGTAGCTGAGTGGTGGACTCAAGTGAACATTAAAAGTGGATGGAATGCACTTGTTGTTATTGTAGTAAGAATATTGAGTTAGAACATTAGTTCATCACAGAGTGAGAGGAACTAGAGTATTTTTAGCCTGATATACACAAAAAGAAGGAATAACTTGAAAAGTGTAAGATTGGAAAAACTAATGTTTTGTCATTATAATGTGGCTAAGAATCAGGAATATTAGCCTCACCTTCCTGTCATCAGCCCCAGCCGACATTTCTCCCACCCCCTGATGGGCGTCGGTGGAGGAGATGGAGTCATCGTGGGTGGGGGTGAGACAATGAGGGAGAAAGAGAGGCATAGGTGAGGGAGAGATGAGAGAGAAAGGCACAAGTGGGAGAGAGTGAGTTCGAGATGACAGAGACAGAGAGGGTGAGGGTATTTTAGTAAAGTAACACATTTATGCTAAAATTACTGGAGATAAATCGTATGAACCTTAATGTAAACAAAGTAAAATCTCAGGGAGTTAACAGAGATTGTCAGAATTTTAGGGTCATTTGTGGAAATATGAATGATTTCAAGGACTTCGATGTAAAAACTTCGCTTTTTAATTATATGCTGTAATCTCGGACTTTTGCTTTTGTTAGTTATGCTTTCACTCAAATACCTGTATTAAAATTGGTGTGAATCCAGCTGCTTTAGTAAAGCGGCCTGACCACCTAGCTGGTTGTCTGGTTATTTTTTCTTGTCAAGAGACATGGCCATTTTTATGTTTAGATTGCCCTTAAGTAATGCAGGAGCACTTCTAATTTTAGTTTTATTTTTTATTCGTCGGGTTAAAAAAATATCATTCTGAGCTGTGTTTTCTGACAAACTACTAGATAAATGTCTCTCAAGATAATCTTTGCAGGATTTTATTCGTGAAATAGACCCTGATATAATAATTGGATACAACATTTGCAAGTTTGACCTACCATATCTGATTGAGGTACCTTTTCCTTATGTGTTTTACTATATGGAATTTATGTCCCGAAGTCCAGCAATATGTAGAGATGTATTTGTGTAATTTATTGTACTTAACCTCAAGATCCTATTCTTTTGTCAGAGAGCAGAAGCCCTTAAGATAGTGGAGTTCCCTATTCTTGGTCGCATAAGAAACAGTCGCATTCGTATCCGTGATGCAACCTTTTCATCTAGGTAACTTTCTGTGTTTTGTGAAGTTTCCCAATAACTAGTTATTATGTATTTTTTTTTCTAATGGATGATTGCTCTTCAATGAATGACAAGGCTAGTAAGAAAAAGTAGAAAATTCCATTTTGAAGACCTTCTTGTAGACTCCATCTCCACTGAATATTGATCATTAGAATTTATCAGTAAAGTTCTAGTTTCTCTTTTGAAGGAGGTGCTGTCATTTAATTGACGTAATAAGATTATAAATGGAACCTTTTTTTTCTTATCATTGTTAGTGTCTTAAAACATGGGTTATCCACATCCTAATCATATTTCAGGTTAATTTGTTGAAGGACAGAAGATGTTGACCATTCCTTCATCATGTATAATCATATTTTCTTGATTATCACTAAAAATAGTTTTAATTGAACATGGAACATTAAATCTAATGCTCTTCAAAATCAGCCATTCCGGAATCTGCCTTTGATGATACAGCCCAATTTGGGTGCAGTGGGGTTGGGCTTCAAGCCCATCCTCTTTGAACATCAAAGAGAGTCACCAGACTAAGATGAATATCAAGCAGATTTTCCTTCAAACTACCCTTGCACTACTTTTTGATCACATGTACTTAAATGTATTTTAGGAGTCTAGGACTATAGACGGTGTTATTATTAATGTTTAACATGTTTATTTTATAAATTACCAGTGTTATCAACGCACACTTGCTTTTTGGTTCACATATTTGTCAGTGTTGATGACTTAAATATATTATTTTTAATGTTCTAGAACTGGCATTGGCCTGATGTCTCTTAGATTGGCCAAGTAGCAGATACCCTTGACAAACCCGTCAATAGGTGAAGCACTTTAAACATCAACATGATTGAGTCTCAACAAATCCTCAACTTAGAAAATGCTAATAATTGCACATATAATTCTCAATTTTTTTTACACTGCATTCACACCTAGAAATTTACTAAAACTACATATTGTTTAAAAAATAATGTATGAGTGTAGGATATGTCTCCAACATGTAAGAATTATTATGCACAGCCTTTATTCGGAAACAAATTGCAGATTGAACAATAAGAACATGTCAAATAGTGAAAAATTTAAACATGGTAAATTATGCCCTTGCAAAATACATGAATAGGTGAACAACCTCAAAACCTAATGTTCAGCCCTTAAAAGAATAACATGAATGAATTTCAACAAATCCTGAACTAAGTTCTAATCGTAACACACAAATTTAAAAGGGCACTCACTTCCAGAAATTTACCGAACACAAATTTATCCAGAAATGAATATGTAATGCTACGATGGTGTTTCACCCAAAAATAAATGGAATTCCAAAGAAAAAATGGCCTACGTGCCCAACACTTGTGCTGGCGTGGTAAAGCATGGGAAGGCTTTTAAAGCCTCTGGAGTCAAGAGTCCTAAGAACTTTTCATATTCATCTCCAGGTGGTCCCCATCTTTTGAAAGAATAAAAAGGGAGAACTAAAAGGGGGATGAGAGGTTGTGCCAGCACCTGCCATCTGCAGCCGGACTCTCCATGGTGGGTCCACTTTCAAATATATATATGTACATATTCTGGATTTTTAGATATTAGTCAATATTCACATTTCTGGATATGTACTCAATACTTATAAAAGTTCAGAATCCTAATAGATCCTTAAAATCTTTTGTTGCTGAAAAATAAGTCCCTGCCCCTGAAAACCCTTGACATTGTGTTGGTTTTTTTATGAAGAAAATGCCCCTCTTTAATACTATCTCTTCATTATTTCTCCTACACCTCTTTCTCTCTCTAGAAAAGAGAGGGCATTTTTGGTAAAGAAAATAAAAAACACTTAACTGATAACTTGGGGGGGGTGTTTTTAGGCTGAGGTGTTTATTTTTCAAAAACATGGGATTTAAAGGATTTTTTAAATATTTATGTTTGGGGCATATTTAGGTAGAGGGCTGATATGTTAGAATCCCCTTTGGTTATACATATATATCTATATATAATAAAAAAGGTGCCACAACCAGAAAAAGGAGTCCCTCATTCTGGTAGGGCTTCTACCGGATAAACTTTGCAATTGCTGGGAGGTCCCACCGGTGGCCCAATGCCAGGTGGTCTGGGTCCGAACAGCAGGCAGCTGCATCAAAGGGTTCCCACCGGTCAAGCATAAATTTTGGGGTCCCAATAGAAATTAGCCTTACCGATGGGGTATCTTCAGAAAAATAAAGAAAGAAAAGGACAAGAGAAAAGGGGTTGCTAGCCCCACCTGGTGAGGGTTCCTCATATCATGCCCCATATATGGAAAGTTTTCACTAGTCAAGCCCCACCAGTGGTAAACTTCTCCATTTTGGAAAATTTCATGAATATAGAAGTCCGAAAATCCTAAAAAAGTCATATTTGGATCCCCTACTGCTCGGGGATGTCCCATCGACCATGGCCTAATTTTTGGAGATTTTTCAGTAATTAAAAAGTCTGTAAAATCTATATTTAAATCCTCAAAGTGGGGGGGATGTCCTAATGGTTAATGGTCCCACTATATGAGAAAATTTCAAATAAAAATGAAATTTATACCCCACCAGTTGCATCTGAATGGTGGAGAGGGGCTGGTGGTGCAGACATCACGTGGAGACCACCCCGTATCAAAAAAATAAAATTTAATGCTCCACGGCTTGAGTACTCCACTAGATGGGCTCACAAAGATTTAAAAAAGAAGGGATTTTTATATGAAAGTAGCTTCCATCGGATGAGATTAACCATTGGGCATGAAGAGCTACACGCACAGCAGGTGGGCTGATGGGGACGATTTTAGCATTATCTTAAATAGTTTTTAATTTTGAGAATTTTACGTTTTTAATTATAATGTCCACGAGGACAGGCTTGTAAATAGTCCTTTTATCAGTTGTTCTTTCTGGTTCATTGTTCCTGTAAATAGTTAAAACAGGAGGCCCCTTTTTGTAATTCGGTGGGACTCTCATCTTTATATAAGAGGGAGTCATGTACGCTCAGAACAAGTGAGATCAGAAATTTTGGAGCCTATTCGGGGTTTCTCCTGTGCGTAGGGGTTGCGACCCAGTTTTCTTCCTTCTCGTCTCCCTCCGATCGGCTGCGCACCTTCTTTTCCCACCTTCCAGATCCGGCGAGGTCGCCGTCTCCTCCCTCCTCCTCACCCTTGGCCTCCGCTCCATTCCTCCTCCTTTCACTTTCACAGGTCCTCGAATACAGCAGGCAGACGCCTTAACGCTTTCAACATTTTGCCAACGCATCTCTCCCACAATTCAATCGGCATCAGCATCCGGCGAACCCCGGTGTTACCTTCGTCATTCACGACAATGATGTCCGCTGGAGCCAGATTTGGCTTCCCACGGCCCTGCACCCTAATGTGCACAAACCTCCGATCTGAAGGTTCTGTCCACCGGAGGATGATTCCAATAAAACCGCAGCGCCTCCTCCGTCTTCCTCCGATCTGGTCGTGACGGACAACAGGGAAAGAGAAAAAGAAAGAGGAAGACGATGAAGCTACGGAAAGGTGGAGATCCGGCGAATCTCGGACCTCTTCCCTGTTTCGGAAGTTTCCTCCAACGCGGTGGTCTCCTTCTTCCCACTTGGACGGCGATGAACCCCATCCCCCTCCTCCAGAACGAAGACGACGGTGCTGTGTCGAAGCCACGCTCGAAGGTGCTCGGGCGAAACCCTCACTAGTTCTCTCCCGTTCGACGCGGCCGCAGTAGGCGAAAACACACCCGAAGATGACGCACGCGCGACTGGAAACCCTCGCAAGTGTGAGGTCAAGGCCACCCCGACGGGGGTACGTGGTGCTGGACAAGCCCGGCTGCAATCCCGCCCGTGGCGGCAACCCCACGCGGCCCCGATTCCCACCGGCATCCCTCACGCACGTGCATCCTCTTCCAGAGCCTCCTGACGGTCTCCAAACACATGCAATGAGCCACTTCAGTGTGGGCCGAGGGCTCACCCGTCGACTTGCCCAACAGGATGATGTCGTGACTATATTGGGTCTTGGCTGGACAGCCAGACGCAGGAGGGAGCTGTTTTGGGCATAATAAACAGATTTCTATGCATTTTAGCTAGTTTTAATTAGTTTAGCATCAGTTTAATCGACTTAGTTGCTTTGAACAATTTTATATGACATCCCGCATCAATTTGGTATTAGAACCCGAGATCAACTTGTTCTCACAAGTCGACTCTTGGGTGTTCCCGACCGTATATAAATAACTCAGATTTAAAACTTGAGGTTGAGTTTTCTCCCGGTCGGAGAGAATGATGGGAACAATTTTAGCATTATCTTAAATGGCTTTTAATTTTGAGAAATTTTACGTTTCTAATTCTAATGTCCACGGGGACAGGCTTGTAAATAGCCCTTTTATCAGTTGTTCTTTCCGGTTCATCGTTCCTATAAATAGTCAAAACAGGAAGCCCCTTTTTGTAATTCGGTGGGACTCTCCTCTTTATATAAGAGGGAGTCATGTACGCACAGAACAAGTGAGATCAGAATTTTTGGAGCCTATTCGGGGTTTCTCCCATGCGTAGGGGCTGTGGCCCAGTCTTCTTCCTCCTCGTCTCCCTCCGATCGGTTGCGCGTCTTCTTTTCCCACCTTCTAGATCCGGCGAGGTCGCCGTCTCCTCCCTCCTCCTCACCCTTTGGCCTCCGCGCCATTCCTCCTCCTTTCACTTTCACAGGTCCTCGAATACAGCAGGCAGACGCCTTGACGCTTTCAACATTTTGCCAACACATCTCTCCCACAATTCAATCGGCATCAGCATCCGGCGAACCTCGGTGTTACCTTTGTCATCCACGACAATGATGTCCGCTGGAGCCAGATCTGGCTTCCCACGGCCCTGCACCCTGATGTGCACAAACCTCCATTCCGAAGGTTCTGTCCACCGGAGGACGATTCCAATAAAACCGCAGCACCTCCTCCATCTTCCTCAGATCTGGTCGCGACAGACAACGAGGAAAGAGAAAAAGAAGAACACGATGAAGATACGGAAAGGTGGAGATCCGGCGAACCCCAGACCTCTTCCCTATTCCGGAAGTTTCCTCCAACGCTACGGTCTTCTTCTTCCCACCTGGACGGCGATGAACCCCATCCCCCTCCTCCCGAACGAAGACGACGACACTATGTCGAAGCCGCCTCGAAGGCGCGGGCGAAACCCTTGCAAGTTCTCTCCCGTTCGACGTGGCCGCAAAAGGTGAAACCACGCCCGAAGACGACGCACCCGCGACTGGAAACCCTCGCAAGTGTGAGGTCAAGGCCACCCCGACGGGGGTACGTGGCGCCGGACAAGCCCGGCCGCGATCCCGCCCGTGGCGGCAACCCCACGCGGCCCCGGTTCCCACCGGCATCCCTCACGCACGTGCGTCCTCCTCCAGAGCCTCCTGACGGTCTCCAATCACGTGCACTTGAGCCACTTCAGTGTGGGCTGCGGGCTCACCCGTCGACCTGCCCAACAGGACGCTGTCGTGACTATATTAGGCCTTGGCTGGACAGCCAGACGCAGGAGGGAGCTGTTTTGGGCATAATAAACAGATTTCTATGCATTTTAGCTAGTTTTAATTAGTTTAGCATCGGTTTAATCGACCTAGTTGCTTTGAACAGTTTTATATGATTCACGTCCTGCATCATGGGCCCCATATGCAGTCTCTCAAACCCCCATCGGGTGAGGTCTGCTGGTGGGACAGGTTCCACCGTCAGCCACTTGTGTGCGGCCCAAGTGTTAAAAAGCATTTTAATGCCCACTGGATGAAAGGATCCCATGGGGGTATTGGGCTACATGTGCAGGAACCAGCAGGTAACCTGTGCATACATGTAGACAGAACTTTTTAACTCCCATTGAACTGGGCTGATCGACGGGGGCTGCTCCTAGGGAGTTCTGTCACTTCTATCTCTTAGGAGATGGTGGGCCTCTTTGATTGTGAGACCCCCACCAACTCCACCCATTTTCTCTTCTATAAATAGCCGTTTGGTACTTCTCATTTGGTGATAAAAAAAGGTTTTGCCAAGGAGCTTGGAGTGCAAGCCCAAGGACATGAGGAACAAGGGCAAAGCTTGAAGGGCGCAAGGCAATTGGAGTGCACAGAGCCAAGGAGAAGAAGAACATGAAAGAGTTTAGAGTTAAACCTTTAAAGGCAAGGCGATACTCTTGGGCTCATACAGGAAATATAGAACTATATAAGGATATTGAACTTAGTGGTGTGCCCTTAAATTCTTAAGATTCTTCCTCCTATAAGCCCTATAAATGCCATGTAGATAGCCAATTGGGATATATTATGTGCGGGATGTATGTCCCTACACAGTAAATATTATTCTTGTGCTCCAGCTTCTATCTGGAATAGCTTAAGCTTGGCTAGATTAGCCTAATCCGGACCAATCTGGCCCCGGTTGCCATGGAATTGGCACCAGTGAAGGCAGAGAGTCAGGTGCTGTGTCGCTGCCTCCTGCGTTTTACTGACATGATACACTTCATCTTGCTTGCCTGTTTAGGGTGGGGAAGATGCTGGTGGCGGTGGTGGCCACCCCTCCATTTTCACTGGCGCCCATCCAATCCCGATCCATGCTGGATTGTTCTAGAATCCAGTTGATCCAAGGGCCGATCCCAATCCCGAAATCCTTGGTTGACATGATTTGCTTAATTCTATAGGAAAATGACAAAAGGAGTTGTCAAATTGCCATGCATTATAAGTTTATATGGCCTCTAGCACAGTTTTTTTGGGTTGTATCTTTTCATCTTATCATGGTGATCTTGGACTGAGCTTATGATAAACATAATTAATTTTTAGTTTATGGGAAGGGCATTCTGATTCCTATACATTTTCCATTGATGATACAACAAAAGAGCCTTGGTCTTTGATTGGTGTTCAACTGTTCATGTTCTGAAATACTCTTCAGGTATCTTGTGTCAGGACTTATTCTTTTGTATATTGCAGACAGTATGGCATGAGGGAGAGTAAAGAGATTACAATCGAGGGAAGAGTTCAATTCGATCTACTTCAGGTTCTCCAGGAGACCTTATTCATCATTTTGTAGTTTGTTTGCATCATTGACCCTTGACCACTTCGCAGGCTATGCAACGGGATTATAAACTTAGTTCATACTCATTGAATTCTGTCTCTGCCCATTTTCTTGGAGAGCAGGTAATACAGGAATAAGATTGCTGCTGGTGGCTATTATTTCTGTTGGTAAAGAGCACCAAAATATGATGTTTGGTAGAGCATGTGGCTGTGATTTAGATAAATTTTGCAGATGATTATTGCTGTATGTTGCATTTGATTTATCTGTTCTCAATTATCATATAACACCAGCATATGACCTTTGAAAGAGCATATGGTGGTGATTTATCAGCATTTTGTAGATGATTATTTATGGTGCAACTCTACTTTTTTGGACACTTGAAAGCTGAAACCAAGGTAGGTGGGGTCGGGGTCCGGAGCTGGTCAGTTGGGCCTAAATTGACCTGGTCAGCCGGGGTTGCAATAAAAAATAAAAATAATAAAAATTTAAAAACATCCACGGGGTCGGGTTCTCGAGGTCGGGACCGGGTCAATCGGCACAAAAGCTAACCCAGTAGGGACCTGGTTGTGACCGCGCATTCCATGGTTGGAACACATCATATCATAGTGTGAATGATTTTAAAATCTACATATGAATGGTGCTAGTTGTTTTATGTTTTTCACTTGTTTAGCCCCTGGCAAATAGATACTTGTAGAAAGCATGTTGGTAGTTTCTTGCTCAAGTTTGGAAGTTTCAATTTTAGAAACAACTGAGTCAATGAAATTGAGGTGGATCTGACACCAAGTTGTTAGTTAAAGTAGGATTCAACAAACTAAGCAAAGTCAAATGGAATGATGTTCGAGCTTTTTTTTTGTTTATTTGTAGGTTTGAGCTTGACTTGTTTATTGTAATACCTGTCTTCCTGCCATATTGTAACCGGAAGAACTAGGGTTTCTGACAAGTTGGGAAGGAAATTGCTATTTTTAGTCTTTAGGCCACTCTTTTGGATCTAGATAGTATGAGGGGACAAGAAGTTTTGGCTATGCTGAGGGATGGATTTGTTTGTGGTGTCTTTGCATCAATTTCTTATGCTGTAAACTAATGTAAACAACACCAAAAGCAAATGTATTTCTTCAGTATTCTAGGCCTCTGTAGCAGCCATGTTTGAGCTACATATTGAATATTTTGCTCGTTTGGATACTCAGCTCAGCACCCATCTGGATTGAACAAAACCAATTTGGATTGGATTGAACCCTGGTAGGTCCAGGTTGGTGCTCCATGCTACCATCTGGGCTTGAGGCGAAAGATTCTTTACATAAAAAAAAGAACCCAATATATGTGCTTCTTTCAATTTATCATTTTTTCGCTAGAGTTTGACTTTTCAAAGGTGTTTTTTTTATGATGGACTTTTCTGAAGGTGATATGCATGGTAGAATTTTCTTGGACGGACCCTGTATTGTTGGCATAGATTACGGAATCGGTGGAATCGGACCGATTCCGACCGATTCCGGAATCGGATCGGTGGTTTCCGATCCGATTCCTGGCGGAAGGACCGATTCCGGGAATAATTCCGCGGAATCGGTATGAATCGACTGGAATCGGTCGGAATCGATCCGATTCCGACCGATTCCTTGTGGAATCGGTCGATCCGACCGATTCCGATGGAAGACCGGTCGAACCGGCCCCGGCTCGATTCCCCGTTCGATTCTCGGACCGGGAATCGAACCGATTCCGGCCCTAAAAGGGCCGGGAATCGACCGCCGCGGTCGATTCCTTCGATCCCGCGGCGGTAGGGCTCGTCTCCGCGATTCCGCGGCGATTCCTCGCAGCGATTCCGCATCGATCCGGCGATCCGTGCTCGATCCGAGCGATTCGTGCCCGATTCCGGCAGCCGATCCGTCGATCCGGGGGCGATTCAAGACCGATTCCGGCGATTCCGGCGATTCCTCGGGCGATTCGGCGATTCCGCCGATTCGGACCGATTCCTTCAGCCGATTCCGCCGATCCAAGCTCCGATCCGCCCGAATCAACGTCTTCTTCTTCGATCTTTCGACCAGCTTTTGCAAGATTTCTTCGCCGAACACTTCGTACGTCCATTCTTACGCGTTTCCGACGAGTCCGAGCGTCGTTAAACCTTGCGATTTCCCGACCGAATGAGTCCGTCCAAGTTTTAAACTATCCGTTTAAGTTCATTTCGCACGGGAAAAATTCCGAAATCCCGTACGTTATTTTCGCGACGATTTCCGCAACTACGTAACCCTTTAAACATACCGAATGGTGCGTTACTTGGGTCAGTTCGTCTTCCCGAACAGCTCTTAAATCATTTTTTATGTTATCTAATCAATTTTAGTGCATTGTTTACAATTTTCGCAGACATAAGCAATGGCCGATCGTCAAAGACGTGCTTCCGACGCGGGTCGGGAACACGGTGACATGGTAGACCTAGTCGAAGAGGGTGTGCAGCAAGTGCGTGGAAGGAGATGAACGGGGGTGTTCCGGGCCGAAACAACATATCGTCGAATGGGAATGTAAAGAAACGCGACAAGGTGCCCGGTGAGAAGAGCGAGGAGACGAGAGGATACACGACAGTGTAGCCTCTCAACGGGCCGTTCGGATCGAGCAGAGGGAGCGAGGTGCAGGACCCAGCTACCGAGAGGAGGAGGGACCGCGATTCGCCACCTCCAGGGAAAGGCAAGGGGAAGGCAACAGCCACCCAGCCGAGAGCGAGGACGAGTCCACTCGGACTCCGAGCCGAGACGTGCCAGGCACGCTGGGGGCGCGTGCATCGGCCGAGGAGGAGGACAGGAGGAGGGGAGCAGGAGGGTCCGGGTCCGCAGTTGACCCGCCGGGGTCGATCCGCATCAGCTCGCCCTACACGGGACCGAGAGCCTCGACCCCGTGAGACAGAGCCCTACCGCCTGCCACTTCCACCTCACCGCACTCGATTTACACCGAGCGACGAGTTTTTATTTCAGAAACAGAGCGCCGGCGTACGGGGACAAAGCAGCAATGAAAGGGCGATAGCCACAGAACGGCCGCAAAGAGAGCCGTTCTCGCCACATTCGTCAAGTGGTTTTATACGCAGTATCACTTTTTAAATTAAATTCGACATTATGCCTCGTTTCATTTACTAAAACTTAATTTTACCTCGATCCCATTTTTTTAACTCGATGTAGGCATCCCAAGACACGTACCACCACCCCTACTTCCGTACGATGGTGGATGCCGCGGGTGAGGCCGGGACCGGGTTTGCAAGCCCCGGCGCGTACACATATACGGCGCCGGCCTCGGACGAGGAGGTCCAGGAGTCGAGGGAGTGGACGGACGGGTTCAAGTTGCGAAGGAGAGGGGTTGCACAATCACGTGCGATGGTGACAGTATCACCAAGGCAGGGAGTACGATAAACTTCGTGGTACGCGTTCGAGGGGACTACATTCTCTCAAGTCGGTGACAAGCTTCGGGAAGATTAAAAATGCCGACTTCATTTTTTCTCCGACGACGGAGCGCGTGGAGGAGACGGGGAGGAGAATGCGGTTCGGTGTTGTCACCGACAACGAACCATCATATAAGGCGGCCGGGAGGAAGTTGATGGAGAAGAGGAAGCACATCTTCTCGGGTGCCCCGTGCGCACATTCCATAGATCTCATTTTAGCAGACATGTGCGCAAGTGAGGAGGGTGTATTCACACTCGTGCAGGCGCAGCACTCATCGGGCCTCCTTTATTTATTCGCATCCCCGCCTCCTACATATCATGAGATCTCACACAGAGGGCACGATCTTGTCGGTGTGCCCGGTCCGACACGATTCGCTACGAACTTTCATCACACGAGAGTTTACACCGGCACGTATTTCGCATTGGTTAGGTTCACACAAGCCCGAGGAGTATTACAACTATACGGCGGACAACCTCGTACGACAAAAAAGAGCGTTTGGAGATTCTTGTCGTGTCCGAGAAGCATCACCGACAAGAGGTTTTTGGAGAGGATTGCCTACTATTTCGCAATCATCGAGCCACCCGGTAGTTGCTCGAGGTTGGCAGATTTCGTACGACAGGGACCGTACGGGCACACCGTATGATGCTACGGACCGGGCAAAGCTGAAAATTAAAGAAAAAAATCCTGCAGGTTACAAAAAGTGGTGGAAAATCATTGATGACCGATGGGACAAGACCTTGCACCACGATGTCCATGCCGGCAGTAACTTCGGTTCTTAAATTATTTTCGATGTATAATTATCTTATACGCATGTTGTTAACTAATAAAATCTTGCAGATACTTTCAACCCCCGCATCCAATACGCGAGGACAAAGGTGGTGAACGACAACGAGGCGATGCGGGGTACACTTGCAAGCTATCCAATGGCCGCGCCGATCTCAAATAGACAGATGTAGGCCGAGATAAGTAAGTTAGCAGTTCATTAAATACCTCGACTAGCATTAAAGTGCAACTAAATTTTTTATTTAAATGTTTGGGATACGTTATAAGGTTACGTGACGAGGGCCCGTTTGCATACTCGTATGTCGACTCAAATATTCGGGCCGACAAAGTGTCACCCGGTATAGTAATAGCTCACGAGCAATTTCTTTCTTTTCATACAAGTTATTCTTTCGACGATGGGCTAATTGTTTTCCTTTTTCTCTTCGTGTTTTTCTCGTACCGAGTGGTGGACTCAGCGAACACCAGAGGGAGTGGAATCCACTGCGTCATCGCATCGTGATTCTCGAGTTGTGAGCACCGCTCCTCCCACCGCGAGAGGAACTGAGTACATTCAACCCGATACATACCAAAAGCGAGGAACAAAGTTGACCTCGACCGGCCGAGAAGCCGGTCTTCGTCATTATAACAATGAGGCCGCGCATAAAGAACATCAAGGATCGGCGGCGAAGATCGCCGAGGAGCGATTTGCACGGCTGCCGCAGTGGCCCGTACGAGCAGAGGCATTCCTCCGCCACACCACCACCCGAGGAGGTGGACATGGACTCGATTTTCCAGGAGGAGCATGCACTCGCTCCCGGATAGAGGAGAGGGAAGCCGGGATCACGCACTCGAGTCGATCCCCGATGACCGTGTACGGCGTGAAAGGAGAGTTGATGGTGTCAGCTTGAAGCCGAGGAGGTTGCTCCAGCTCCACCTCCATCTACTACCACGACTCAGCAGTGGCCTTCTTCTCGCCCTGCCCAAGAAGGCAGCCACCGTCGCAGCCTCCCCCGCCCTCCGCCTCCGCCCCAAAGAACACGCTACCCAAATTATTCGCACCGGGGAGGACGAAAACAAAGGTGACTGCACGGAGAATGGGAGGATTCGTTAAAGTTGAAAAAACTTTGGGTTCCGGATTTTCCGGTAGTTCGCAGATGGTCGAAGAGGTAAAGAGAAGGAAGTTGGGAGGTCGGGGCGTCCTGTCGGCCCCGTATGACAAGACGCAGCTCCTTCTCACTCCTCGTGTGATGACGACGAGGAGTGTATACCAACACGCAGCCCATCGGCCAGAAATCGAGTCACCCGATTCACGGTTTCCAAAGCCGTATTACACGCCGACGAGCAGACACCGCAGCCTTATTACGCGAGCCACGCATCCGCATTTCGGCCAAAGTTGACTAAGAAGTGATTACACCACCACCTCCACCATCCTCTCGCTACGTCCCGGTCGTCTCAGTCCGATCCATACGACCTTGATGGCATGGCATCGGCATTATTTTCATACGGATATGGTCCCGACAGTATTCAAGACTCGAGCACGAGGGAGGAGCGTCACGAGAAATAGTAGAGGAGGACGACCCACATCTTTATCCTAGATATCGTGTAGTAGATTGATACGATGTAATTTTTTCGATGATGTATCAACTCTTTCGATATTCGAATAAATGGAATTGGAATACATGTACTTAACTTTCAAGTCTTCAAGTCTTCAATTGGTGTTCATTAGTATTTCGTATGATGTGGTTTTCAGGATATCATGCATTGGTGATTTTTTAAAATTTTTCTAACTCATTTCCTATATTTTTAGAAATTTTTCTGAATTGTTTGAATTTTTTTTGACGAAAAAAAATTCAAAAAAAAAAAACGATTCCGACCGATTCCGGAATCGATTCCCTTCCCAGGAATCGGCCGATTCCGGCCGATTCTGGGAATCGGAATCGGAATCGGTCCCAACCGATTCCGATTCCGATTCCGATTCCGATTCCGGAATCAACAATTTGTTGGTGTTGTGTAGAAGGAATTTTATGTAATGGAGACACTAGCTTCTTTGTTAGGGTAACATGCACTAGGTTTATCTTGCATTTTTTCTTCTTTTTGTATCTCTATGTCAGGCTTCTTTTTAAATTGCGTTGTTGGAAGTTATTTCAATTATTTAAAAGTCTAACTGACATTTTCTTCTGGGAGCAGAAAGAGGATGTTCATCATTCAATAATATCTGATCTTCAAAATGGGAACTCAGAGAGTAGAAGGCGCCTTGCTGTTTATTGCTTGAAGGTGATCTCCTTGACTCTCCCATGGTGATTAACATTATCATCGTTAGATACTAGCTTCAGTTTTTGGCTGCCTCTATACTGGATGCAAAAATTGCACAAGATATTGAAAGGGTGATCACCTGCTAAAGTTGTTATATAAAATTAACAAGCATTTGTTTACCAAATTTAGATAGCAGTGGTCTATCAATAAAATATATGTTAAATGGATGACATGCAATATATGTAAGTTGTTTATTATTCCCAAAACTGCATTTAATTTGATTTTCTTTCTTGTATCTTATTTTTCACGGTCAACTATAGTTATGACGTGTAGTTTAAACTTCTTGAACTGTTAGCTGGCATTAATGGTGGTCAAATGAGGCAAAATATGATATATCGTTGCCCTTGACTTCACAAGTACGAGAGATTAAATGATAAATGTCCTTGTGGTCATGATTCATACATAGCCTTTTTTATGGATAAGTAGAGATTCTAAGTTGAATGAAGAAAACTTATCTGTGATTAGGATTCTTTACTTGATTCAATCACTGTGTATTGAGATTCCTTAGTGCTGGCAAGACTGATAATCTTACATGTTTTTAAACTCCAGGATGCTTATCTTCCACAAAGACTGTTGGACAAATTAATGTTTATCTATAACTATGTGGAGATGGCTCGTGTTACAGGAGTTCCCATCTCATTTTTACTCTCGAGGGGCCAGAGCATAAAGGCATCCATTTATATTTCTTTTGTCTATTTACATACTTAAAAAATAAGGTCTATCTTTGTCTATTTACGCTATGAATTTTTACTGCAGGTCCTTTCTCAACTTCTCAGAAAGGCTAAACAAAGGAGCCTCGTTATCCCTAATGTTAAAAGCCAAGGATCTGGCCAGGAAACTTTTGAAGGTGCAACGGTGAGCTGTTATTACAACTGTACCAGATATGTTGCTATCCTATTTCTGAAATCTAGCCATTGATTATGAAACTACCTGAATTCAGTCTTTTTGTTGATCTTATCTTCTACTTCATGACACTAGTGACGTGTGGGGGGGGAGGGAGTGAGAAACCATTTACAGTTTTGTGATATGGAGGGAAATGGAGAGAATCCATTCATCTTTTTTGTGATAAGGGAGGGGGATATATTTTTTGTGATATGGGGGGAGTGAGAGGTGGTGAATAGGGAGAGAAGGGTAGGGTAGCCTGCCTCTCCTAGTCTTGAGCATCCTTTAAAGAGGTGATGGTTTAAAGAAATGATACAAGGTTATTCTCAATTTTTTTTCCATTAAGAATATCCAAATGAAGTTTTACTTACATCACTGTTGCTCCCTACAAAAACACAAGCTTGAATCTAACCCTCTAAACAATTAATCTCTCTGTTAAGTTCAAAATCAAGAATACTAGGATACCCTAATAATACATTACTGTCTCCAAATGAGAAGTGAAAGGAAGAATGATGCGGGACAGAAGTGAAGACATTATCTATATATGTGTAAACAGGTCAAAAAGTATCACCAAATAGCTGAGATATACTTGACCAAGCCGAAAATGGGCAAACCTAGCCTGTACCAAGCTAAAAATTTACTAAATCGGGTTGAAAAGATGCTGAAATGGTGCTGAACCAGCCTGAGGAAAGTTGAACCAGCCCCGGAATATCCTGAACTGGCCTTGGACCAGTCTGAACCAGCCCGGAAAATGCTGAACTGGGCCTGAACCAGCCTGAACCGGGACTGGATGCTATTAGGCTCATCCTGAATAATTTTTTGGCAAAAAAAAACAACTTTCAGAAAAATAAATGAAGATCTTCTAGAGAAACTGAAGTCCCGAAAATTGCTGACCTATGGATGCTATTAAGCTTTATTTTTTTGACCCACATTATCACATCATCACTTAAGCAACACTTTTGTGGCAAATGTTTTGATGTCTTGGCAAAGTTCAATACTCTTGAGTCATGCATTGGACTATTACATAAACACTTATCTCATGGGTAAGCTAAATACCGAAAAGGAAGTTAAATTACCGACACAAAAAGCCCTGGAGAATATTCTTCATTGTTTCTCAGAAATACCTAGTTGATGTCTGTGGTTGCATGCTGTAAGCTAACAACCTCTCATATTCATTTGGAAGTATGCACCAGCAACCTAAAATTTTGTGGCTTCCTCCTGGCTTTTGTATTCTCTCATATTCATCTACTTGTGTGCTTATATTTTGATATTGATTTTGGTCATTTAGGCAAGATTTCTGGCTCTTTATGTAACTTTTCGCATGTTTACTCTTTTAACCTTCTCCCATTGGTCTGGTCTGGTCGTCAATATCATCTCTAGCTGTTTTCTCTTTTAATCTGCCTTCGATGATTGTAGTGTAGCTACCTGATCAGTGAACATTCAAGTTAATTTCTTGCGCTAAATGCAAAATTACAGTATACTTTTTGCTCAGCACTATCATGCCTATGTTATTAAGATGAAATTAATATTTAGAGCATGCATCTATCCTGCCTTGTCAGCTGTTGTAATATTGTTTTATGTTTATTTTCTGAATTTATCATTATTACGAAATGCATATGTTGCTCACGTCTTTACTTCTATGAACAGGTTTTGGAGGCCAAAGCTGGTTTCTATGAGAAACCCATTGCAACACTAGATTTTGCATCACTGTATCCATCCATCATGATGGCTTACAATCTATGTTACTGTACGTTAGTAAGTATTAAAGTAAACATAGGCAGCTAACATATAGCTGAATGTTATTTCCCAATGCTATTGCACACAGGCCATGTCAAATGTTTATACTTATCTTTATGATTATGTGAAGGTAACACCAGAGGATGCCCGTAAGCTTAACTTACCTTCAGAAAGTATCAACAGAACTCCATCTGGTGAAACTTTTGTTAAACCAAATTTACAAAAGGTAATCAACAAAACTCCATTTAGGGAAAACTTTTGTTAAACCCAATTCATAAAAGGTGACTATATTCTCCTTTTATCCTCAGCTATGCAATGTGGATTTTGGGATCTTGACCTGTATCAGTTCTTGTTTGGCTATGTCAAGTCAAGTAAAGTTTTGCATGTTAAATTGGTATATCACATTTGCCACAGGGAATACTCCCAGAAATCCTTGAAGAACTATTGACAGCTCGAAAAAGAGCAAAAGCAGATCTGAAGGTTCTTTTAGCCTGGGGTTTTCACAAATTGTTTCATTGTTTAAGTTTCATGGATGATTTTGCTATTTATGGTGTGATGTTAATACACTTCTTTCTTGCTTCAGGAGGCTAAGGACCCATTTGAGAGGGCTGTTCTGGATGGTCGTCAATTGGCCTTGAAAGTAACTTTCAATATTTTCTTATTTACACATCATTTTTTATATGACGAGTTTTGGCATGTGTAATATTTTAATCTAAGTCTTCGTGAAATGATTTTCAGATAAGTGCAAATTCTGTATATGGGTTTACTGGGGCAACTGTTGCGCAATTGCCCTGTCTAGAGATATCTTCAAGTGTTACAAGCTATGGTACTTTAATTATCTGGTTCTTAAATACTTCACCTTCTGCATTTGACCTAGGATTCAGTATCAAGATTAACATGGAACCAGCCAGCTCTATTCCCATCAGGATGGGATCTAATCAATCCACTTGATCTGGTGGGAAGCCGAGAATCAACCATGATCTGGTCTGACTGAGCCCAATTTTGCTAGAATCAGCCATTCCTGATGCAGGATTTACTTATTTGCAACCAATTCCAGCAGGAAGCAGCCAAGGATTGGTCTATAATGTGGAATTGGGATTGGCTGTGGCTGATTCTGCAATACATAGTTTTGGCATATATGTATTTTTTTTAACTTCTATGTTTTCGTACTTTCCTGTTTACATGTATAGGTCGTCAGATGATTGAGCATACGAAGAAGCTTGTGGAAGAAAAATTCACTGCAGTTGGTGGCTATGATCATAATGCAGAGGTATATCTTTTAAGTACCTTTCTGCATATCATTCAGGGTCATCAATGTATGTAAATCATTTTACAATATATGTGATAATATTGGATATGTAATTCATATGCTGGAATACCTGGCTGCCAGCATGTTATTAGTTCTTGTCTTTATCTTAAAACTTGTCCCAAAATTGGGACAACCAGATTCAATGGAGTCCAAAGTTGACTTCAAATTTTTTTAATGTTACCACTCACTGCCTTGACATCAACTGTCAAAAGCAGGCATCCAATACCTGCCATGGTTCTGGATACAAGAGTGTATATTTGTTGTGGTGTGTGCTTAAACCAGTAGAGCAGCTCCCCCTGGTTCTGATATTCTAATAAGCGTCAAACAGGTGTTGAAACCTCATTTTTTTAAAGAAAAAGACTTATTTTTGGAAAAGGTTTCTTTGTTTTGGTTTTTATTTAAGTATAACGACTATGAAAATATATGGTTTTCAGAGAAGTATAGGCTAATTTTGTGTTCATATATAGGAACATGCAAAGGGAAGTATCTAAGTATTGACATGGGGATTGCCCATCATTTAGCCAATCTGAATCACCTTTTTTATAAGTTGAGTTTATTTGAGTTCTCTAAAAATAAAATTTGATATCTCCCCACCGAACTTCCGTCCGATGTTAATTACATTGAGCAACTACTCAAACATCTTTGATTAACCGTCACAATAACGTATTGATTGGAAGTCATTCATCCACATGAAACACTAAGACTGGAAGACATATCCCCATGGTCTTGGGAGATTAGATTAGATTAGATTTGATATGTTTTAAGTTCATGAATTTAATTTTGTGATTTGATTTGTTTTAGGTTTAGAGATCATCTTAATTGAATTCTTAAGATGTCAAGAGGTTGTTTGATTTGTGAAATCTTGTTTGATTTGTTCATTTGATTTGATTTTTTGTGTCTTTTGGCATTCATTTGTCTTAGATGATTTGGATTGAAATTTTTGTGATTATTTGATATTTTGTTAACATGTCTTTTTTGTTAGTTTTTCTAAAGCTAACATATTCTTTTTTTGCTCTATGTATTTATTTGTTTTTTATATGAATTAATTTTCACTTTTTTTGTTTTTATTTTGTTATGATTTAAGTGATTTTCGTTATGATTTAAGTGGTTTTTGTTATTAAAGTCTGTTCATATTAATATTTTTGGTTACTTTTATGAATAAGTTTGATCCAACTTAACATGGTTTGTAATCTTTGGTAGGCACTTTTTTGTATTGTTTTTTGAAATGATTTCAATTTGATAATGTTGACATTTTGTTAATGTTTAAGTTGTTATTTGAATTGGGTTTTATTATGTGTACTCTTTTAGTGAAGTAGCATCACCCACTTATTTTCACGGTTAAGTTAGGTTTAACTTAACATGTTTTGTAACTATTGGTGGCCATTTTTTATGTATTATTTTGTGGATTGTAGTTGATTTGATTAGCTTAACATTTTATTAACGATTAAGTTATTATTTAGTTTGAGTTTAATTAGGTTTGTTTGTTTTTGTTAAGTTTTAAGTCATTTGTGACTGTTTAATTTCATTCATCTCTTTAAGTTGATGGGGATTTGATGTCATTTCGTAGCAATACATCACATCAAGTGAAATTGAATTCATTTCATTTCAACTTGAATACATAGTACTTGGGAGTACATAATGAATGAGGGGACATAAAGCTTTGTTTCTCAATAAATGGAATTGGTTTTCATCACTAAAATGTCATTGAGTTTGTATGCATATTTGTTATGTATCACTCTGTCTTTTTCTTCTTATTTGAACATTATTTTGTATACTAGGATGCATACATGCATTTTGTTTTAAATTTTAGCTGGACCGGGCTTGATTGTTTCTATCCAAAATAATGATCCCCTTTTTTTGAAAAGGTATAGCAAAATCATGAAATTTCGACAGCATTTTGACTATATCGAACTTGGATTTGCCATTTCTGGTCCACTTTATGGAAATGTAGAGCAAAACTAAGACCAACTTCACCATCAAACTATTCTTACCTTCTTTCTAATTGGCTGGAGAACTGGAGCTTCAGAGCTTCTCTCTTTTCCTCCCATTCCTTCTTACTAAATAAGCCAACCTCCTCGTGTAAGACCCATTGGAGTCTATTTATGGAGGCATTTTAAGGGCATTTTCGTCCTAAAATTGGACCCACTACTCCATTTTTGTGATTGGGTGGTGGCGGGGCCAGCGGTGAGGTTACCACCTTTTTTATTTTTTTATTTTTGATTTTCTAGGGTCTGTTGGTAGTCAAACCACGGGGTAAGTTCATCCTAGTGATCAAACCTGATCTTTGATTGAATCTCGATTGGACGTGGATGAGTGGGCATGTGTGCCCACTCCCTTTTTTTCTTTTCTTTTTCTTGTTTGCTCATGTGACTGTATGCCAATGCCATCTCTGCCCCCTTCTCTCTCTCTCTCAACTACAGCAAGAAGGACCCTGTGCGGGGGTCTTCATAGCAGCAACACTTCTCTTGGCAACCTCCTGACGGTGGTGGTGGTTGAAGATGGTGGCGGTAGTTGGCGTGGCCTCCTCACCTCTCTTTCCTCGATGTGACAGAAAAGATCCCTTGTGGGATCCTTCTTCTCTTATGGTAGTGGCTCATGGAGGAGGCCGAGGCAGCTGTGACGGAGGTTCGAGGTGGCAACGGTGGTTGGAGTCTCCTCTTCTCTCCATGTTCTTCTCTCCTGATGGCTCCTTAGCAAAGGACTTGCACTGTGGGACTTTGATCGTAGTGGTGGAAATTTGTTGGCAGGGTCTTCCGATGATGGTGAGGATGGCAATGCCAGCAGCCAGTGGCCATAGCAATGGCAACAATCTTTCCATCTCCCCTCTTCTCCTTCTCTTTCGATCCAAGGCAACACTAGCGATCTGGTGGTGGCGACTTGGGGTAGAGGCCATGATAACTTCTCCGGAGGTCTTCCCCTTTGTTTTTGGCGACAGTAGTTGGGAGAGGGGGGGTTTTCTTATGTCATTGGAGCCTCGTAGGCTCCCTTCGTCTCTAACGATGGTGGCCCCAATCTTCATGACATCAGCTCCGGGCTTGAAATGATATCCTTGGAGGCAATGGCAGTAGCCTCCGAAGGCGACAGTAGTCACAGTAGCCTCGTGCCTACTCTTCTCTATTTCTGGCATGAGGGTATCGTGAAGCCTTTGCTTGGAGGCTCTTTCCTAGTGAAAGCGGCAATGGCCGCACCCTTCGACAGTGATGGTGGTTGCAAGGAAGGTGGCAGTGACTTCATCCTTACATCCTCAACAACATGGCAGCAATAGCCACAACACCTGCCGACGATGACGAATGTTTGAAGCTTGAAAGAAGGTGATGATGGCCTTGGGGGAGCCTTACGGCTCATCTTCTCTTTGTTGGGAGTTTGGCAAGTGATATGCTTCTGGGTCTTCCTTTTCTTTCTCAATAGCATAGAATGCGATCTCTCGAGAATCTCTTTCCATGCATCCGAAAAATGGGATCGTCGAAATAAGAATATCTATATAGTGCCTTTGATACCTTGATTTCCTCCACGTATTACTACTCCTAACTTGTTAGATGGCCTTGTTAAGGTTGCTTCATATATTGTCTAATGTATTATGAAATTCATCCAAATATGCATATAGACATTATTGTTTGATAAAATTTTATAACTTGATAATTTTATGACTATATATGTACAATTGACTCAAGATGTCATCAATCTTTTATCTATATTGTTCAAGATGAAGTTTAGGTCTAACATAAGATTTTTGTATGTCTTCTGTTAACAATGGTTCACCCTCTCCGAGTTTGTATTTTTTTTTAAATTTGTTCACCGCTTATTTTGAAGAGATTACATGACATTTTACACTTAAACATGCATAAGGAATGTTGTCTCGGATCTCGACTTCATCTCGAGGAGTTGAAAGAGAAGAGATCTCGGAGAAATCTCAGAAAAATCTTGAGAGATCGGATCTCGGATTCTCGAATCAAAATATATATATATGTATAAAACATAACATAATGTCTTATAAAGATGGGAGTACATCAATAAATTTACATAAAAATATATAACACATTTGTGCATCAACTATGTGAATGAACAATTACAAAGCACTCCGAATACCAAAAAGATGATCTTTGTGCTTCTAAAAAATTTAAACTTGTATATAATCTTATTTAGATATTAATATGGTATTAAGAATATTTTTATGTTCTTGTTCTTCATTGTTTATTACAAATTGATGGTTAAATATTTATGAAATTGAATTGATGTAATTTGTTTATCGCATAAGATATAATCTTTGTACAATAAATTGATGATTAATAACCAAATCTAAAATTTAAATACATTAAGAACATTATTTGACTTAGGTTATAATTAAATGTGTATGTTTATGTGAGAGAGAAGCGAGTCAAAATAGATCTTTATAAAATTTAAGTATGTAACATATATTTATGATTATGAATCTTATAAATATGCGATTGTATAAGTGATAGTGAAATATATTAATATGTTTACACTATCATAAAGGGACACAGAGTAGTCGCGGATTGACATGCGCAATCAAGTCGCAAAGGTCAAGGGGGGCAACGCCCCTTGTGGGGGGTTTTAAGAGGGAAACGCTCCCTGAAGAAATTTTTTTTTATGGATTAGTCCACATGGGGCGAGATCTCGACAATCTCGTTTCTCGGCCCCTTGGCGAGACCGAGAATCTCGCGAGATCTCGACGAGATGGAAAACCATGAACATGCATGTTGATTAGTATTTCTGAGATCTAATCTTTTGAGATTCTTCGTGATTTCTTCTTTTCAGTCTCTATGAGATACAAGTGAGATGCAAGACAACAATCTTTGGGTAAGGTACACCTATATAAATAAAATTTGAAATTCTATCTCTCGAGATTTTTTCGAGAATTTCACGAGATCCCCTCTTGCACCCTTCCGAGACGAAGTCGAGATCTGAGATGGCAATCCTTACTTAGTAGCAGTGGTGATATCGTTCGAGGTTCCATTTCCCCTTATTGACCATTAGTAGGAGTTCTATGGGTTCCCCTCTCCCCTTCTCTGCTTGGTATTGACAGGTAGGCTGTTAAGGCCGTCAAACCTCTCTCTTCCCACAGCAGTAAGATGTACATCTCATATGTGAATATATATATTTGATCTGTTTTGACGTCTGTTTATTTCAGATGCCCTCCGAATCAAGTTTCTGATTGCTTGAGCAAAACACAGGTATATATACAAGTGTGTATACACTTGACTTCATTGGAATGCTGATAAGCCCATAAAACATGTGTTGTTATTTCTTTGTGAAAAATTAAGATAACCAGTTCAACAACAGGTTATTGTATATTTCATTCAAGAAAGCAATCCACTAGAGAAGAAATATCAATTAGACCTACAAACAAATTGGTGTCTGATGGAGCTCGTTTCTTTTCTTTTCGGGGGAGCACTTCCACAGTCTTGCTTATGTATAATTCTATAAAACCATTTATTCCTGAGCATTCTTCATGCAGTATGGGGTTTCCATGTGGTGAGCTAATTTTGATTTCTATTCTATAACCACAAGTCCGTTGTATTGTATCAGGTTATTTATGGGGATACAGATTCTGTCATGGTTCAATTTGGTGTCCCAACTGTTGAAGGTACCATGAAGCTAGGGAGAGAAGCAGCAGAATATATAAGCAGCACTTTCACAAAGGTAGATTTTTGGATTTTCAATCAAGGTCATTCTTGTTCCATTTTTCCCAGATAGCTCAATTTTTTTATGCCAAATTACTGTAATATTTCAATTGGCTAATTTTCCAGGTCCTATTGTTAAGGTTTATATTTTCATGGGATTTATCACTCATCTTTGTTCCTTGTATTCTTCTGTTATGTTGACAGATGGTGGTTTTTCAGTAAAGTTGATGTGTCTTGTTTCTAATCTTGCACTTGATATGTGTCCTTTTAGTGTTTGTTGATGTAATCTTGGAGCACCAAGTTTTCCAATGACTCTGTACACTTTACTGCATGGTTCATGATACTATCTTCTTGATATGGTTTTGAAGCCCATCAAGCTGGAATTTGAGAAGGTGTACTATCCATACCTACTAATTAGCAAGAAGAGGTACGCCGGGTTGTTTTGGACAAATCCTGATAAATTTGACAAGATGGACACAAAAGGTAAGCCAACATGTAGAATTTGTCAGACTACCCTATAATAAATAATCCATGTGGATGTCTTTTGTTGAACAGGGATTGAAACAGTTAGGAGGGACAACTGCCTGTTGGTAAAAAACCTTGTAAATGAATGTCTTCATAAGATATTGATTGACCGTGACATTCCTGGTGCTGTCCAGTATGTAAAAAATACTATCTCTGATCTTCTCATGAACCGCATGGACTTATCCTTGTTGGTGATAACAAAGGTAAATGGGTCATGTGCTTTAGATACTTCTTTTTGTGATTCTGAATATCTGGCTGTATATGTTAATGTCAGAACCTGTCATTTCACAATCGAGTTCACTTGACAGGGTCTCACAAAAACTGGGGATGATTATGCAGTGAAGGCAGCACACGTTGAGCTTGCAGAACGCATGCGCAAAGTAAGCTCCTTCGTGTCAGACCAAATATTGGAGAATTTTTATATTTATTTAGATGAAATTGTGACAATTGACATTCCACTTTCATCTGTATTCTGTGCAGATAGCAATTTGCTTATTTGTAATTTTCGTGTCATTTTGCAACTTATGAGTTTGTAATTTATTTTTTATCTCAAAAAATGATATATGATGATACTGAACTGTTCTATGCACATTTCTCGTCTTTTTCCCACTTTTTCATGTCCATAGAAGCATATATATATTCTTTACCTTCTGAGTCCTTTTTGTAATATGGAGACAGTGGATGTATTCCTGTTATTTCTGATCCATATGGGACAAACTGTAAATTATAAAACATTACTTTGTTTACCAGGTCATTCTTTAGGTGAGATTAATTCCTGGAGTTCAAAATAACCATGCGAAGAATTAGCTGTCTTGCAATTGTTAGGTTTTCTCTCTACATGTGTGGTCTAGTATTGAACGTTATCTGATGTTTAAATCTTAGTTATGGTCACTAACCTAGGATCTGGAAACAGGGTGAGATGACATAATACAATATTTGAGATACCATAAGTTATATTTGTTTAAAGTATACTGATTCTTTCATATCCATGATGTTTGTCGACATAATTTGTTCAATATAGCTCATAATATTTCTCGTAATAGCGTGATCAAGCTACTGCCCCCAATGTTGGTGATCGTGTTCCATATGTCATCATTAAAGCTGCTAAGGGTGCAAAGGTAATGTAGCAATTTAACTTTCAGAAGATAATAGAGACAAGCAACCAATTGTAGGAGTTTGTAAGTGCTTCTTCCATAATGTAACAGGCTTATGAAAGATCTGAAGATCCTATTTATGTCCTTGAGAATAACATCCCGATAGATCCTCAGTACTACCTTGAGAATCAAATCAGCAAGGTTAGTTGCTTTCTTGTGTAGTTTTGCATCACTGATCTAATATGATATGATTTTTGAACTTCCAAGGAACCTTGATGCAGCCACTTTTGAGGATATTTGAACCTATTTTGAAGAATGCTAGCAAAGAACTTCTTCATGGAAGCCATACGAGAGCTGTCTCTATTTCGACACCTTCAAACAGTGGAATAATGAAATTTGCTAAGCGACAACTCACATGCCTTGGATGCAAGGCTATCATCAGGTGATCCTACTTGACTTATCCTTCCCTCTTTTATAACCATTATGTTCTGTTCAGTTATATGCAAGAACCTGAAAATATGGGGATGGATATATTGAATAGCATCTCATAAAGTAGACAATAAGTGGTGATGATCAAGTGTAGGTTTATTTACTGGTGGTTGGAAATAGTTGTATAATCGTCAGGCTTGTTAACCAAAGCTTTTATTGTTGGTATTTGCCAGTACAAGCTTAAGTGATTTGATGATGAATCAATCATGGATTTGCCTTAAATAGAAAAGGTTTTCTGGTAGACAGGAATGTTCTGGCACCAATATTACCAAATTTTAAGCGTGACAAAAGAGTGAAGAAAAGCATGTCAAGTTTGCAAAAGAGTTGAGCATTACTTAACAACTTAATAAGTTTTTAAAGCACAATTGATGTAAAACAGATAAACACGTTGCAAGTCCTCTCTTGTTAAAAAACCATTATTAAGTTGTGGTTTAAGCATATATTTCAGATGTGCTAGAACCATATTGGTTCATACCAAGGAAGACGGGGTCGGGGGTCGGCCCGGGGTTGGTCGGTCCCAAAACCGACCTAGTCGGACGGGGTCGGATGGGGTCATATTTTATTTATTTTATTATAAAAATATAAAAAATTATATAAAAATAATAAAAAATAGAAACAATACTTTTTATATCATATATTTATGTATAGATTGAATAATTATATTTTTTATATTATAATTGAATATGAGTGTTTATCTATGTATACAAGTAAATATGATTTTTTTTGTGATTATGTTGTATTAGTATATGTTGGGAAAGAGTTAATCTTAAGTGAGAAGGTAAAGATACTTAACAAATAATTTTATAAATTTTAAGATGTATCATATATTTATAATTATAAATTTTAACCATACGTAATAATATAAATGATAGCAAAATATTATTGTACTATCAATAAATGGAACGCTAAAAAAACTATTCTTGACAAACTTGATGTGTGTGAAAGAGAAGAGAGTTAAAATAGATCTTTATAAAATTTAAGTATATAACACATATTTGTGATTAAAAATCTTATATATATGTGATAGTATAAGTGATAGTGAAGTATTGTTATACTATTATTAAATGCGGCGCAAAGTAGTCGCGGATGACTTGCACGGTCAGGTCGCGGGGGTCAAGAGGGCAACGCCCCTTGTGGGGGGTATCAGGTGGGTAACGCCCCTCCGAAGAAATTTTTTTTATGGTGGTAAGGGGGGAGGGGGAAGAAAGAATTTTAAGTATGTAATAATAGTATAAAAAATGACCTAGGCCGGGTCGCCCCGGAGTCGGGAGACCTGGCCGATTGGGTCGCCTGGTCGCGTGGCCCCCCGCCGGGCCAGCTTAGAGTCAGCCCGGCAAGGTCGTTTCCGGGCCGGTCGGCCCGGAAACCGGCCGGGTCGGGCGACCGGGTTGCCGACCCGGCGAACCATGGTTCACACAACAAATTTAAGTATTGCGCATTGAAAATATTTTCAGATTAAAAATGTGATTGTAGTGCAGACTTTTCTCCAGAAGGTGAGGATTTATGCATCATTGATGGAAAGATGAGTAAGCAAAATTTTTTGACCTTGACGAGGGTTATCATTATTATTGGATTGGATTTTTTGTTAATTATGTTGCCCACTTATAGGAAAAGGAAAAACATGCTCAAGTGGATGATGCCCATCCGGTAGAAGTAAATGAAGTAGAAGGCTTAGTTGAATGATGATGTGGGGATCTGAATGAGTTTGGATGCAGAAAACGAAAATGGAAAGTGAACATAGAGATATCCTTTAGAAAGGCCAATTATTGTTTTACCCAGCTAGGCAATAGGAAAAGGTAGGTTGGTGAAAGCTGCATGGAGCCAACACTGTAATTAGGATGGGGTTAAGACAAATCTAACATGCTGGGAATCTAGGATTTGGATCCATAGTTTGTGGTTACCTTGTAGGGATAGTATTATGGTTAGAACTAGGGACATATGGCTCACGTTGATTCTATTAAGCTTTTATTATATGGTAACAGAGCAAGTCCTATGTAGTATAATATAAGCTGGACCTGCAGAAATCAGCGAATTAGTGATTGTTAACAGCCTTAAAAGGAAAATCATACCTTGCTTATGTTCTGATTCAGCCGCTCCTGGTTTGGTTTGGCTGGTTGAGGCCCTGAGGGAGAGTTGTAAATGAAATGGCTATTAAGGTTTTGAGTATATTCTGTGACAGTGCCTCATATGAGGCTTTGAAAGACGTCTCATGGGATTTGTTGACAAAGTTATCAGAGTATAGATTTGGTATATCCTACTTTTACCTGCTAGGTGTGATTCATGATTCCCATCTTTTAACCTTAATTTTTCACGTTCATTGTTTCCCATGCGTGTAGATAGTTTTAACTTTGTTGCATTGCCAGTGGTGCAGATCGAACACTTTGTTCACACTGCAAAGGGAGGGAGGCTGAATTATATTGCAAGACGGTGGCCAACGGTGTGAGATTTTCCCAATTTCTTTTTCCTGTTTTGCGGCAAGTAATGTATCGGTTTGTCCTCGTTTCTTCTTCAGTTTGACATTGTATTGCCCATAGAATCTTAAGGCATTTAAACTGATAATGCCTAGGGATTCTGATGCCGTGGGCTTTGCAAGGTCTGTTGTCGTCTTTAGGAAATACGGGCTGGTTATTTCAAGCTTTTCCTAATTGAAGCGGTCCCTTTATGAAAGCCAGAGAATGGACACTGATTTTAGGTTGATCGTGCATAAGAACAAATCTAACTTGTTTTCTGTACTTGATTGTGCAGTATCTGAGTTAGAGATGCTTTTTGGGAGGTTATGGACACAATGCCAGGAATGCCAAGGTTCTCTTCACCAAGATGTGCTCTGTACCAGGTTTTCCTCTATCTTTACTTTTATTCGAAGCCCATTTTCGACAACGTGTCATTCCGATTGAGGCCCTGGTTATCATTTTCGCGTCCTACACAAACTTCAAATGCCAAGTCGTGGTTGACAACGTAACCTTTGGAGCCACTTGCGCTGCACCCGACTTCAACACACATGTATCAATATCGACAACTGATGGCTTATCGTGTGACAGCCGAGACTGCCCCATTTTCTACCGGAGGAAGAAAGCGCAGAAAGACATGGCTGAAGCCAAGGCGCAGCTCGATAGGTGGAGTTTCTGAGCTTGATGTGAGTAACAACAGCTACCTTTTTTCTTTCTCACCGTCCATGCTTCTACCGACGTCGGATCCTTGACTATCGCCAGGTATACATCGATTCTGGTAAAACATTGTATTAGTTTATGTAGAAAGCACTCTCTCTTTCCAAGGTGCTGTTAACTTGTTAAGATGCCCTGGCTACTGGGATGAGATTGAAACTCATGGAAAGAGGTTTAACCGGTGTATGTATGTAACTCGAGCCAACACATCTAGGTTACCTGTGTTTTGAGATGCAAATATTTTGGTACTCTCGGAGGGGGTGGGGGAATTTCAAGTCAACATTCTCATCATTATCCAAGTTTGGTACCCCGTGATCCAACCGTTGAATTAATCAGACGGGAAGTATACGCAGTAGCGGCTTAGATTGGTTGACATGTTGAAAGGAGACATCTCGTGTCAGGCGGCGACATCAAAGGCCGACCAAAAGGACCCGCGATGCTGGGAAGATAGCTTTCCGGAGCGCCATGGAGCACAGAGCCGATTCAGCACGCTATTCTAGGTAGTAGCATTTTCTCGGCGAAGCTCAAGTTTTCCGATCTTTTTTTTTTCCTTTTTGAAGCATAAACCCGCATCGACATAAATTATGAGTTATCCTCGTGATTTCTCAGTTCTGCATGGCACTTAAATGTACGATTCACCGAGTTATATTCAGAACAAGATATGAACTTATTTTTAAGGGCGAATCAGCTTTGTGATCGAGGCGGCGTACACGTTGGGCCTCAAGTTTATGTATCAGAGAAGGCGCATTGGCGGGGCAAATGACCTGAAACATCCAGAAGGGTACCTGGTGGTTGGTGCCTGGTGGTATTATGCATGCAACGAATTAAGAACTTCGCAATCAGCTCAGTCTTTTCTGGCACAGCCGTGCTCAAGGAACATAAGAATACCGCGTTCCATCGAGCGCTATAAACACAGTCAATCAAGTAATCCGGTCGCAAAATGTCACGTATAATGTACGCAAGTTACAAGTTTAGGCAGGCGGGCAGGAGTAGGACCCGTTCCGGGGATCGTACGGTGGATGATGAAATATACAGGTGCACGCGTGGGATAGCATCTGATACTCCTTCCCACCAGTGTGACTAGGTCACACACCAAGTTAAGAAACATTGCGTACGCGCATGTACATCGGAGGGTTCTAAACTTACAGAGGTACGGTAAGAACCAGTGAAATGTACAGGAGATAAAAACATGATGATTCGGGGAAGATACTTGAATTGCGAGGTAGCATCTTTACCTGCTTGATGATGATACCTCGCATGGCCAGCGTGCCCGTATAACTACGAATAGAGCCTTACACGTGTGACTATGGGTGCTCGACACAAAGGACACGTCGACAGTGTTGGACCACAGTCCTTGCAAGTCTACAAAAAGGAACCGAAACTACCATCGTGTCAGGAGAAATAAATTATTGAAGAGTAGGTGCAACTGCATTCATTACAAAGATGCTAAACCTCTGCAGGGGTCATTAAGGAGTCTTATCCGAAGCATTTACTCAAGTGTTTAGGGACATAATCTTACAAAACCCCAAACATATGACATTGAGGTTGAAGAACTCGGCTATTGAGCCTAATTATTCATCGATGTGAGATAATGTTTACGGTTCCAACACTCACCGTCAAATAAACAGTGAGAATAAAACGTTACGAGAATCAAATACTATCTTACAGCTTCAAAATAATGACGTTGAGGTTGAACGACCCATAATCCATAAACTATTGAATCTTATGTATCATTACGGGACAATACCCACAGTTCCAACACTGGGATTTTGGCGTCTATGCATTTTGCCGCCAAAAGCCTCTTGAAGTCTCTGCAATGCATGGTTCACGGCATAATGACTTCGGCAACTTTTGCTTTAAGAGTAGTTGAGACTGAGAAAGAATGTAGTTTATAAAGGATATATAACTAGGACTGACTCAAAGATTCAGAGTTCAATTCTTGTAAATGTCACACCTTCCCATTCAAGATGAAGTGTGGTCTCTCTCTCTCTATATATATATATGTATGTCCCGAGCTAAATGTCCCAAATTTACCACTCCACTAACTACGTCCACACATGATTCTGTTTGGGATGGAAGTCAAGTTAGTGGAGGCCAATGTAGATTTTGTTCCCGGAGTGACAGAAAAAAAAATACCAAAGAGGGTAGCGTTGTTGTTTTCTTTGGCAATTTTTAGTCACTAAGGGCCTGTTTGGTATCAAAAATTTTGGGGGGATAAACCTAGTTTATCCCCTAAATTTTGGGGATAAACCAGGTTTATCCCCAAGTTATCCCGATACCAAACAGCCCCTAATTGGATAGCGGAGAAGGTACACCTTAGGGAGATCGCCCACACATGTGAGCATGTAAGAACCACCATCTAGGAGGAACCTTTAGGTGGGACCTTGGGGCATTAGGCAATGCCAGAATGCAAACTAACGGGGTGCGGTTCAAGTCTTGGGTCAGCTGTTCGAGCGGGGGCATGAACATCTCCTAGCCGCTGGGCCACCCGGCCCTTGGGGGGGGGCAGGCTAAGACACTAAGATCCACGTAGTTCAGCCTCTAAATCAACATTTGAACCCCAAACAACGGAATCACAATTGAAGAGGAATTTACAGACTGGGTGTGTTTGGTTGGAATCGTGAAAAATATTTTAATCATAAATCTCTAATATCACAAAATCCCATCCAAAGGCACCTTTTTCTTTTTGATTGTTAGATTGTAATAATTGAGATTGAATTTTTAAAGAAGAGAGAAATAGATCGGTACCTTATCCTCTCTTATTCTCTCAACTTCAAAGAACTATCAACAGATGGATTATAGAGGTTATCAATTGTTAGAGAATTCATATGTTTAAAAAAGTTGGGTGAGATAAAAAATTATTTCAAAATTTATTCTCTACACAATTCCAACAAAATGCACCCTAAAGATAGAGAACCTCTTCGCTCACCTCTGTCGCTCTCTCATAAGTCATAACCCTATTTTCTACGCACATAGTTCAATTCCACATCAAGATGCCTTGGGATTATGAGGCTAACACAGTAAATTCCAGTACCACCGGAACTCCTAGTGACAATCTTTGTCGTGATGAAACTTGGACTGCAAGAAGGATTCCATATTTGAGAGTCCAGCGAGAGTCCACTAGTGGATAAAAGCCATATTACAATATTCTCCATCTTGGCTACCAGTATGCCAAATGCTCATTTGCAAATCTTTATTGGGCCTAACAAGAGAACATAGTCCACTAATAATCAGAGCTAAACATGATCCGTTAACAACTTGCCCACCCAGATATGAAACCGCTATTAAGGTCCAATTTTGACATGGGCTTTCCTCCTGGCCCCTACTCATTCCTTTCACAATGTCAGAAGGGAAGCCCTTGCTGATCAAGTCTTTGGGCCTGTGATGCAGGAAGGTGGGAAGGAGAAGGACCAGCCTTCTGCCGGAGGGGGAGAAGAATGACCACCTGATGGAGAGAGTGAAGGTGGTACCTACGGGGCCAAGCCCCCTATGCACAGCCCAAAGGCTTCCTTGCTCCAAAAATTCTTCTATTCCATTCCTTTAATTGCATCGGACTAAGTGGCTCCATTTATAGAGCAAAAGTTTCAAAAACAGAATATTTAAAATTGGTTCCAATAAATGACATAAAAGCAACTGAAACTCAAAAATATTTACAGAGAGGTCCCTCTCAAATCTGAAATATAAAAGACCCTAGAAGTTCTCAAGGATGAACCGCCAGTTTCTACATGAAAATTTCGACCTTGATTGGTGATACAGGTTCCAAACTTTCTTCCACCATTGCACCTTTCCAAACTAACTTAATTAGAAGCACTTGGCTCAATTGGCCACTGAATTTCGTCCTGTTGACTCAGGTTGCACTTGAGTTTTGAAATTAGGCTAGAGAAGGAAGAAAATTCCTCAATTTCAGTTACCTCAAGGTTTCTCCTAAATGTAATAGTCCAACTTGGTCCAGACGATGGAAAGTCCTAGACTTCTGCAATCATGCTATTCTTGCTGCAGCAGAGGTCGAAGAGAGGGGATGAAGTGTCGAAAGCAGAGCATGCCCCAGCCAACAATCCTCCAAGAACCGAGTTCATTCACCCATACCAACTAAGATCGTGAAAGAGTGGAATAGACTGATGTTCTGAGAAATGTCTCTCTGTGTAGGGGACATTTTTGCCTTGCTCCAAGAGTTCATGGATCTTATAAAGTTGTCATTTGGAAAATACGTTTGATCCCACCACATCCACCCAAATCCCAACCTCCTCATATGCCACCCTCGAAATCCATTTAGTTGGAAGGGCATGCTTGAGGGGGAGAGACCCACACCCCTTGACGTCCCGACCCGACACACATTCTTCCAAGCTACTAGGTGCAAACCTTTCCCTTCAGCTTCCCCCTTCCAGAAGAAAGAAGCATGAATACTCTTCAATTTTGTACACATTTCTCTGGGAACTTTGTGCATAGAAAAATAAGTATACTAGAAGTTTCTGAATCACACTCTTCGACAAAATCAATCTCCCACCTGCTGAAAGTATGGTACTTTGTCATCCCTGAAGCTTCTTTTCCATTGAGTTGATTACTGATTGCCAATCATTGCTTTTGAACCCAGATGTAGACAAGGGTACGCCCATATATTTTATTGGAAAATTTTGCCATTCCTTTTTAAACAATAAGGGTGTTAGAACCGAAAATTTTCAAAAGAAAAGAGAGAAAAAAAAGAGAGAAAAAAAAGGGGGGGTGATTTCTAAAGCATAAACCGACCTGTTTTGGTTTTAGAATGGGCAACGTGAAAATTGACCCACAAATGGCCCACTCTTCATTAGGCCTGATTTTGAATCAGGAAGCCCACGTCAAATAATTGACCCAGGCTCACAATCCCTGTGTTCCGGGAGAATTTCTTTTCAAAGAAAGAAAAAAAAAGAAGGAAAATAAATTACGGAAGGAGAGGTTGCCGGGAGTCTGTATGCGATAGAGACCCAGCCGAATCCTAATCAAGACGGTCGAAACGGCAGGGAATCCGCCGTAAGGAAGGGGAATCAGTGATTTCCCCCCTCCGCGAAGGCCAGCGGCCATGCGCCCGGCGGGACCTTCCTTGCTTATCGCAAAGCCCAATGGGGGCAAGTCGCAGCACTAAAGGACCTTCCATCCCACGGTCGACGCCGGCGGAATGAAGGCAGGACCTTCTATTTCTTGGCGGAGGAACTCGAGGATAAAGAGGAGGGAATGGCATTGCGCAAAGAGGAGGGCCGGAGAAGGGCCGGAGAAGGGCCGGAGAGTGCCGGGGGGACGACAGAAAAAGGGGGGGGGAATCACCCAAGAAAGAAGATCGAGAGACCGAGAGAAGGAGGAGAGACGGAAGGCTTACCGAAGTCGTCTTCCCCCCACGCCAGGCTCGAAGCCCCCCTCAATCTGTCTGTCCGGAAGCCACCAAGCCCGCGGGTCCGTCCGGAAGCCTCTACGGAAGCTGCCTTCGCCGCAAGCCTCGCCGGAAGCTGCCGTCGTCGTCGCCGGACCTCTCCCAGGAAGCCCTTGCGGTCGCCGTCGTCGCCGGAACCTCCGCTGGGAGAACCCTCTGCCGCCGTCGGAGGGACCCGGAGCGTCCAAAGCCCGCGCCGCTGCCGTCGTCTGGTCGGGGGAGGAAGAGAGTCCCGTCGGATTCATTTTTTGCATACTTATGTCCACGTAGACATATGCGAGAGGGAGGGGCCCGCGGGAAAAAGGCAGGTCGCCGGAAGGGGGTCGTGGCCCGCGTGAGGAGGTGTTGCGGTCGCGAGGAGGCAGCCGCTTGAGACCGTTTGACGCGCGGGTCAAACAGGCGGTGGGGCCCACATTCAAAGAGTGGTTAAAAAAAAAAGAGAAGAAGAAGAGAAGGAGAAGGGAAGATCGGCCCACTCAAATAAAACCGATATTCCGAGACAATATGGACAAATCCGCATAATGCAGGACAATAAAAAAAAAATCAAATTAAAAGGATCTTCACCCAGGAGTCTTGGGACCGACGAGGTGGGATCCTTGGGAGACCCTCCACAAGTCCTTCTGGACCGGGGCTACTCTCCCTCAATTTGGTTAATAATAAATGTGGAGTTAATTTCCAATTTCCCCAAAATCCATTCAATTTTAAGTCTCTTAATGCCTATAAAAGGCCATATGAGATTTAATTTTCTTTGTGGGGTCGATTTTCGATGCCCAAAATTCATTTGAGATAAATTTCTTGATGCTCACAAAGAGCTATGAGAAATTTAATCTTACAAAAAAAGAGTTGTTATTTTTATGCCCATGCAGGGCCATGAAAAAAATTAGCTCGAAGTTAAGTTTTGTGAAATATCTCCATACATACAGGGTATTCATGTCTCAAAATTTAATTTCAACTAAATAAATTCAAAGGGATTCCAAATTAAATAAATTCAATTTAAACCAAATCAAGTTAAATCACAACACATGTAAATCAATTTTAACCAAATGATTAAAATAACAACCCATAAATAAAACTTAACTTCTCAAAAATAACCCAAATCAAATTCCCAAACAAATTTTAATAAACAAACCAAATCCAAAGATAAGTCAAGCAAATTTAAATCAAACTTCTTAAAATAAAATTCAAGCACCAATCAAATTCAATTTAAATCCAACTCTTAAATTAAACTCAAGATAATCAAACAAAACTAAATCAAACAAATTTCAAGCCAAATCTAACTTGAACACATTTAAATCAATCCAAATCTTTTAATCAAACCCTCAAAACAAGTTTAAAACAAACTGAAATTAAATCAATCCATGAACAACTTTTAACTCAAATCAATTCTAACCAAATAAACCCAAATTCAAAACCTACAACCAAAATCTGAAATAAAAAAATATGCAGCAATTTGTAATTCTGAACTTGTAAGATCCGAAAGCTGTTAAAATTCTGTAAGGGGCCCAAATCTGTACAGAAAGAAAATCCAAACTTAAATAAATCAAATGAACCACCAATCTGAAATGTAACTTCGGAATTAAAGCCTGGAGGTTTGAAATCTGAATCCCCATTAAGTCTGAAATCTGAATTCGTACAGAATCTAAAAAGAAACCCCTGAAATCAGAAATCTGGAAGAGGGAGGTGCAGAATTTGAATCAAAAAAAAAAGAAGTCTGAGATCCAAACCAACTTGTAAATATGAAATATGAAATCTGTACAAACTTGGGGATGGCTAGCCAAAATCTGTAAAATTGCATCTGAAATCTGCAGATTTAATTGAAATCTAAACCAATCAAAATTGAATTTAAATCAAGCCCAACTCTAATTCAATCAAATCAAATTTCTCTAAGTAATCCAAACTCAAGCGAATCTGAAACTGTAAAATCCGAAGTTGGAAAACATTCAATCAAATCAAATTTCTCTCAAACTTAAGCTAATCAAACAGAATTCAACCGGAAGACCACATAAATAAATCACCTGAACTAAATTTGTGAACCCATAAAAAATCAACACATTTCAAGGAATCTAATCCAACCCACAATAATCACCTGTAAGATTTAAATAATCACCTAAAATCTGCAACCCAAATTCTAAGTTAATAAAAACATACTCAAACAAAACACAAACTCAAGTAAAATAAAAACAGAATTTGAACCGAGTCATAAAACAAATCACAAATTAAATAAGTCTCAAAACAGAATGTGAATTAATCTTAACCAAACTAAAGCCAAATAATCCAATCTCAATAAATAAGATCAGATTAGATTTAAAAATCAAACAAAAGCTAAAATCCGTGTCAAAACCAATCTTGTGAGATCCAACCTTAAAATAAAACAAACCCAATAATTTTAAATCAACAGAACAAGTCATCAAATAGATTCCACTAAACAAACTCAAATTCAAATAAAATTCAGACCAAACCCAAATTTCCCAAACAAACAAACGTGATTTAAAACAAACCGAACTCTGAGCCCAAATATCATCAAGCAATAAATAAATTGTTTTTTCTAACTCTAATCAAATTTAAATCAACAAACAAATTCAACTCATTCCAACCAAACTTAAATCAATTAATCAAATGCAAACTCAAACCCAAATTAGTTGCATAAAACTCCCAAAATGTCAAATTCACCCCAAACTCAATCAAATCAACTCAAATACAAATCAAATCAAAGCCAGACTCAATATAATTCAAATTCAACTGCAATCAAACTAAAAATCAAACAATAAACAAATAAATCAAACTCAGATCAAGTTTAAAATCAATTAACAAATTCAAATTGAACCAAACTTAAATCAAGGAACAAATCAAACTCCAATCCAAACTAAAAGAAACTCAACCAATTAAATTCAATTCAACTCAATCAAAATTCAAACCAACAAAACTCAATTCAACCAACTCAATTCAAATCAATTCAAACTGAAATTCAAATCAATTCAATTCAACTTAAACTTAATCAAACCAATTCAACTCAAATCAATTTTAACCAATTCAATTCAAACAAAATTCAAACAAATCAAATGCTTGCCTTCCGTCAAATTCATGGGATTGTTTTCTCCTATGTCCATATGTGTGTGAATGCGTGTTTATTTTGTGGATGTATGTTTTTCTGTTCCAATGGATTGCTATGACGCTTAATCAAGGGTATTCGAGAAGTCTCGATGTAATTAACGTCGGATCTTCGCACCATCCGACGGGGAGAGGTCAAAATAAATTTTCAAAGAACCTAACAACCTCAAATTATAATTTTAAATGTCATTGACCCTAGTTAGTACTTTTATGGAATACCATCTATTTTCTTACAAAGTCAATGCTAAGGTCAAACCTAATTCAAATTCAAATGAAAAATGAATTTCCAAACCTAACAAATTCTTAAATTTTGAGGTTCCAACAATTGGCACGCCCGGTGGGACCTCTCCTTCCCTTCATCTCTCCGTCATAGCAATTCAAGAAGACATACATCCCAATTTTCATATACATCTAACACATGCTTCTTTCCTTTTTGTACGAGGAGGAGGCAGAAAATGTCAAAGGATGAGACCCGGTGGGGTCCAATGATCCCGCCATGAAGATCTCGTCCCGATGTTGCAAACATCTCCAACAAGTGCATGGCACCGGGGCAACCACAACAAGAGAAGGTTGACAACAACAACAAAAAAAAGAAGAAGAAAAAAAGAAGAAAGAAAAGAAGGCTGCTGGTCAACCGGCAAAGAAAGCTTCTGGACTCAAGCTGGCAACAATGTCATTCAGCAGGGAACAAATCCCTTGGTCCAAAAGAACTCTATCAACCAAATGGGGGCAAGGAACAAATCCTTCACCCAAAAGTCATATATGGTCAAGCAATGGCCATGCCAAAGACATATTCCCAATTCGCGAGATCATCATTGCTGGCCAATTGGCAAAGAAATCTCTCGCACTTTGGTGATGTCGTCATTCGGCAGGGAATAGATCCCTAAATTCGGATGAACTCCGTCAGTCAAATGGGGGCAAGGAACAAATCGTTCATCCAAAAATCATAACTGGTCAAGCAATGACCATGCCAAATGACAAATCAAGAAGGAATCGATTCTCAATGCATGAACCTACCATGGCTGACCTACCAAAGGCTCAGCATATTCAAGGCAAGGAATCAATCCTATGTTTCAAAAAAGACAAACAAACAAACGCCTTGGCCAATCAAATATCGGTTTGGTCCCAAGAAATGCTGATTGGGTAAGGAACAAATCCTACACCCAAGGAAACAAAATCATCAAAGCATGGCTGCCCAGTCAACGACATATGCCAAAGTTGTTCTAAGGAGGGATTAACCCTCAAACTTAGGGGATTACCATAATGCTTGGTTAATGACCCGTGCCAAAACTGCTTCAAGAACGGAGCAACCCTCAATTCACAATGCCGCCATTGCCAGCCTTCGTCCACAACATACAATGGGGAGTCTGACGACGGCATATGCCACATGAATGCCATTTCCATGAGGAATCAATCCTCACGCCACGACATGAAGTCTTTATGGCTGGCTAACCAAGTAAGGGAGTCAATCTTACGCTCCTGAAATGCCGAGAGCTACCAATCAAGGGATCAGCCCTGGGATGCCATGCGTTGTGGTTGCCTAGCCGACAAACAAACATCAAAGCTATGTGAGGGATCAGCCCTCTAACCTGAAAATTGACAACTTGGGCCAAGCAATGGCCCACCATGTTGCTGCTTGGGTGAGGGACCAACCTTCAACCCACAATCTCAACCTAGCTGGATTGACCACCAATTCAGGCTCCTCATACTCCTCTTCAAATTGGGAACTAATCTCATACTTGTGCCATGGCCCAGGCTGTTCAGTTAGTGACACAACTCCAAGATATCCCTTGGGCTAGGAATAAATCCGATGCTCACATTAAAACTTGCCTCTGCAAGGCATCATCACACTTTCTACTCGGGTGCGGAATCAATCCACCACCGGTATGCGATAAGCCATTCCCCTGGATCGCCGGTTAGGATCTTCATGTCATCTATCTGCCCGGCCCAGGGCAAGAGGCTCATTTATACATGTCATGTTAATTTAACAAGTCAACTTGAACCACTACCACCAAGATGAGGGGGCAGCCCTCTGCTCCTCAGTCCAAGGATGGCAGGTCGGTCAACGGTTCCATCCCCACATACTATCTTCAAGTGAGGGGCCAACCTTCAACTTGTCAGTTCAACAGGGATGACCGATCAACGGTCCTATTCCCCAATGTTGCTTAATGGACTAGGAATCAATCCTAGGCTAACCAATTGAAAAATGCTGCCCGGTTATCGGTGCAACTCCAAAATATCCTTTGGTCTTCTTGGAACAAATCCGATGACCAAATCAAAACTTGCCCGAATGTGGCTTCTTTCTATTATGCTGAGGCAGATGGAGGTGAAGCTCACCATCCAACATTTAGCCAATCGTTTCGCCACTCTGGCCCGATTGGATGAAAAGAATAAGGATGGTGTCCAGCCTTTTGCCAACATTGCTGCAGCTGCACGGGGAAAGAAGAAATCTTTCACTCGTCAATTCATTTCTGACCAATCAGTGGTCTCAACTACTATTGGAGAGAGGGATCAGTCCTCTTGTCTGAAAATCAACAAATTCTGGCCAATCAATGGCTAGTCATGATATTTCTTGGGTAAGGGACCAGCCCTTGACCCGCGACTTCAACTGGGGCAGCCGATCAACAGTTCCGCCCCAAACGCCATCTTTCGGGTAAGGGAGCAACCCTCGACTCGTCGGTTCAAGCAGGACAACTGATCAACGGTTTTGTCCAACTAGACAACTCGACGGGCTAGGAATCCATCCTATGCTCGCCAGATTGCAAGAATGTTGCCCGGTTACCGGTGCAACTCCAAAGTACTCCTTGGTCCTGGAAAAAATCCTATGACCACATAAAAATGGCCTAAATATGGCATCTTTTCATACTCAGGGTCGGAATCAATCCGTCACTCGGTATACATCAGATATTGGTCGGTTAGCTGGTCAACCCACAATGTCATCCATCTGACCGGGGGCAAGTCTCCAGGTCACTCCAGTACAACTCAGGCTATGGGTCAACCGGACGCCCATCATACTGGTAAAGAGCAAAGAACAAATCCTTTGCGCATGAAAGGAATGCATTCAACTAAAATGACCGGTCCTCTGGTCACCAAGTAAGGAAGCAATCCTCCATACTTCAACAAGTTTGGGCCAATAAAGGGTCGAAAACATGGCTTTCGGTGAAGCAAGGGATCAACCATATATTCTTCAGTTTGAAGGAGCCAGCCGATCAACGGCCTATGATGCTACAGAGAGATCAGCCTTTCGCCCTTTCTCTCAACCAAACCAATGGTCCAATCTTCTAATTCTTGCTTGCAGGTGAGGAATCAATCCTCTATCTGGTGAATGGATGCAACTGTCATATATCAATTGGGCTCGGAACAAATCTTACGCCCTCACTGAATGATGCCTATATGACATCACTTGATAAGATTCTGCTCGGGAGAGAAGGCAATTCTCGGCCCATTATGCATCAAAAATCAAGGAGCTTCTTGATTCTTGGAATAACTCATCTGGCCGGGGGCAGACCCCTAGGCCATGTCATATCAAGCAAGAGTGAGGGTGAACTCTCCACCTAAGAAGGTAACAGGGGGCAAGAGGACCAACCTCTACCAATAAAGCCCCAGAAAATCATCAGTCTGCGCTAATTACAAAGGGAGACAGGAGAAATCATTGTCTCAACAGGAGACTACATGAAGTCAGTCTTGTTGTCTAAGGGAGGGAGTAACCCTCCATCCTGCATGTTAGCGGATCAGGCTGACCAGCAGCCCTCGATGTTGCGGTCGAGTGGGGGACCAACCCTCGACTCGACATTTCAAGTTAGTCTTGTGGTCGAAGGCTTGACTCGATTATGCCTTTTAGCGAACAAGGAATTTATCCCTACGTGACAATATGCAAGGTTGACCGTCAATCAACTACAAAGCATAAAGTCAGGCGAGGAAGAAATCCAACACTTTACGTCATGAAATTGATCGGTTTATAGTCCGATGGGTTCTACTCGAGCAAAGAAACGATTCTCGATCCAGTATGCTCGTTGGTATTGACTAATTTGTGACGATCCAGGAAGAGCTTGCAAAATTGGGATTAAGCCCTCGAAGCCCCCATTGTGTCGACAAGGGCCGAAGATAAAATTGTTTGCACGATACAACACGGGGAAAGTGGAATGGGTTCCATCTTTACAAGATTCACCCATTTTCGAATGATCTCTCGGAAACCCCAACATCCAAGTCACAAAGAATACTCGAGCCAATACGCGAAGAGAAAGCCGAGGGCTGGGATCTCCTTCTATCCCTTTGCTTAGGGAATGAAGAGTCCGTAGGACCTCCACAACCCTTCAACTCAACCCCAAAGTAGGCCATCAACCTACCCCCAAATATACCCAAAACAACTGCTTATATGCCCTCACATACCACAAAAGAAATAAGTCTCCATGGCCTCTAACATGCCTAAATCCCAACTCACTCTAATGGCTTTGACATGCCTATGCCCACATACGAGCCATCCCCAAGGCCCCCAATATTCCTATGACCAGTCCTACACAGTTCCCCTGTGTGGACTCCAAAGGAATTTCAAAAAAAGAAGAGAAAAAAAGAAAGAAAAATGAAATACCTTGACAGACTTGGTTAGTTACACCATTAATTGACCAAGGGCAAAATATGTCAAACAAAAAAAGAAAGAAAAAATCTAGCTGAGGTGATGACCCGATGAGGGCACCTCAGGCAAAAATGGATCACCCTGCTGTATGAAAACCCTGCAAAAAGGCATACAGGCAAAAGGAAAGAGGGGACTAGCTTGGGTGAAAACCTTTCAAAAGGCAGTCAAGTTAGTTTGAAAAAAAAAAAGAGTGAGAAATTCTGGAAATTCAAGGTTCAAAAAGAGGAGACTCACCTCTTCTAAACATATCAAATTTCATGTCATCGCTGACTTGCGTACGTAACATGGCTTCAAACAGTTCATACCATTATGACCACCGGAGTCACGTGGTTTTCATAAATCCGTACCATCGTGGCCCTCCAGGTCTATATGGTTTTCAAACATTCATACCATCATGGCCTCTCGGGTCTATATGGTTTTCAAATCTCGTACCATCGCCGCCCTTTCGGTCTACATGGTCCCCCGAACTCTTACGTCATCATGACCGACAGGTGTATTTGTCAGAATTCTATACCAGTATGACCCTCTCGGTCTATATGGTTTCCATAAATCCCATACCAGCATGGTCTTTTGGCCTAAATGCTGCTCAGAGTCTATGCCACAAGGCGGGCATGGAACCATTTCCATGTCTCAGTCCCACCAAAATATTTGAAGCTCAACCTTCAAGTTTGGGTTTTACCCCAAATTCATACTTCACGGGCCGAGCATGATCATTTCATACTCGCATGTCCCACAACTCTAAAAATGGCATCAAGCCATCCCATATTTATACCCTTTTGGCATCAAGCCTCCACATTCTTGTGGCATCAAGCCATCCTCACACTCATACCTATTTGGCATCAAGCCAACAGCATTCATTTGGTGTCAAGCCACAATATCCTTGTTGGCATCAAGCCACAAATTCATACCCAAGAGGCCGAGTGTGATTTCGTCACACTCACATGTCTTATGGGTCCATCTATGCATCAAGCCGTAATATCTTGGCATCAAGCCACAAAAACTTATACCCAATAGGCCGAGTATGACTTCCTCGTGCTCATATGTCCTACGGGTTCATCTTGGCATCAACCCTTAATTCATACCCGAAAGTGAGTGTGACTTCTTCACGCTCACATGTCCTATGGGACCATCTTGGCATCAAGCCACAAAACTTATACCCAATAGGCCGAGTATGACTTCCTCGTGCTCATATGTCCTACGGGTTCATCTTGGCATCAAGCCACAAATTCATACCCAAGAGGCTGAGTGTGACTTCTTCACGCTCACATGTCCTATGGGACCATCTTGGCATCAAGCCACAAAACTTATACCCAATAGGCCAAGTATGACTTCCTCGTGCTCATATGTCCTACGGGTTTATCTTGGCATTAAGCCATCAAACTAATACCCAATAGGCCGAGTATGACTTACAGACCGAGTGTTACTTCTTCATATTCACAAGTCTACGGGTTCCACCGGCATCCAGTCGTCAAAACCTATGGCCCAGAGGAAGTCTTAATTCCTCACCGCCCCAAAATAACTTCATGGCTTGAGGGAAGCCTTAAAAAAAAGAGTGAGCTAAAAATGGAGATGCCCAACGGACTCGGCCGTTCTCATCTCATCGATCGGTTGAGGGTAAAAATGTCGAGAAAACCTGGCTAGAGTGAAAACCTGAAAAGGCGCTCTAGGCAAAATCAGGCAACCCCGACAAAACCTCTTTCGAGGTATGTAGGCAAAAAAGGTGGTCCGGGTGAAAACCCGAAAGAAGGGCACGGATCGATAAAAAAAACAAACAAAACAAAAAAACAAACAAAACGAAACAACAAAAGCAAACAAAACAAAAAAGAAAGAGAAGTTCGACTCGTACCCCGAGAGTCACAGTGACCGAGTCTTGTATAAATGTATCGAAAGGATGATTCGCGATTGACCTCCCTCGAAGCACCGGAATGGCATGCACAGCTGGTGTGTAAAATGCGGCGAAAGAAGCAGCGAAAAATTCTCTCTGGGGTCACATCTAAAAGCCAGCAAGAGGGCTGACCCTTTCTCGACCCAAAAGATGCATAATCAACAAAAGAACAATGCAAAAGAGCAATATGTCCCGATACCAAGGCAAAGCAGGGCGATGTGAAGAACAACGAATTTCACAAGATTGATTGATCAAGTTGAGGATAAAAGCAAGAACACCATGAAAGAGAAACAGAGAACATGGGGAAAGGACAACCACTTATTTTTTTCAATCACATATAAAAAGGTACAATATACATGCGTACGGCCCTGATGGGAAATGAAAGACATTACATTGTACAATCATTTTCTATACAAAGAGTACAGTGTGCCCGAACAACCCTCGGGACCCAGGTTTGCCTTGTGCGGAGACATGCATGAATCCTCGAAGTTATCCTCTTCTATTCACAGAGACCTTGCTCAGGATGCTCATAACGCAAGCATCACAATAAGGAGTCCAAGTCCGATAGACTACTTGCTGGCCCGTAATGCATTTGCCTGGTGACATCAAGACAATGTGGTTAAGTGGCAACAAGTACAAGATGGCACAAAGAAATAATTCAACTATGTTAGCAACAAGCAATTCAAGAATTTCCAGTCAAGCAGCAAGCAAATGGCAGAAAATAAGTGGCACAGCTATATTTGCGTGAACAATTCAAGAAATTTCTAGTCATATAGCAACAAGCAAATGACAGAAAGAAGTAGACACAGTTCTGCGCAGACAATTTCAAGATTTCTAGTCATGTAGCAGCAAGCAAGTGACAAAAAGGAGGCCATGCACAGGCAATTCCACAATTTTCAGTCCGTACAAGCAACGACTGAAGAAAGGAAGAAGTAACAATTAAATTTTTGCACGGGCAATTCCTCGGCGTCTTTCGTCTCTAAGGAATTACCCGTGGGGGGCATTTGTTAGAACCGAAAATTTTCAAAAGAAAAGAGAGAAAAAAAAGAGAGAAAAAAAAGGGGGGGTGATTTCTAAAGCATAAACCGACCTGTTTTGGTTTTAGAATGGGCAACGTGAAAATTGACCCACAAATGGCCCACTCTTCATTAGGCCTGATTTTGAATCAGGAAGCCCACGTCAAATAATTGACCCAGGCTCACAATCCCCGTGTTCCGGGAGAATTTCTTTTCGAAAGAAAGAAAAAAAGAAGGAAAATAAATTACGGAAGGAGAGGTTGCGGGAGTACGTACGCGATAGAGACCCGGCCGAATCCTAATCGAGACGGTCGAAACGGCGGGGAATCCGCCGTAAGGAAGGAGGAATCGTTGATTTCCCCCCTCCGCGAAGGCCGGCGGCCATGCGCCCGGCGGGACCTTCGCTTGCTCCGCAAAGCCACATAGGGGCAAGTCGCAAAGACTAAAGGACCTTCCATCCCACGGTCGACGCCGGCGGAATGAAGGCAGGACCTTCTATTTCTTGGCGGAGGAACTCGAGGATAAAGAGGAGGGAATGGCATTGCGCAAAGAGGAGGGCCGGAGAAGGGCCGGAGAGTGCCGGGGGGACGACAGAAAAGGGGGGGGGAATCACCCAAGAAAGAAGATCGAGAGACCGAGAGAAGGAGGAGAGACGGAAGGCTTACCGAAGTCGTCTTCCCCCCACGCCAGGCTCGAAGCCCCCCTCGGTCGTACGTCCCGGAAGCCACCGAGCCCGCGGGTCCGTCGGAAGCCTCTACGGACGCTGCCTTCGCCGCGAGCCGCGCGGGAAGCTGCCGTCGTCGTCGCCGGACCGCTCCCTGGAAGCCCTTGCGGTCGCCGTCGTCGCCGGAACCTCCGCCGTGGGAGAACCCTCTGCCGCCGTCGGAGGGACCCGGAGCGTCAAAGCCCGGCGCCGCTGCCGTCGTCTGGTCGGGGGGAGGAAGAGAGTCCGTCGGATTCATTTTTTGCATACTTATGTCCACGTAGACATATGCGAGAGGGAGGGGCCCGCGGGAAAAAGGCAGGTCGCGGGAAGGGTCGTGGCCCGCGTGAGGAGGGTGTTGCGGTCGCGAGGAGGCAGCCGGCTTGAGACCGTTTGACGCCGGGTCAAACAAACAGGCGGCGGGCCCCAAATTCAAAGAGTGGTTAAAAAAAAAAGAGAAGAAGAAGAGAAGGAGAAGGGAAGATCGGCCCACTCAAATAAAACCGATATTCCGAGACAACATGGACAAATCCGCATAATGCAGGACAATAAAAAAAAATCAAATTAAAAGGATCTTCACCGGGAGTCTTGGGACCAACTGAGGTGGGATCCTCGGAGACCCTCCTTGGAGTCATTCCGGGCCAGGCTACTCTCCCTCGATTTGGTTAATAATAAATGTGGAGTTAATTTCCAATTTCCCCCAAAATCCATTCAATTTTAAGCTCTTAATGCCTATAAAAGGCCATATGAGATTTAATTTTCTTTGTGGGGTCGATTTTCGATGCCCCGAAATTCATTTGAGATAAATTTCTTGATGCTCGCAAGAGGAAATTTAATCTTACAAAAAAAGAGTTGTTATTTTTATGCCCATTACGGTGGCCAGCGAAAAAATTAGCTCGAAGTTAAGTTTTGTGAAATATCTCCATACATACGTACGGGGTATTCATGTCTCAAAATTTAATTTCAACTAAATAAATTCAAAGGGATTCCAAATTAAATAAATTCAATTTAAACCAAATCAAGTTAAATCATAACACATGTAAATCAATTTTAACCAAATGATTAAAATAACAACCCATAAATAAAACTTAACTTCTCAAAAAATAACCCAAATCAAATTCCCAAACAAATTTTAATAAACAAACCAAATCCAAAGATAAGTCAAGCGAAATTTAAATCAAACTTCTTAAAATAAAATTCAAGCACCAATCAAATTCAATTTAAATCCAACTCTTAAATTAAACTCAAGATAATCGAAACAAAACTAAATCAAAACAAATTTCAAGCCAAATCTAACTTGAACACATTTAAATCAATCCAAATCTTTTTTAATCAAACCCTCAAAACAAGTTTAAAACAAACTGAAATTAAATCAATCCATGAACAACTTTTAACTTCAAATCAATTCTAACCAAATAAACCCAAATTCAAAACCTACAACCAAAATCTGAAATAAAAAAATATGCAGCAATTTGTAATTCTGAACTTGTAAGATCCGAAAGCTGTTAAAATTCTGTAAGGGGCCCAAATCTGTACAGAAAGAAAATCCAAACTTAAATAAATCAAATGAACCACCAATCTGAAATGTAACTTCGGAATTAAAGCCTGGAGGTTTGAAATCTGAATCCCCATTAAGTCTGAAATCTGAATTCGTACAGAATCTAAAAAGAAACCCCCTGAAATCAGAAATCTGGAAGAGGGAGGTGCAGAATTTGAATCAAAAAAAAAAGAAGTCTGAGATCCAAACCAACTTGTAAATATGAAATATGAAATCTGTACAAACTTGGGGATGGCTAGCCAAAATCTGTAAAATTGCATCTGAAATCTGCAGATTTAATTGAAATCTAAACCAATCAAAATTGAATTTAAATCAAGCCCAACTCTAATTCAATCAAATCAAATTTCTCTAAGTAATCCAAACTCAAGCGAATCTGAAACTGTAAAATCCGAAGTTGGAAAACATTCAATCAAATCAAATTTCTCTCAAACTTAAGCTAATCAAACAGAATTCAACCGGAAGACCACATAAATAAATCACCTGAACTAAATTTGTGAACCCATAAAAAATCAACACATTTCAAGGAATCTAATCCAACCCACAATAATCACCTGTAAGATTTAAATAATCACCTAAAATCTGCAACCCAAATTCTAAGTTAATAAAAACATACTCAAACAAAACACAAACTCAAGTAAAATAAAAAACAGAATTTGAACCGAGTCATAAAACAAATCACAAATTAAATAAGTCTCAAAACAGAATGTGAATTAATCTTAACCAAACTAAAGCCAAATAATCCAATCTCAATAAATAAGATCAGATTAGATTTAAAAATCAAACAAAAGCTAAAATCCGTGTCAAAACCAATCTTGTGAGATCCAACCTTAAAATAAAACAAACCCAATAATTTTAAATCAACAGAACAAGTCATCAAATAGATTCCACTAAACAAACTCAAATTCAAATAAAATTCAGACCAAACCCAAATTTCCCAAACAAACAAACGTGATTTAAAACAAACCGAACTCTGAGCCCAAATATCATCAAGCAATAAATAAATTGTTTTTCTAACTCTAACCAAATTTAAATCAACAAACAAATTCAACTCATTCCAACCAAACTTAAATCAATTAATCAAATGCAAACTCAAACCCAAATTAGTTGCATAAAACTCCCAAAATGTCAAATTCACCCCAAACTCAATCAAATCAACTCAAATACAAATCAAATCAAAGCCAGACTCAATATAATTCAAATTCAACTGCAATCAAACTAAAAATCAAACAATAAACAAATAAATCAAACTCAGATCAAGTTTAAAATCAATTAACAAATTCAAATTGAACCAAACTTAAATCAAGGAACAAATCAAACTCCAATCCAAACTAAAAGAAACTCAACCAATTAAATTCAATTCAACTCAATCAAAATTCAAACCAACAAAACTCAATTCAACCAACTCAATTCAAATCAATTCAAACTGAAATTCAAATCAATTCAATTCAACTTAAACTTAATCAAACCAATTCAACTCAAATCAATTTTAACCAATTCAATTCAAACAAAATTCAAACAAATCAAATGCTTGCCTTCCGTCAAATTCATGGGATTGTTTTCTCCTATGTCCATATGTGTGTGAATGCGTGTTTATTTTGTGGATGTATGTTTTTCTGTTCCAATGGATTGCTATGACGCTTAATCAAGGGTATTCGAGAAGTCTCGATGTAATTAACGTCGGATCTTCGCACCATCCGACGGGGAGAGGTCAAAATAAATTTTCAAAGAACCTAACAACCTCAAATTATAATTTTAAATGTCATTGACCCTAGTTAGTACTTTTATGGAATACCATCTATTTTCTTACAAAGTCAATGCTAAGGTCAAACCTAATTCAAATTCAAATGAAAAATGAATTTCCAAACCTAACAAATTCTTAAATTTTGAGGTTCCAACAAAGGGCCTGTTTGGTATCATAAAATTTTGGGGATAAACCTAGGTTATCCCCTAAATTTAGGGGATAACCCAAGTTTATCCCCAAGTTATCCCCGTACCAAACAGCACCTAAAGGAATAAGAAATCTTGAATGTTCAGAGATGTGGATGCCCACATTTGTCCATATGAATATTAAGTCCTGATACCAAGCTGGATTAGGATTCTATTGATATTGATCATTTTGGAATTGATATTGATATAAATCATCACAAGGAGTTTGACTAGTGACTAGTTTTGAAATTTGTAATACAAACGAGGCATGAATTGTAATACAAGTGTCCACTTGAATCAATTTTGTTATTGACACTATCATCTAGAAATATCATAACAAAATTGATATAGTTTAATCCTCTAGCCAAATAGTGCATTATATTTTAATTTAATTTATCACAAAAGTGTATAAAATTTAATGTAAGATCAAGCACCCTATACCACTGACCATTTGCATATCATTCCATTGCTCCAGATGTAAAATTAATCTGATTCGTTTTGCCTTAGCCTCTTGGATCAGCGGTGGCCTCACACTTATGGCCTTACGGATTGTTATCCCAGTGGGTAACTCTTTTGCATTGGCCATCAGATGGTAGTGGCTTCACCTCATGACATTATGTATCACCATCCTACGGACGTCTATCCTTTCTTAGCCTTACAACACTAGGTCTATAAATGAGGATGTCTAATTTCAATGATGCAATCATGGAAATTTGGGGTAGAAAAATATCAATGAAGTACAATTTTTCTAAGAAAAATCATTTTGATTCAACATAAATAAAAACACAGTTAGAGGGGGGGTCATTTTTCTATCATTGTAAACTTCCTTTCCTTTCCCTCAAAAAAATAATTTGTCAACTTAGGCCACCTTGACTTTTTTTCTTCAACCATAAAGCTGTCTTGTGGAATAGGAAAGATCACTTATCCGCTAAAATACTACAGTCAGATGCAAATGTCAACCAAATATACCATCTTCAAATTTTACAATATGGTGATACTTCCAAAGCAGATTCTTAAAATGAGTCAACTAAAAACAAGAGCTTAACTGATCTCATGGAAAAGGATAATGATTAACGACCACGAACAGATATTATATGTCTAGTTTATAGACCTGCTAAAGAAGCATCTCAACTATAACAATTAGCTATTGTATAAGATGTTACCAGATGGCCACATCCAAATGCCATGTCCTTTGGATTTGTCAAGCAAATTGGGCAGACCTAGCACACAGTAGAAGATTCATTAAGATCCACTACTTGAATTAATCTGTTAGGGAAAATATAAACACACCTGTTCCATTGTACTGTGAACACTTGGTAAAGAGGTTGAAATATCAGTAGTTGCCTGCATCAAATGGGATGTTGGAAGCCCTGGGGCAGTATGGCTTGCTGATTTTGCATTATCATGCTCAATAACTTCACGAGGTGGTGGCAGAGAAAACGCTCCTGTCTTTATCCTTCTATTCCTGTAAAAATCCAGAATTAATCTGAATATTTGAATTTGAGCCTAAAGTAGGACATTATTGTGCCTGATGCCTACTCAGTACGCCTTAGGCTTTGAGTTGCTTTGTACTGAAAAGGAATTTCCATAAGAGCTGCAAGTACGAATGCAGCCTCTTTCTTATCCATTGCCATATTTGTGGACATGATCTTTGTGAAGTTTACAAACTGCAGTAGTCACAAATGATGATAAATCACACGAGGAAACTTTTATAACATAAGATATTATAGATAATCAAAAAAATTACTTCACAATGATTAACCATTATGATGTTAGCTACTATTGCAATAGAAATATTCATCATGCACCTTGTGCAGCCAAGTAACAATATGAGATACCACATACGAGGCTTTATTGACACAATAATCAACCAAGTCTGCCTTTTCAAATAATTTAAAAAAAATACCTTTCCTTGTAAAACAGATATTTGATTCAAAAAATTGTTTTAACAGAAACTAACTTGAATCAATTTGAATTAGATACTGTGAGAGAGAACCTCAATTTTTAAAAGAACCTATGGCCTACGATGAAATCATTATTTGGATTCTGTGATAATTCTTTCAGGCATATGTGTGAATACCCTTGATTAACCACCATGGTTACACATAAGCTCTGTTTGGTAATGTGGATAATTCAAAGAGGATAAGAGTCAGTCCTTGTGACTGATCTTATGATTCTTATCCTCATCATGTTTGGTACAAGATAGAATAAGTTTTGGGGATAAACTTATCCTATGTTTGGCATAATAAAAATAAATTTCAGGATAATCTTAGCATAAATACATAAATATTTTGTGTAAAAATTCAAATTATAAACTAATAATATTTAAATATTATTGCATGAAATAATAAATATTTTAATTTTTTAGGTAAAACCAAGGAAGGTGGGGTCGGGAGTCGGGACCGGGTCGGTTTGGCCCCAAACCGACCCGGGTCGGCCGGGGTCGCGACCCGGGTCGGGACGGGGTCGGCCCGGGTCGCGAAAAATAATAATAAAAAATTAAAAATGGGGTCGGGGTCTTGGGGTCGCGACCGGGTCGGTCAGCCCCAAACCAGACCGGGTCGGGTCCGGGTCGCGACCGGGCGAACCATGGGTAAAACTAAATATAGTTTATCTCTCTCTCTCTCTCTCTCTCTCTCTCTCTCTCGATCGATCGATCGATCGACTTCACCTCACATCGCACCTTGCCACGTTGCCTCACCTCATTTCCTACATGGGCTGGCTCCTTTGTGCTTTGCCTTGCACTGCCACAACATCCCTTTGGCATCACCCTGCACTGTCCTGATGCCACCCTCCTTTCAGGGCCTCTGAGCAAACACCCCCTTGGTGACCCCCCCCCCCGGTACCTTCCATGGCTACAGATTTTTCGTACAGCTAAGCTTGATGTCAGTGAAGAAATGTTGCCAGCAGAGACCATTGAGGAAGAAACATGGTTGGGGTTTCCATGGTGTCCTCGAAAGGGGATTTAGGGCTACAGATATCCCCATCAGTGAAAAAAATGATTCATCCCCATCTTTATCCCTGATTTTGGGGATAAACTGGATTTACTTAAACCAGGTTAAACATTCTTTTATTTGTCACAAGGGTTCGGGGATAAACCTGGTTTATCCCTACTTATCCCCATACCAAACCGGGCCATAGAGAATAGCAACATACAAGAGAGAAAGTTAAACTGGAATTATAGTATGTTTCAAGAACATTTGATCCTTGGACCATAATTTATTTTTATTCAAGCTTCTATGTTTTTGTTTGAAATATTTATATTTTGTACTTGACTGATTACAGATTTTTATTTTTTATTTAATTTCTAATTATTCCATTTCATTCACTGATAATGTACTGAAGCACCATCTCAAATATGGAGCTTTTTTTATTGTACCAAGAAAACTGTAGCCTCTGGTGCTAAACCAGAATAGGACGATAGGAACCTTTTCTGGTGAATAACCTCACTTCCAACCAGCTACAGCCTGGATTTCACTGAAGTAGCTTCATCACCATCCTGCAAGTAGTATTTTCCTCAAAGTGACATCCATCGACAAGGCCTGCAAGGTTTTCTTCCTTTTCTTAATCAGAACAGGTGTGACACATGTTTCTAGGGAAGATGGATTTAATAAAGTAGGCCTGGAAATTGTAAACACTCTGGATTTATCCCAACATTAACAAAACCGTATTTGGCCTGTCAACTATGACAAAAATCAGTACCTTCTCTGTCCATTTCAAGGTTTCTTTGCTAATTCTGCCTGGTAACAACTAACACATTAAACAAAGAAAATGCTTTGTAATTTTTGACTCCAAAGGTAATAAACTAATAATAATAATAATTCATCATAGACTGTTCGGACTCCAAATATTCTTGTGAATATATGTAGCTCAAATGAGTGAAGCATATTTTTGTTGCATCATGGAAGTACAAATCACCTGAAAGTTATCAAATGACCGATGAGGAATGTAGTCGTCAAAGTGATGCATCACATCCCATGGTCCATCACCAACACCAACCATAACAATTGAAAGTGGATAATGACTGAATAATTGAGATAGCTTTAGAAAGAGAGAAGATAAGTGTGTAGAGACTAACGGATACAAAATTTTACCTAGCAGAAACTATTGCATCAATAGTTGCGCGCTCTTGAGGACTAAAGCTTCCATGTGGGATACCTGAACTCCTAGTAACCTAAACAAGTCATTGAAGATAGGTAGCCAATGTGAGAACATATTAGCATATTACTCCCACAATATATGGGAATCCCCTCTTCCATACACATGGAGGAATCAAAATTATCTAACTTTACAAGCAATGAGAATGAAACAATCATATGCGAACCTGACCATCTGCAATTATCACAAGTACATGGTATTGCCAATTGCTCCTTTCCACTATATCGATTGATGCATAAATGAGTGGAGCAAATGATGTTGGCCCTGGATGCATGGATAAACAGTAAAGAAATGGACTCTGGACGTCAAACTTCAGATATTCACAACATAAGATTACCTTGAACAGAAAAAAAAACTTACCTTGAACAAAAAAAAAATCTTCAAAGCAAGAACATGACACAAATTCATGGACAACAAGCTTTCGGTAGAAGGCTTCCAATTTTTTTAATTCAACGAGAGCTGAGATTCTATATTGGACCTTTAACAAAAAGCAAACTGTGTAGAATGAAGAACGGAATTCCACCCTCAAGATCTCTTAAGAAACCTTTTTCATATACAAGAAAATAAAACCCAAAAATCAACTTAGTGGAAATCCTATAGGCCCTGTCAGGATAGAAGTGGAGGATGGAGGTTTCATCCATAGTTAAATATAGTGAGAATGAGAAAGGAGAGAAAATTGGCAAAAAAGTAGCTACTGTTGCACTTTAGCTTTGCTGGCACTGTTAAGCACCTCACTTTTGCATGAAATGCAGGATCAGCCAATCCAGATCACTGGTCCCAATTCTGAGAAACAGTTTAGGATTGGAAAAGTCGAGCACGAGCTGAATCATCTTGGTTGGCCCATAATTGGCCCAGGTTGGCTGGGATTGGCTGATCCTGCCAGATTGGTCGATCCTGAATTGATTGTCACTTGTCAGGGATCAGCAGATTCCAGCTGAATCAGAATGACTCTGGGGCAACACTCCAGCTAATTCTCGGCTTCCTGGATTGGCCAATCTGGTCAAGGCGAGTTTGATATTGATCTCATTGCCCTGACTGATCCAGAATCCTGATATGGTGTTGCAATACTTAACCTGTATGAACATTGTCTAGCTCCTAAGAAATGGACGGAATTTGACTGCCTCCCTTTGATCAAGTCTTTTTGAAGCAACATGAGCCTCCCCTCCTTACCATCAATCTACTCCAGCTGCCATGCATCTCTATGGAACCACCATCTATGCTGGGTACACCACCACACTTTCCTTCAAGAACACTAGCACCACTTAGTCCCAGAACATCCTCCTTGACAACTGACTTTCCAATTTATACCAAGGGCCTATGCATTCCAAAGCCACCTGCCCGCTAACCCTGCAGGCACCTTTCCTAGACAGTCATATCATCAGGCCAAAAATCGCTCCTATCTATTATGCCAATATATGCAGCTTTATCTCAAAACAATTGTCTTGAATTAGATGTGTCATCTTTGTCAAGACTTCAAACCGTTCATGTTTGTGTTGTAGATCACGCATCAAGTCAATATACTCATCTACATGCAAAAACATCTCAATGTACATTTGCATTTACTAGGAGTCTAGGACCCTCCAACATGATAAAATTTGTGGCAAATTATGTAAAGACCAGGTCTAATTAAATCACACCCATCCGTATGCATCCTCATGATACATAATATTCTAGGGTGACTATATATGGAAGAGGTGATTAACTATTAACTAAAAACTATCACTATATGTTGATTCTTATGTCTTCCAACAAACACATTAAACCAAAACATGTCTTCTCTTCTGCATCAATTTTCTTCCAAAATATTTTATTAGAATGCTCATTATCTGTAATAATCTGAATAATTTTTTTTCCAACCTCTTACACTGCTTAATCTATCAACCTAGATAATAATTCTAAAATTTTTACCTATTAAGAACATAGAACCCTTGAGCAGTACATAAGAAAACATCTCATTGTCCTCCATTTGATTCATTTCTAACCATCACACCTAATGATGCATCCCCTATTTTTGTTCTGGATAAGACAAAATCTATATATATATATACATTGCTACAATTCCGACACCTATCGCTGTCTAGTAGAGATAGAGACTAGATATTGCATGTGCTAAGACACTGAAACATTGAAATTTAACATAAAGATAGCGTAAAAAATGTATGGCATCACGACATGTTTTGAAATTTTGTTTGATTTCTATTTATTCGGGAAATGAACTTTAGTTATGTTTAGGCCACTATGAAAATGTATGATAATATATAGAAAATATTAGCCAAAACATATGGTGTGTGTATAACATATGTATATCAAGGTTAGGGTTCATAAAATTTGTCACTGAACCTCTCTCCATTAGAAATTACGAATTTTTGATGTTAATTACATCGAGATTCTCGAGCACCCTTGATTAACCGTCGTAGTAACTCATGTAAAATGAAACATTCATCGATAAAAACACAATCACATGAGAGCTATAACCCCATAAATTCAATGGAATGCAAACTTAGAGTTCTAAATTTGATTTGAGTTTGATTTATGCTTTAAAGAGGGTGTGTTTTAAAATTCTAATGTTTTTAAAATTTATGTTCCTTAGTGGATTCATAAATGCATTGACATCTTCTATATGGGATTAACTCTTTAAAACATGTTTAAGAATCCACTGAGAAACATATCCTTAAAATGTTGGACTCTTAAAATCTATTTTCGTAAAACACAAAAATCAAACTCAAGATTAAACTCAAAATATCAAGTTTGTATTCTATTGAGTTTATGAGGTTATAGCTCCCACAATGTGTTTGTGTTTTGTGGATATATGTTTCCATTTCATGACCTACTTATGACGGTTAATCAAGAGTATTCAGGTATCTCGATATATTTAACATTGAAAATTCACACCTTCCAATAGAGAGAGGTCCAAACTCCAAAGACATTTTAATAAACCCAAAATCTCAATATATTTATATTTTTAGATATAACATGTGTTTTTGGCTAACACTCATATGAGATACCATATGTTTTCATAGTAGTATATGTTAACTAAAGATAACAAAAATTCTTTTCCCAAAAGAATATAAATAAAATGAATTTTCAAACAAGCATATTTTTATATTTTTATAAAAAAAACGAGTTTTCAAGTCCAATTGCTTGTTCTAGACACAGGTTCAGCCAACAAGGGTGTCAGATACCTCAGTTTGCTCTAGACACAGGTTCAGACAACAAAGGGTGTCAGATATCTCACCTAGTGGACCTACGTGCTTGTACAGCTGGATTTATCTGCAGGGATTGTCACCCTGCTTTAACCTTCTCCATAGTTCCATCTTGTGGCCTGTTATCTGTGTGCTGTAAGTGATCAATTTAGAGGACTAATATTATTACTATTATGGACAAATGCTGATAGCCAGGTAGTTGTTACTCATTGAAAGCCGCCCACCACCCCCAAAAAAGTCTTACTCATTCCCTTATTGCATGAATCAAATGCTGCACTAACTAGAGCTAGAATGCTCACTGCTGATATGCGAATGTGAGGATGTGAGTGGGATCCTATCTTAAAGGCCTCTAGATAAATTATAACTGAAAAAGTTCTAGGCTATAATGGTTGCATAGCTACTAGACTCTTCCTTTTACTACTCTTAAACCCTCTTGAATTTCCACTTGGTTCAATTACATAATGGTCAAAGGTTGTACCTTTCACAATGAACTCACTTAAGGTCCTAGGCTCCTAACACCTGTCCTTCACTCCATAAACAATTCCATACAACAATTTTGATTAGCCAACCATATGAAAAAGCAGATGCAGCTAGTGACTAGAAGAAAATAACAATTCTATATGTAAAGTGTGGCACATCAAATCTACAAAGTGACCCGGTATTGGTTGCCCCTAAATATTCCTATGTATTCAACGGTGTAAACTTGTTCATGCCATATCAAGAAAAGAAGGCCCAGTTTTTCATTCTTAAAGTAGCAACAGATGGTCACAGACTTCATCAATAAACAAGAAATAAGTCAACATTCTAATGAGAAATCTGGTGAAGTAGAATAAGGTAATGAACCTGACAGCCTGATAAATGGAAGGATCTCTCTATATCGTGCGAGAACTTCCTCAAATCCATGGCAGTAACGATGATCAGGGTAAAAGCTAAAGACATGTTGATCACGTGTGGATGCTAGAAAAGAAGGATAGCGAGGAATCACTGAATAGAAAAAAACATAGAAGCAAACTATGTTTACACAACACCCATGCGTATAAAAAGAGTGAGTGCCAGACCAGAGCTGAAAGAGGAAAAATCTGGGATTCAGAAAGAAAAACAACTAACCATCACCGAACCCAAAACATGGTATTAAATTGTCCTCATCAAAAGGAGACAATGTGCGCCCAATGATAGAAATTGCTTGTTCATAGGGATTAGGTGTATTTCCAAGAGCATGAAGTGACTTCCTGTTGAAGGAATGTTTGCCTGAAATTGATAAAGGATGTCACCAGTACAAATAAAAAGAATAAAAATGCAAAAAGTATTGATTTAGAATCACTATACCTGTCCATTCATTACTTTTTGTGAAGTCAATACCAAGTATAAGATTTGATGATTCAAGCCCGTAATCCCTTAATGCAGATATAACCTGAAAGTTCCAAGTCAAATGACTCCTTGACATGCTGACTGATAATTTCCATGCATTCAGAAATGAACATTGAGAAATGGGATTCCTTTGTTACAAAGTCAGATGCCTCTGAAAACTTAGTGAAAACTTTCCACTTGTCAACTAGTTTAGTTCATAAGATAGTAGGCAACATGTTAACCAAATGATCTAAAACAGAATATTGAGTAACTAAATAAAAATAAGTGTTTCACTGATAGAAAATAATGATTAGATTGAGATTCCAAGAGCAACAAATGACCTCATCGAGAGAGTCGAAACTGTCTGGTATAAATGCTGCACCTTCATGTTCCCTATCGAGGTTGCTAGTTTCAGCATAGCTCCCTGCAGAAAAGGGACTTTGCTGGACATAACCTCTAGGGTTAGATTCTCCATTCCCCATTTATAGAGCAAGTCTAGGCTTTCTAGCTGCAGGGATAAAACAAAGTGCAAGCAAGAGAAAGGTAAATACAGCATTTCTAACTCTAAACTATCTTATATCATACATAAACCTGAGATCATCATGTCATTCAAAAACTTCTTCAGACAATGACACGATGCTTTTGTGGGTGTTACAGATTCAAAATATACAACATATACCAAAAGTCATTATGAAGCTTTTCACAAAAACATTGAAACAAATGAAATCTAACATTTACACCGACAAACTTCCGCATACTGGTCAAGTGACCTTGAGAAGCCTTTGCATTCATTGAAACATAGTGATGATTGAGTCCTGCACTTTTTACAGTTCTCATGAACAAACTTCGGCACATGTAGTGCCCAAGTGTGCCGAAAGTTTTGTATTCACATTCTAATGCATTTTATTTTGTAATACCCAGCAACCTAGACCATTAGTTAGAACTCATAATAAAAAGTTATTTTAGATGATAAATAGTTGATGATTATCTGTTTAATGCAACATGAAACATGGTTAAAATTTAAACATGTGCCGCCCATAATGTCTACAATACTGCATCTGGAGAGTGAAGAAGAGAAGATGTTCTTCATCCACATGAAAATAAAAGTACTTCACCAATTAATTTCGATTATCATCCTTCCACTACTTAAATATTGTCATGTGTATAACGCCCTTTTGTTGTTGGACAATCATGTAAGTAGTTTTCACATAATGTCATCATTACTCATGTGACCAAGGAATGACGGGTTGTGATTTGGTTGGCCCAGCCCAACCCAATCCGGTTTGGATCCGAAACTTAAAAAGTCCAAAAAAATTCAAAAAAGAAAAATTCATTTATTTCTATTCAAAATTTACATTTTGAGGGCAATTTCCGTCTCCTTGACTTTGCAGACAACCTCTATCTCCCCTCCATTCCAAACTATAATCAAAACTTTACTTATCCATATTTCATATATAAAATTTGTGTTCCAGTACCATTTTCAACAAAATGTACTTTCTGAACAATATACAACATAAATTAAAATAATTTGTATTCTAATTAATGTACTATATTGACCAAAAATAGGAATATTTTGTGAAAATGATATCGGGCACAAATTTATATAGAAAACTTAATAAGTGGGGTTCTAATTATAGTCTTGAATAAAGAGAAATTGTGAAAGTTTAAAGAAAGAGAGAGCAATTAGATTGCTAGAGTGAGTGAGAGAGAGCAAGAGAGTTCTTAGAGTGAGAGTCAAAGAGTGTGAGAGGGGAGGGAGTCTTTTTTTTTCTTTGAAGGTGACACAGGGTCACTATTTCATTAATAGCAGTAAAGAAGTTACAAAAATAGCTAAGAACTACAAGTAAAAAAAACAAAATTAAAGGCTAACCGACCAGCCACTACTGCAGGCAGGGGGGTCTTATATAGGGCCCCAAGGGGCCTTGAGGCAGCAAGATGCTTTGGGGGTGCAAGATGCACCCCCAACGGCTAGGGTCGCTGTTGGCAACTTCGCCCAGGTCGCCATGCGTCATTGGCCGATAAGCCAGCCAGATCGGACAATTCAGGTCCTGACAGGAGTGGTCAGGACCAAAACCGACTGCGACCCGACCCGATACCAACCCGGCATTCTACGCACGTGACCAACAGTAAACCTTCATTGCTAAGATAGTCCAATGTTGCATTCATACTTCACTTCTCACAGAAAGTCAACAAAAGTGCCAAATATGTGATGAAGTCTAGATGGGAAAATTGTTGATGTAATGTGGGTTATTCAAGTTGAAATGTTAGATGTCATGATTATAAAGGCTTCTTTACCATTCAAAACTATTTGCGTCACCGCATAATGTTAACCATACCCTCCCTCCCAACATGTTTGTCAAGGCACCCACCTAGGCACTGCTATGTGTCCTATGTAGGGTTCAAAAGGCACCAATGATGTGTGTTAACATATAGCAGATCCATATAAAGAAACTCAGATTTCCATGAGTAGATAACTGATAGATGCTACAGACAAGGCTACATATCCATGCATGATACTGCCTTTTGACCTTTCATTTTCTTCTTAGAGACATCCATAATGTCCGTTTCTACCTGCGCTACATAAACAAATCTGTTGACTTTTAATTTCCACACCCTTCTGGCTTGTCCATGCCAGGCAATATGCCGACCCACATTTGCATCTTAGACTGAATTTCGTCCAGTTTTTACACATTCGCATGACTGCAGAGTTTCTTTAGGTGATCAAACAGAAACAGAGTCGTGAGTGATAAGCATGTCGGATCAACAGAACAATAACAACGATCAAAAGCGACTGAAGTTTCAAACACGAGTAACCTCGTACTACACGTGATTTTAAGCTGACTTGCATGACTTCGCTATCATCAATCCACAAAACCATAGTTGACAGAACGAGACTCATCCATCATAAACATGATCACGTCTATCGCTGCACCAATGAGGTCGCACTAAGTGGACCGGACTGAGTGAATCGGCGACTGAACATTCAGCTGCAGTAGAATTTCCAGTCACGGTTCAAGAACTAGGGTGACACAATCGCATTCCTAAATTCGCGCGATGTATATGTCGATTGTGAACCTACAGTGGCCCTAGAAACCTACTCCAACACCGATAGCCAGAACAAGAACGGGACCGAGAAACCGAGCAGAAAGCAAGAAATCTCACCTCATCTCGGACTATTTACCGATATCCAGCGTCTCCTTAATCTTCCTACCTGCGCCTTCGAATCAGAGAGAGAGAGAGAGGGAGAGAGGGAGAGGCCAGATCTGCGACCAGCACTCCGTCCAACGCCTCGGACAGAAGGCGCTAAGACTTGGAGTATACGGCACTCGCCGCTGCAGACGACGTCGTGTTGACGACGCCTTTTGCCGGAATCGCGAAGAATCCGGTCACGGATCACATACATGCTTGTCTGTGAGTTAGGATCGCCTCAGTCCGGGTGGAGTATCCTCAATTTTTAATGAAAAAAAAGACCATCATCTCAGTCAATCAGTTACTTAACCAATAAATAATGAGTTAGTAGAAAATTAATAATAATTTAACTTCGTCGACGGTAACTTAATAAATAAGTCAATAAATTGTTGTTAAATTAGTAAGATGTCGATGACAATTCAAATCTTTTCGGTAATAGTTCATCAAACTTGTTATTTGAACTATCATTAAAATGATCTGAAATCGTAATTTCTTTTATCGAAAATTGAGAATATTTTTCTGAAAATTGAGGTGATCTTAACTTTGCATCTAGAAATCATTCAGTCGTCCGTTCGGTTGTTTTTTTTTTCCTTTCGAGGGAACGGTTGAGTTTTGTGTTCATCCAAAACAGCGCCACTGGCGGACAATTACAAAAAGACTTTAATTATTAAATTTTTTAACAAGTTCAGTGCGTGTCTGATAAAAAGATTATTTAAGAGATAAACTCTTTTATTATTATCTAAATTTTGGAGATAAATGGGGGATAAATCAGATTTGTTTCCAAATTAATCTTGTACCAAAGAGCCCATAATTGTATAACCAAACGTGCTAGTTTTTCATAAATTTAAGTACAGGAGAGATGAAACAGAAAGACATAGTAGAAAAAAAAAATTTCTCAACAACAATTGGAACGAGACAACTTTTTATGTCGGAGAAAAGAATTTCAAAGTAAAAAATATTTTTTGTATTTTCAAATACAAAAATACTATAAATAAAAATAAATCAGATATTTGACAAAAAATCTTTGATATGTTCACTTAACATGTCAGGCAAGATTCTTACAATAATCGAGTATTTATGTAGATTTCAGTAGATTGTCCAAGAAAAAAAAATATGCAGAAGGTTTTCACACAACTCCATACCAGATATCGAATGGGCCTGAAACTGATTTTCATTAAAATTTTGGGTTTGACACTGCCACCTTTTATTTTATAGAAAATTTGTCACAAATTGTATAAAAAATTAATTTGCAAGTAAACATCCTATTAACTTACAAAATAAAATTTAATTTATATATATGCCGGTAGAATCTATAGAATTGAAGAATTAGACAGTCTGATGTGTCTGGCAACAATGAGGCCCGTTTCAAAAATTACAGAGATATATTTGGCAAGACTTGATCAAACTGCCACCAAGATAATGTTCTACTAACATTTTATGTTAAAATATCAAATCACATCGAATAAAATTAATACATAAGCACATCTATACACGTAATTTTGTATACAAAAACTACTTTATACAATGTGTGTCTAAAAATATATAAATGTTATATACTTATGTTTTTTTATCTTGCCGTCTTTCACCTGTTCTGGCCATATATATGGTTCATTTTTTTTTACGACATCTTACATGACAATTTCATGCCATTAGCTAGTATAGACTTTTTATCATCAGTGTATACAAATTTAATCTTGTTCTAAATTTTCCCCAAATTCACAAGACTCGTGAATTACACCAGATCAAAGAGAACCGATACTAGAAGAAATAAAGAGGAGAGAGCACCCACCGGCAGGCACAGGAGCGCCTGCTCAGCGTAGTAGCAATAAGATGCAGAAAAGGAACACAAGATCGTGCGAAGAGACGGGAACCGCAAGAAGCTTTCCAAGAATCGTACACTTCTTTTTCCATTGATGGGTACAAAAGATACAATCATCGCCCGGGGCAGTTTTCTTCGGAATCGAATTCAATGCGAAAAATGGGGGCAAAAAACCAGTGAGTGATGGTTTTTTCTTTCTTTTTTTTTACGTAATGGGCACGTATTTTTAGGTTTCTGAACATCAACGACAAGAACAGGCCAACAGAACAAGATCGCCTACCTACGGCCCGGTGCTCCTACGCTGCGGAGGCGCCAGACTCGACCTCCTTGGGGCGCCACGCCGTCTTCTGGACGCACAGCAGCCCCTCGTCCTCCTTGGAGTACGTCAACCGTACCTCCCAGTGCAAGGACCTAACAATGTTCTCCACCTCCGCGATCGTCTCCACTTTGTCCCTGACGATCAGCTTCCCTTGCGGTCTCAGCATCCGATCAACCTCGACGATCACCGACGGCAATTTGCACCTGCAGGGTTGAGCTCAAGATTTAGCCGCATCCCCGGAGACTTGTGAAGAGGAGGATGGCGGATTCGAGAACTGTGAAGTGTGAGCCATCAAATGGCGACAACCAGAATGAGATCACACCTCTTCTGGGTCTTGGAAAAGAGATGATCGGCGTGGAGGAGATCGTAGCTTCTGGGGTAGGTGCTGAACGACTCGCACCAGTCGTGGTACATCCCGAAGAGACCCCGTTCGTATATTAGGGGTAATGTATCTGGGGAATTGATCGACACAATGTTCATGACCCAAACGTTCATGTCCCTCAGTGCTGCGGCAAAACTGCAAGGTTGAAAAATAAAAAATACAAAAGATTAACTCGATACGATGATGATCGGCAGGAAGTTTTCAAGGCTCCATTTATGTTGGACCATGGATAATAGATATATTGTTTCTCAAGGGTACAGCAATTTACCCATCGGCGTACCCTAGATCTTAGCATGGTGAAACAGGAGGGAAGGGGAACAGTCCTGGAAGACTGGTACCTTCAGTACTAGATAATTATGCAAGAAAGCTAGGTGGGATTAATTTATGCAAACCCCCAGACAAGTGCCCTGGAAGCAGAAAGCAAGGATTTTAGGACATGAGCAGGCATCAGACGATCAACTCAAGTCGGCCAAACAAGTCCTGGAATCAACCTAGATAACCTGGTTACTGATCCTCGTACACTCAATTAATGCTGCAAACAATGTCAGAAAGAGCCAGACATCATTTGCTACGTGCTTTCTCACTCGGTTCAATCAGGGTGGACTGATGGGAATCAAATTGAGGGACAAGAACCGATTCATGTTAATAATTGAATCGGGATGCAAGAACCGATTATTAGAATTCAATTTCATGTAAATTTTGATTTTTAGATTGATTTTAGGTCCATTTGAATAATTTTCTAAGTTTTAGAATTTTTTCCTAAGATGTCTAGTCTTTTTCCATTATTTTAGGCATTTTAGAGTCATTTGTTTCAAATTTCTAGCTTTAAAATGAATTTCTTTACATTTTAATTGGAGATATGTTGTTCGGCCCTATAAATAGGACCGGGCCCCTTTGTAAAGAGGAGATGATGAATACATTTTTGAATACATTGTGCGGTTTACTGTTTTGCCCTCCCCCCTTGTCACTTAAACCCCGGCGACGGGTCTTCTCTCTCCCCGACATCGGTTCGGTGCTCCTCCCTCACCTCGCGATGGCGTAACCCTAGCGGGTGGTTTTCTCCTCTTCGATCCGCCTCCTCCCGCGGTGATATCGACAAGCGGCTGAAGTCAAACCTCTTCCCCTCGTCCTCCTCGAACAGAGTTTCTTCAGTCCGGTCGGCGATTGAGCTTTCTACGATCGTCACCTCCCTCGGATCAGCTAGATCCCTTTCTTCCGGTGGTTGTTCCGACGAGCTCCTGTGGAGATCTTTCTTCACTCGATCGGTTCCTCCTCCCGTCCCGATTGTGCTACTGGAGTTTCTTCAACTCCGTGTCCATCTATTGCTACTATCGATGATTGTTAATGGTCCTCCCGGAGATGGTCATTGCTCCATTAGCTCCGCGCCCCTCTGTTGCTACTATCGGTGATCAATCTTGGTCCTCCCGGAGATGGTCCCTGTTCTGTAAGGTCAGTGCTGCTTCTCCGATGCACTGTGGATGCCATTGCGGATTCTTCTAGTTGGAGCGGTCCCTCCCACTCCAAGAAGGTTTGCGGAATGCCTTACCTCCCAAGGCGCAGGTGATATCCGACCCTTCCCATACTATTTTCCTCCCTATGAGCTGTCATGGCATTGGTTATGGATTCGGTTTGGCTCTCTGAAGCCCCTACGGGTCTGCTTTCTATGTTGGTTCTTCCGACAAATTGAATGGCTCTGGTTATCAAACTACTGCTGGCATATCTCCTATCTTGGTTATTCTGACAAGATTGAAATGGCTCCAATTATCAAGTGATGCTCCTATTGATACTACTTGAGATGGACAAATATATCTTCTGAGCTGGTTGTTACTGTTTTAAACCTGTTTGGATTTTCGATATTCTGGACTGGTCCTCTCCAGTCAGCTTGATTCTAGCTGTGGTTGTTTCTATGGATATAATTTGATTTCCGTCTGAATATGGGACTGATTTTCTACATATACTTTGATTGATTGGAGCCTACAGTAATTGGCATTCTCTCAGATTTTGCCTACATTTATGAATGGGAAAGTGATGATGAAACCAGGTAAAACATACCTTGGTAGCTTTAATTAGTTGCCGGTATTGTTAAATTGGGAGGACTCCTGAATTATATTATCTGAGCCACGTCCCTCTTTTCAATTGCTGTCCTAACTGTTGTTATGATTATCATTTACATGAGGATGGTATGCTATTGAGATATCCTCCCTGTACCGGTTGGAAGTCTGTTCATATCGGTTCGGTTACCTGCTGGTTCATTTTAGTCTGCCGGTTACTTTTCTGTCTGTCATTTTATCTGCTGAGTGATTTGTTCGGTTTAAATTGCTGGGTTCTTAACATTTCTGGTCTGAACTGCTGCTATATTGTTGGAGCTTATTATTGTTGGAATCTGTTAATTTCTGAATTCTGGTCAGACTGCTGGTTCCTGTTATTTTCTGTTTGGTTCATTATATCTGTTGGACTATATTTCCGGTTTAATATCTGGTATCCATGGGACCCCCGGTCCCGTCCCGCATCAATTTGGTATCAGAGCTAGAGTCGACCTGTTTTGACAAGTCGGGGTCCTTAAGATGTGCGGGACACAATCATTTTGGTTTCGATGTCACCCTACCGGTGGACATTCATGCCACGGTATTTTTATCCGGGTATCCGGGCAATTGCATTTCACAGTCTTTATTGGATTTAATTGCACCCGGTTATGTGTTAGAAGAGAATGGAAAAGTCTATGTTCAGTTTGACCGTATGGTTAAGGGTCGAACCAGACCTTGGACTGTTAGGTATGTCGAAGATGCATGGTGTGAAGTAGTCCCGGATGGGCACTTCATAATTTTGGGTTCTGATTGGCTGAATGAGCGCCAAGCTATGATTGACTCCACTTCTAAGTCACTTAGCTTAAGGCCCAAAGATTATAGATATCTGAAAGAGTCTATATTCATTGAAAATCTGTGTCCCCAGCCACCTAAAGCTGAACACAAAGATATTGAGACTTCTATAAGTGAAACCGTGCATTTTCAGTCTTATATACCGAAAATTCTGACTGATCCAGTTATTGTTGATATTCCAGTCGTCACCTATGAGGCTACTCATGAACTCATAGCTGAATATGAGTTAGAGTGTGCCAATGAAGTTGACTATGAGCTGAAATCTGAACGATTATGTGTACGAGCATTCCTAGAAACAGAATTGGCTGAACAAATGATTGAGTATATAGCCAACCTGATGTCTGAACAGCAGTGTATAGCCGAAATGGAGTTTGACATAGCTATTGAGTCATGGCTGAGTATGTCAATTTCTGATCTAGTACTTAATGGGATTTCTGATCCATCAGTTGAACACTTTTCCGAGTTGACAACAGTCCCATATATGATACATATGTCAGAAATTCCAGATTTGAACCCTAGCTGTATGTATGATACAGTTTGGGTTACCTTCGGCAATTGGTTTGGGGAATTCAATTGGTATCTCTTCTACATTCTCCCAACTACATCGGCATCGTTTATGAGTTTTGTAATTGCCATCTTTATTATACGGCATTACAAAACTCGAGGACGAGTTTTCCTCAACCAGGGGAGAATGATGGGAATCAAATTGAGGGACAAGAACCGATTCATGTTAATAATTGAATCGGGATGCAAGAACCGATTATTAGAATTCAATTTCATGTAAATTTTGATTTTTAGATTGATTTTAGGTCCATTTGAATAATTTTCTAAGTTTTAGAATTTTTTCCTAAGATGTCTAGTCTTTTTCCATTATTTTAGGCATTTTAGAGTCATTTGTTTCAAATTTCTAGCTTTAAAATGAATTTCTTTACATTTTAATTGGAGATATGTTGTTCGGCCCTATAAATAGGACCGGGCCCCTTTGTAAAGAGGAGATGATGAATACATTTTTGAATACATTGTGCGGTTTCTTGTTTTGCCCTCCCCCCTTGTCACTTAAACCCCGGCGACGGGTCTTCTCTCTCCCTAGACATCGGTTCGGTGCTCCTCCCTCACCTCGCGATGGCGTAACCCTAGCGGGTGGTTTTCTCCTCTTCGATCCGCCTCCTCACCGCGGTGATATCGACAAAGCGGCTGAAGTCAAACCTCTTCCCCTCGTCCTCCTCGAACGAGTTTCTTCGATCCCGGTCGGCGGTCGAGCTTTCTACGATCGTCACCTCCCTCGGATCCGGCTAGATCCCTTTCTTCCGGTGGTTGTTCCGACGAGCTCCCCGTGGAGATCTTTCTTCACTCGATCGGTTCCTCCTCCGTCCCGATTGTGCTGCGGAGTTTCTTCACCTCCGTGTCCATCTATTGCTGCTATCGATGCTTGTTATTGGTCTTCCCGGAGATGGTCATTGCTCCATTAGCTCCGCGCCCCTCTGTTGCTACTATCGGTGATCAATCTTGGTCCTCCCGGAGATGGTCCCTGTTCTGTAAGGTCAGTGCTGCTTCTCCGATGCACTGTGGATGCCATTGCGGATTCTTCTAGTTGGAGCGGTCCCTCCCACTCCAAGAAGGTTTGCGGAATGCCTTACCTCCCAAGGCGCAGGTGATATCCGACCCTTCCCATACTATTTTCCTCCCTATAGCTGTCATGGCATTGGTTATGGATTCGGTTTGGCTCTGCGAAGCCCCTACGGGTCTGCTTTCTATGTTGGTTCTTCCGACAAATTGAATGGCTCTGGTTATCAAACTACTGCTGGCATATCTCCTATCTTGGTTATTCCGACAAGATTGAAATGGCTCCAATTATCAAGTTGATGCTCCTATTGATACTATTTGAGATGGACAGATATACCTTCTGAGCTGGTTGTTACTGTTTTAAACCTGTTTGGATTTTCGATATTCTGGACTGGTCCTCTCCAGTCAGCTTGATTCTAGCTGTGGTTGTTTCTATGGATATAATTTGATTTCCGTCTGAATATGGGACTGATTTTCTACATATACTTTGATTGACTGGAGCCTACAGTAATTGGCATTCTCTCAGATTTTGCCTACATTTATGAATGGGAAAGTGATGATGAAACCAGGTAAAACATACCTTGGTAGCTTTAATTAGTTGCCGGTATTGTTAAATTGGGAGGACTCCTGAATTATATTTGTTGATATATTGGTTTCACTGATTCCAACTATGGCTGTGATGATCATAATCTGAGCCACGTCCCTCTTTTCAATTGCTGTCCTGACTGTTGTTATGATTATCATTTACATGAGGATGGTATGCTATTGAGATATCCTCCCTGTACCGGTTGGAAGTCTGTTCATATCGGTTCGGTTACCTGCTGGTTCATTTTAGTCTGCCGGTTACTTTTCTGTCTGGCATTTTATCTGTTGAATGATCTGTTCGGTTTAAATTGCTGGGTTCTTAACATTTCTGGTCTGAACTGCTGCTATATTGTTGGAGCTTATTATTGTTGGAATCTGTTAATTTCTGAATTCTGGTCAGACTGCTGGTTCCTGTTATTTTCTGTTTGGTTCATTATATCTGTTGGGTGATATATTTCCGGTATAATATCTGGTATCCATGGGACCCCCGGTCCCGTCCCGCATCAGGACGCTAGCACTTAATCACAACAAGTAATATTTTGAAGAAGACAGATGAGAAGCCTTGAATAATAGAAAAAAAGAAGACCACACGTTACTAGTTTATGCACAAAAGACAAAGCAAGCAGCAGAGAAAAACCCAGGAGGTGGCACTCGAAGATAATTGAAAACCTTTGCTTACCCTCCATATATAGCTCTCATGTCCATGACATTTCTGATGTTGGACCAGTCGATGCCCATTCCATTGAGATATGAATTGCTTACTACGTGTTTCCAATGCTGATAGTCGGACACAAAGTCCTCAGGTGCAGCTTTGCCATAAACCCCAACCTGAGAGCCATTCAACCAATATGGCACAGCCTCCAACCGCTTTGGCCATTGGTCGGGCCACTGTGAACCACGCACGGCAGGATCTACCGGGACTTTGTGCATGCATGCTTGCAGTTGTATGTTCCTGCAATACATAAATAAGCAGCATAAAAAGTTATGGGTGGAACTGGGATGAACTAAGAAATTCATATACGCATGCCTAAATTTATGTGGGAAAAACAGGGTGGACGGGATGGATGAAACTGAAACATGAATAAATAAAATACACGTATATGTGTATATATACATAGAGAGAGAGAGAGACTTGCCAGGCTGCATCTGGGTCATCAGAATCCTCACATAATGGGGGGTTATTATCCTTTCTGTTCTCATAGCACTCATTGGTTGATGGCTTCCTGTATATTGCTGCGGCAACACCATTTACTGTATCCTTCTCAATTGTCATCACATCCCAACACATGGACTTTGTCAGCTCGGACATTGCTGCCATAATATTGTCACAGGCAATATATATCATTCACTTGGTATGGACATTCAAAATGCCACACGACAAAATGTATAGGCAGATGTCTTGAAACACAACTGGGATTGATAAACCATACAGAAGCATGTCTTGAAACACCAGAACTGGGATTTCAAGAAGATGTGATTAATGTATTCATGTACGCATATATATGACATTACTGTCTTGAAGACTTCAAAACAGAAGCATTCATTTCCTAAATCCATTTTTTAGGTTTCATTCCATAGGCAAGATGGCATACCTTTCCATATTTCAACATCTTCTGACTTTTTCTGATATACCGGTGTTGCAGACCAGACAAAGTAACCTCCAGGCCGCAATAGCCGATTCAACTCCAAAAGTAGCATGCCACCTGTGCACATTATCCTTTGTCAGTCAGAAACTCAGATGGAAGAAAGACTTCCAGTAGAAATGAGATCTCCTGAAGGCTAAAGCTAGTGCTTGACATAAGAAAAATCTTCATCAAATGCCAATAGCAAGATCACCTTCAATGTGCCATGGAACCCTGCAACGAGCACAGTGAACAACATCAAAGACCTTGCTTGGGAAGGGCAGTCTCTTTGTTCCCATGACAGCTGAAATAGCAGGGATTCCTCTTTCAAGTGCAAATTGAACTTGAGCCTCATGCTCATCCTTGGGAGCAAAGGACATGGCAATAACATCTCTCTCAAAGAGATAGCCCCCAAAACTGGCCACACCACAACCAACATCAAGTATTACACGGGTACGTTTTCCCCATGCTATCTCTGGCAAACTCTGCATGGAAATTATTCCACATTATTTGTGCAGGAAAAAGATAGTTCCTTTACATATTGCATTTTTTATCAGTTAGAGAAAGTAGTTTCATCATCTGATCATTTCCTATTTGCAGCACCATAAATATATTTTATTTCTCTCAGCCATGGGTCTTCCTGTCATGGAAATGAGGTTATATTTTAATCGTCTGGTTCTATCATCTTGACAGAATGTTCTTTTTCTTTTGTGTCTCTTCTTTCTTTTTTATCCTGTACTTTAATGTTATCCTTTTCAGTCCTGATGAACTGGGGCCTTTCTTTGCACCCCCTAAAGAAACCCACGAGACCAATTAGCGGTGTGAACATTAGGAAATGAAGAACAATATACATTAAGGTTAGCATAACAGACATTTGAAAGTTCCCGGTTGAAAACACTGACTTGACACATGCAAACAAATGGAATGGAAGTGTTAGTTATGATTGGGGACTGGTATCAGAAAAGGCAACAAATAAATCATTTCAAATTCAATGACATTTACAAGCTTTGAATAAGTTGCAGGAATCAGTAAAAAAAAGAAAATGATTGCACTGAGGCATAATAATAAGCACCTCCTGAATAAAATCAACGTAGTGCAATGCACCATGTTTGAACTGAGTCCCACCTCCTGGGAAAGTGAGGTATTCTCCAGTCACCTTCACCCAATTCTGGTGTCCCTTCAAATCTGCAAGCTTAGAGTGAGGCACATTGTGGTACCACACCTTCAAAAAAATGGCAAATTGCAGATTTAGCTTTTAGGACAAAGCACCAATAGTGGAATTTAACCACAAAGGCATAAACAGAGAAATTTTGCACCTTGTTCCGACTATCGGGCCACTTTATGGGTTGTCTATATCCCTCTGGGAGGGGAACAAGACACGTAGGAGCTTCTTCAGGACAGTGCCGCTCTCGATGTTCATAGTGCTTGGTGCTACGAAGCTTTTTGATATCATCCACATTATCGAGACAAGGGATGTAATCTGCACCAGCAGTCACATTGCATAATTTCCAACTGTACTCTTGGCCACTTGACAAAGACTTGTGTGCTTCCTTTTCATTCTTTGATTCTGCAGCTTGAGTAGACCATGCCCCACTCTGGGTAGTGGTCTCATTTAGGATTTCAGACCGTGCACCATCAGGAAACACCTCCGTTGCATTTTGTTCCTTTGGTTTGTCATCCATCTGTTTTTCTTCAGAAAGTGACACAGCTTCTGAAACTTGCTTTTCTTCTACCTTCTCCTCAATCTGAGGCTGATTTTTTTCGTCCGGCAATTCTTCAGATTTTTCATCACCATCCAATTTGTTTGTATTCTCAGTTTGTTGTTTTTCATCATTTCTAGATTCATCAGAATTCTTCTCAGCACTTATAGTTTCTTCAGTAGCCTGTTCCATGATAGTGCTCTGGCCATCTTCCTCCCCTACACCCCTGCTGGTACCCCCTTCTTCATTCCCATTGGTGTCTGCATAAGTCTGTAATCCTTCATCTGATGTCTTCTTTGCCTTGGATGCTTCGGCTGACATGTCCTTTGAGTTTTCATCTTCCTTCAGAGGATTCTTTTCTTGGATTTCCTCAGTTTGTTTTTCAAATGGTTTCTCTGTCAATTGCTCTGCCTGAGAAGTTTCAGCATTCGCCTCTTCCTGAGACTCACTAACGCTGGTGTCTGCGTTTACTACTTGTTGTGCATCCCCTGAACTATCCTCAAATGGTTTTTCAGTCTGAGTGACTTCTTTGACATCAGATTTGTTCTCAGGAGTAGAAACATCAATTGGAACTACAGCTGAAGATGTCATCATCCAAACTCCCACAAGGCATAGAGCAACAAATACAGCCAGGGTCACGGTTGAACAATAGGAGGATGAAGTCCTCCTGTCCATTCTTGAGTTCTTTCCAAATGCCATTCTTTTTACATATGCCGGCAACCAAAGTAATCTACCACAAAAAGGAAGAAATTTTAGATATTGTATAGCATACACTGCAAACATTCAAGGTGGATAGTTTTTTAATGTTGTGCAAAGTTTAAAGGATCCTTACTTGGTGAATATAAATATAAATAAAAACAAAACAAAAAGATGCACTCAATTTGCTAAAAATTATAGAAGCACGGAACAAGAATATGACAGCAATAAGTTTCATCGGTCCATGAATTGTCCATTCACAACTGGAGACAGGATTAACCATCGATAGAAGAATTTTTAAGAACGGTAAAGCTAGTTGAAACCCATACCGGCAAAATAAATCAAACAGACACATGACCCTTACGGAAGGTGCGCCAAACAATAAACTCATACAGGACGCATCACATTACAGGCGTGCCATCGAATTAGGTGTCTTTCAAAATAGCTATATATGATACCATAGACGGGATCCTCTGAGCTTGAAGTCGTTGGATCTTGATTCACGGCACCAATAAATTACTCGGCTGAGATCTCTCAGCCTTAATGTTCATTCACCAACATACCCGACACCAAAACCAGCTTCCAAACAAGATTTCGCGAAATATAATAAAATAGGCTACTCAACAGGGCAAGGCATTGCGAAAGTAGTTAAATCTGCAACGCAGGCAGCACACAGTAAGCAGGAACTGCAAGCATAACCAGATCTGCACCACGGCGGCTGAGAAGTAGCGTGATAAGGAGCAATAAAACTAGTTAACAGTGCAAAAACCCACACAATGCAGCTCCGCGGAGGAAACACTCTATTTCCTGCGGGAAGGACGAGGAAGATCACAAGATCCGAGGGAAAGATTGCGCAGAAACCAAGCCCGAGAAACAAAACAAACCCACTACACGACCAATGCAAATGCAGCTGAAAGAAGAAAAAACCAGGACTCCAACGGCAGATCTGGCGCGCCAGGCAAGCAGGAACCATCCACTACCTCGATTCAGCTCGAACTAACGAATGCTTCCGCGGCGATCCGCACAGAAGCAGGGGATGTCCTGGAGGGGGCACCCCTTTCACCCCACTCACGAGAGAGAGAGAGAGAGAGACGGGAAGCGAACAGAGCGACGAGATTTAAGATGGACGGTGGAGTGCGGCGATTACACTGGGTTGGCCATTTATCCCGGCCGTTTGTTTGTGAAGGGAAAAAATGATTTTTTTTTTTTTTTTTTTTACAGCAGCGGCTTCTTCGCCTTTCCAGAATCCGATGGCGCGGCGAACAAGGGGGGAACAAGTACGGGGCCGCCACTCGTCTCCGCTCCGACTGGGGCCCGCGTTCCCGTGTCCCTCTCGCCCACCCCAGCCTAACCTGCACCCATGCGCAGGAAATAAGAACACATGAATAAACTACTGCCGTCTCCGTATTTATATTCACACTTGTAAACGGATAATCCGGATTCGTTTTGAATTCGTATTCGTATTCGTCAGAGTAGATATTCGGATATAGATATTATCCAAATATTAATCGAAGCGGACATGATTCGATCGGAATCAATTTTTAATAATATATATAATATATAATTATATATTTAAAATTTTTATTTTTAAAATTATGATTAAATATTTTCACCTATATATTAATATACTAAGTTAATTTAATAAGTGTATGATACATTTTTATTTGTACTTTTATTTTTATATATTTGTATATTATTAAATATAATAGTCGAATAAAATTTAATTAATATTTCGAAGCGAATATTATTCGTATCCACTCTGTATTCAAAGATTATTCGATTTATAATATTCAATCCATATTCGTATTAAACTCGAATCGGATACGAATTATCAGATTAACTAAGTAGAGTGAACACTATAATATCATGTCCGCTCCTTATCCACTGCCGTACACGTATGTTGGGTGAATGCTAAATACATACACGTAAAAGGCAGAGACATATATATCACTTATTCTTAAGAATATGCATATAAGCAATTTTTTTAAAAAAAATTTAAAACCTTTTGTTAACATAAGTTTCGACGAGTTCACAGTTTATTTGATCACAACATTGATAGTAACGCAAATCATCATAAAGATATCTTACTGTGAATATCAATTTTAAATTTTATATTATTATTTTAATACAAATGTTTATTTGTATCAGTACTCTGCCATCTAAAATGTATATATATATATATATATCAAAACTACTAATGCAATTTTGAAAGCTATTAGGGCCGTTCATGATTGGGATCATTTTAATTTTGAATCGATTATCCTAAAAGCGGAATCAAACGTGGAAGAGTTGGTGAACGGAACGGGATTTGGTGAAAACCGATTACCAAACGGGTTTGATTTGTGTTGTTCGACACATAGCCGGTTGACCGTAGGTCGACCGGCATCGACCTCTGCTCACAAGAGCGGAGACGTGGGTTCAAGAGAGCGTAGAGCCTGCCACCCCCGGGGGTGGTCACTGGTGGGGATCGAGCTGAGACGCGATCCCTCGCTGCGGCATGAGCAGCACGTCTCCGGGCCAACATGAATAAAAAAAAGACACATAAATACTTATATATAAAATAAAAGTAAATTTAACCAAATTAATATAAAGACTAACTGTCATAAAAACAATTAATTAATATCGATCTTTAAGTTTACTGGCTATTTTTTTAAGATAAAACCAAGTCTTCCGGTTTTTACTCTGTAAATTCGTGACAATATACTTTTAAAATAAACGGGATATAGAAGATGAATAAGGTCGACTAAATCAAACCATAGGTTACTTATCAAACAACTGGGCATTGGGATCGATCTGGAAAATTTATTTTGGATCTTGAAATATCAGATTTCACCGTGACATTCATCAAAATCCCAGAAAAAAATATTAAAAAAGAAAATAAAACAACAACAACAACATGATTAGGTGTCTGTTGCTGCTAAGCTGTGCCGGGGATCACCGGATCCCATTGTCACGACGTTGCCACTAGCTGCCTGGTTTCGTTTTATTTTATTTTTTTTGAATATTACTTAAAAGGTCAGCTTAATTTTTAATATGTTCATCGAATATGTTTGATATTTATTTCGATCGTTTGAATTTTTTTTTAAACTTCACATCCATTCTGTCATGTCCTCCGTCGCGTTCTTCTTCTACTATCAAAATTTGCCCTTCCCAACACTCTCATTTTGATGGAAAAAAATAATATTATATATATTGTGCTATGATATTTTATTTTTTTTAAAAAAATATTTTTACAAAAAAATATACATAATCATACATGTTTAAATAAACTAAAATTTAAATTTGATATTTAAGATTATACTGTTAAATAAACAATAAAAAGTAAATATATTATTACTAGCACACTAATTTTAAAAAAATATTTAATTTAATGTAAAAATCATCTGATATTTTTAATTCATTTATAAAAAATGTTGTATATTATTTTATATTTATTTTAAACTAAGGAATAATATACTAGGAAATAGTTTAAGTTATTTTATTTGGTGCAGTTAGTTTTAATTTTGTAAAAATGTAAAATTAATAAAAGCAATAAGCAAAAAGACATATATATTATTTCACAATTAATTCTGATGGACTTTTATATATACGATGAAGTGTTTAATTTCATGAAAAATTGAGTTTTTATAACAAAATTTGTTAAAAAAAGTATTTGACAACTTTTATAAATGATTGTCTAAAAAAATTTCTCATATAAAAAAGAGACAAGACTCTTTTTTCATCACATTTCACCCAAACACCACGATTTTATATTATTGACTAGCTTGCGTCCCGTATGATAATATTATTAGGTATCTCCGTCACTATCAATTATAAAATTGATATTGATACGAACCATTAAGAGGTGTTTGGTTAATTGTATAAATTTTGTTTGATAATATTATTAGGTATCTCTGTCACTATCAATTTTAAAATTGATATTGAAACAAATCATTAAAAAGTGTTTGATTATCAATTTTAAAATTTATCGTGCGAACAAAATATATTATGTAATACAAGTGTCAACTTGTATTAATTTTGATATTGATACTTTACGCCCTGTTTGGTAACACTATTAGGTACCTCTATCACTATCAATTTTAAAATTGATATTGATAGGAACCATTAGGAGGTGTTTGGCTAATTGTATCAATTTTAAAATTTGTAGTGCAAACAAAGCATATTATGTAATACAAGTGACAACTTGTATTGCTTTTGATATTGATATTGCGACATTTAAAAATATTAATATCAATATTGATATAGTACCAAAAATGAAACTCTAACCAAACAGGGCATTAGGTCCTGTTTGGTAACACTATTAGGTACCTTTATCACTATCAATTTTAAAATTGATATTCCTAGTAATCATTAAGAAGTGTTTGGATAATAGTATCAATTTTGAAATTGGTAGTAAAAACAAAGCACATTATGTAATACAAGTGTCAACTTGTATCAATTTTGATATTGATACTCCAACCTCTAAAATTATCAATATCAATATTGATATAGTATCAAATTTGAAACTCTAAGCAAACAGGCCATTAACATTTAAAAATATTAATATCAATATTGATATAGTACCGAAAATGAAACTCTGTCCAAACAGGGCGTTAGACTTTATCTTAATATAATCTCTCAGGAAGATGCATTGTACAATCAAACACCCCTGCGGAAGTTCTCATATAAAAATAGCGAAAATTATAATCTTTTTAATAAATAGATCACGTGTTTTTAAAAAAAGATGGTAGGGTGGATCTCCCGGTAACCGCAGTCTCCGGTTGGATTGATTTCCCGCGTTACGCGGTATTTCCCCTATAAATCAGATGACCGCCGACCGGAGACCCGCACGGAGAGTGACCGCGACGCAGCGCTGATCGTACGGTCTGGCCGGCGAGGTCACGGAGGTGCATCGGTCGGCGGGTTACGCGACGCAGGGCCGAGTGGAGCTCACGTCGGCAGCGAGCGGGTTGCCGGTGGGCGTGACAGCTGGCAAACAGCGAGCACGTCACCGCCGGGACACGCCCGATGTCAATGGACCGGACCCGGCCCGGCCCATCCCAGGTTGACCCGGTTACAGCCGGGACCGGCCTGACCCGATCTTTGTTGTATTATTGTCTTGGTCCACATAAATTATTAATTGTGTAAATGCACACTAGGTCCATTTTAAGGAAACCACTTTACCACTAGGTCCGTTTTCAAAAACACTTTTCCATTAAGTCCGTTTTTTCAAAATATCGTCACACTCACTCCAATTTGAATTTGAAATGTCATTTTTGCCCTTTGCACATTGGAGAAGGCGGCGGCCCTCTCGGCGGTAGTGCCCCCCCGCCGCCCCCCCCGCAGCGACGCTCTCCCCCGGCGGCGTCTCTCCTGGGGGACCATGGAATGGGCGATGTCTCTCCTGCTCAACCACCCGGAGACGCTGAAAGCGGCCAGAGAAGAGGTGGAGTTCCGGCGTCAACACCCCCCGCGGCAACACCCCCCGCGGCGTCAACACCCACGGCATCCACCGGAACCCCGAGATCTGGCCGGCGCCGGCGGAGTTCCGGCCGGAGCGCTTCCTGGGGGGAGGAAACGTAGAGGGCTACAGGTGGATCCCCTTCGGCTGCGGGAGGAGGAGGTGCCCCGGAGAGGGCGCCGTCGTCCACCTCATGGTGCTGGCCCTGGGATCCCTGATCCAGTGCTTCGAGTGGGAGAGGACGGCCGGAGAGGAGGAGGCGGTGGACATGGCTGCCGAGGTGGGGAGTCTTCTGATGAAGGCCAAGCCCCTCAAGGCCCTCTGCCGCCCGCGGGCCGCCATGCGCCGACGGCGTCCACCTCTTCTCTGGCCGCTTTCAGCGTCTCCGGGTGGTTGAGCAGGAGAGACATCGCCCAGCGATTGAACTCGGGGGAGGGGGTAAAAGTGGGATTTGAAAATGACGGGATGAAGAAATGGACTGGGTGATAATGAAATTCAGTGTCAACGGACTAAACAGTAACGAAATGTGGTCAACGGAGTTTTTAGTAAAGTCATTTTCTTAAATGGACCTAAGAGTAACTTTCCCTTATTAATTTGACCTGGGTCTGACTTATTCTCTTATTTATAAATATATTATTATCAAATATGATAAACTTAAGTAATAATAAAAATAATTAATAAATATATTATATTATATTTTTAATAAAAAATAATATATTTTTAATTAAGTTATACCGTAAGAGTCGAGGTCTATTTGACATATCTTGATCTATTTTAACTCGTTTACCAGCAAGATTAAGATTTGTGGACCAAAATCTTTGACTATATTTTTTTAAAATGAAATAACAACTACAAAGCAAGATATATAAGACGATCACGCTAAAATGCACACAATTTCAAAAGATAGAGGATGACACTATGATGAGAAAAAAAAAGTGATATAATGAATCACGGGGCATGATGAATGATTATGCTCTTCTTCTGTCTTGTTTCTTTCTGTTTGTTTTAACCTTTTGAAGATCATTATTTTTGATTCTCTATTTATAAATTTTTTTTTAATCAAGTCTGGTCCAAGATTGTGTCTTTGATTGATTTTAAATAACCTCTTAATTACCACTTTTCTCATGATTAACCTCTAAATATATCTCTAGTATCTTAATAAATCTTTAAAACATATGATGTGTGATTTGTTTTTTGGGATGTAATCTTTTGTAGAGGATAGACGCAACACCTTTTAAGTAATATCTCTTTTAAGTAATCACTAAATTGATTAACAGATAAACATATTAATCAAATAAATTACTTAACTTTATAAAGAATTAAAAGGTTATATGCATAATTAAAAGTTAAGAAATCCAAATGGACACAAAACAAATGCCACCTTATAACCGACACGCTGCCGGTTAATTATTTTATTATTTACGAAAATAACGTACTTTAAAATTCAAAGCTTTGGCAACAGATAAATTACCTATTAATATGTATGTACACATACATATAAGGGTGCAAACGAATTAATACACTCGACAAGTAGCTTGAAACTCGACTCGATAAAAATTCGACTCGGCTCATTTATTATGTTAAATGAACAATCTTGAACAAAAAATAAAGCTCGACTCATTAAACGAGTCGAGTTTGAACAGAGTCCTGCTCGGCTCGATAAACTCACGAGCAACTCGATTAAATATTTATATTATATATTTATTTTTAAAAAATAAATTTTAAGTATTAATATTAATTTATATATTGTCACTTAAATATATTAAATAATTCAAAATTTGAGCTTAAATTTAGATTGAGTTTCATAAATGAGTTAAATCTAAAATTTCACAAATGATTTTTCATTGATTTTAGGTTTATAAAGGAGTTTGTATATAACTTAAATTTGAATATGAATTGAATTTTAGTCTAGTTACTACTCGAGTTCAGTTCGAGCTCGACTCGACTTGATTAATAAACGAACCAGGCTTGAACAAGAGTTTCACATATTTGCTAAAACTCGAGCTCGAACTCAAACTCGTATAAAATAAAATAAACGAGCCGAGCTTGAATACTATATTACTCAGCTCGGCTCGGTTCGTTTGCACCCCAACCTACAGACATGTAAATAATACGTTGGAGACAACATGTATGGCTTCACCCTGTATATCTTACAATGTAGTCGAAGGAAATAATGGGACTCAATCAAATTTTGGTTTACTATGTTAGAGAAAGACACGTCCTTCTTATTTATATGATATATATATATATAAATATTCTAAGTTATTTGCTGGCCAAGTCATACAGAGACAAACTAAAATATATACAGGCCGTGCCAAGAGACCTCGAACCGTTAACTATCGGAAACGAATGTATCCGTGAAGTGCTTTTTACTATCCGCTAAGAAGCAGTTAACGGCCGGTCACCACGGTTATGACATTTAAAAATATCTAATGAAATTGGTTGACAAGTTGGATCGATAAGAATTTGAACCGATGAACATTGAGTTTTTATCCAGACATTAAATATCAATTTATGGCTTGTTTGGATACTTAGCCAAACATCTCTGTAATATTATATAACGTAAATTTTATCGCTAATAGATATGTAAATTTCTTGATCATTTTAGTATAAAACAATTACACAAACTTTAGTATAATATAGTTAATAGCAACTCTTGAAGTTGATATTTTTAATTTGATTTTATTTAATTAAATATAAATAAATATATATATCTAATTTCATTGTTACTTTATCCTGACTAATAAAGAGATTATTAACTCTAACAAACAAAAAAATAGATAAGATGTAAAAGAGGACAATATGAATGTATATCTATCAGATCAATTTAGAATGACAAATTTAGAATTGTCGTTGGACACTTGGATGAATGGAAAGGTCAGAGCTACAAGATCAAAAAATTTGTTAGATTAGATTGTAAATAAAAAGATTTTTATCACATTCCTCTAAGAATGTCAATATAATAATACATTGTATACCTTTTGAGAATTAAAAATTTATAAAATATATTGTTGATCCTAAAATTAGAATCGTAATCAATTAACGATATCATATTCAATTTAAGATATATCTATGTTCATATTTTTTAACTTAGCAGATTATCCCTTATCGATACTGTTAAATCATCTTGTAAGTATTCATTGGCCGTAGGAAGATATCTGATAATCCGTTACCATTTACATCCCATCTTTCTCGGTATCCAAGGAGAGTCAACAGCTAGAGCGAAATTTTGTAGACGTGTACGGTCATCTTGAAACTTGCAATAATGTGCATAAATGTTATGTCTATGGTTGCGATACCTATTTTCAGCGATAACTTCAACGATTTTGCGAATATCAACATCATTTTGAACTTCTCCAACTTTATGACAAATTTATCCTGAATATATCAAAGATGATAACAATATTAACTTAAATGTGATCAATAATTGATAATATAGTGATAAAATATTTACCAAAATTCTTTCAAAAATCTTTCTTTTGTCTTCATCTGCTAGCTTTTTCCAAGAAGGTACATTTAAAGGAATATACAATTTGATTAAGTGACCAATCTCACTAACAAAATCTTCTGCATTTTCCCCGGAAGGTTTTTTAAAATCCATGTCAATTTGTACCGGTAGTCTTGCATTATCATGGGCATGTAATTTCTTAAAGAGGCTAACACCCTTGAATTTTCCATGCACTCTTTTACGAACACTACTTGAAGGAGCATTGGAGGCACAAACAATATCTAATAAATGAAGCATATAGTAGGTTATGCAAATATAAAGTTGAATAGAATACATGACATTTAAAAATGGCTATTTACAGTGATAGATCTTTTGTAATATAGAAGTTTAAACTTATCTTATCATTAGATGATGAGAGTGGTGCACTTGTAGTGTTCATTTGATTTCCACTTGGCATTGAAACCTGAAAAATGATTTTCTATTTGACAAGTATTAAAAGTAAGAATATAAAACAAGTGACTAAACAATGATGTCATGTGAGAAGACAATGTTTCTATTCCCATGAGCACTACTCACCTGGATAACACTAAATACATGTGAAAAGACAATGTTTCTAATTGTCAAAGAAGTTATATTTTCAAATATCTTACTTATAAAGATTATATTACAAGAGAGCAAGTAAACACAAAATATACCTTACTATGCAGTAGACAAAAGATAAGATAAAATGTGCAGTATCTTACCTTGACAAGTTTATATTTGATAGCTCTTAGTTTTGATAGTCTCCTATGTTATAAAACTCTTGGTGAAAACTATAAAAAAGGTTTATATATTGAAGTCCAAAAATCATTTATAAGAAAATCATTTACATAATCACAAGCAACATAGAACCAAGTGGATGTATCACACAAATATGAAACCAAATATAATGTAAAATTAAGAACCATTGTTCTCTATATTTCTTAGTCATCTTCTTCAAGAAATTCATCAACATTGTCATTATGATCAAAATCTAAATCATCTTCAGTTAATAGATCTTCTTCCACATTCTTGGAAATTCCTCGCTCTTCCACTTCATCAAATAATCTGATATCACATTGTACACCATCAATGTCAAAACGAGTTAAAGATGTTAACTCGTTAGAAGTATCGTTAGTTGATGTAGACAAGTTTTGGTCCACTCTTACTTCATTACCTTGGTAGGCTTCATCATCTACCTAATCAATATTATCTTCACTTACAACTTCATCGTGAGAGATATCAAATACATGTCGCAGGTTTACTTTCACAACAGTGTACTAATCTTTAGCTTTTATGTCCTTGGTAAAATAAACTTGTTCAACTTGACATGCTAAGATAAATGGCTCATCTGTCTTAAGACATCTCTAAAAGTTTAGACTAATAAAACTATATCTATCTTCTGTGTATCGTTTATTCTGTGTTGACACCTCAAACCATTTACATTTGAATAAAGTCACTTGTCTTTGTCCTAAATATTGGAGAACAATGATGCTACTTAACTGGCCATAGTATTGCATATTTCCATCCCCTTCCACGATGACTCCACTATTTTGAGTTTTTAAATGACTTTCAGATTGTATGGTACGGAATCGGAAATCATTTATACACCAACCATTATGAGATAAAACTTGATTATCTAGACCTCTAGCCAAAACATACAACTCATTGTTGATTTCTCCTCTTTCATATAAAGACGATACCTACATATTATATTAGCTCTACATAAATCCATTGGCATATAAATGATATATTAAGTACTTTGACACGCACACTTACTTTATTTTCAAACTATTGAGGGAATTCTTCACCACTTCTTCTATCTATATTTCCACCTCCATCATTCTCCAACTCTATTTTATGTTCCTTGCAGGTAAAGAAAGTGTGTGATCAACTTCTATTGAAAAGCATAATTAATATAAAATACTAACTTACCTCATGAATGGTAACACTTCATCACAATTCTTTAAAATATAAAGTCTTGCTTGTTTAAATTCTTGCATAGATAGTACATCAAGTTTACCACTCTTAAAAACTTGTCCATCGTGTTTGAATATGCTTAATGCGCATGAAGATCCTTCCTCAATATCATTAACTCTTTTAGACCTCTGCAATTTAGTTTCTATACCATGCAAATATCTAGAACAAAATATGATACATTCTTCAGATAGATATCCTTTTGCAATTGACCCCTCAGGGCGAACTTTATTATGTACGTAAATACCTGCATAAACATTCTAATTTTAAATATTAACATACTAATGTTAACATAACATTAATTTATATTACCTATCAATAGGATATATCCAGTGAAATTGCACAGCCCCGCAATCATAACTTGTTGTCAAGATGGACCACTAAATGCACCATTATATCAAAAAAATTAGATGGAAATATTCGTTCCAATTTGCATTGAGTTATTGGTATTTGCAAGTCAATTTGTTCAATCAAGTCAACTTTTAATACTTTTACACATAATTCTGAGAAGAACTTGATTAGCTCGATTAGTGGTTCACAAATATCTGTTTGTAACACTCCTTTGAAGACAAGTGGCAATAGTCTTTGAATTAAAATATGACAATTATGACTTTTTAGCCCTCTAAAATCACATTCTTTGACAAAAACACATCTAGATATGTTTGAGGCATGACCATATGGAACCTTGACCTCCTTTAAAAATTGGCATATCATCTTTTTTTCCAATGGACAATGTGTGCCTGGTGTAGATACGCGAATTCAGCTAGATTACAGAGAATACAATCTCAGGGAAGTTGGTTTGACATAAAGATGACCAAATTTTAGAAAATCTGGAGGCGTCTCGACATCACGACGCCAGGCGTCATGACGTAAGAGCGCCTGGAGTTTCCCGCCTTTACACCCCTTTATCCGGCCGGACGACGTCGTACTCAGGAACGTACGATGGTACAAGCGCTCCTCTGCCAAAGCGCCTGCATTTCCGCCCGTGATAGCCGGCTTTTCAGGACGGTCAGCGGTGCATTGTCGAAATCGTACCGAGGGTGCAGGCGCTCCGCCGTCAGAGCACCTGGATCCCCGCCTGCCAACTGACACCGCAGGCTCCGCGTGCGCCAAATTTGCAGGTGTCAGCCGTAGGTCGTAGGTGCTCCCATGTCAGAGCGCCGGGATCTCCACTGACAACCGCCGCCTGACACGCAGGGTGGTAGGTGGCGACAGGTATGGTCGGACGTGCTGATTTAGGGTTTAGGGTCACTTTTGTGCATCTATACCGCGACGCCAGGCGTCCTCAGGACGGAACGCTAGGGTCACTTTTGTGCATCTATAAAAGGAGACCCTTCTCCCACATTTAAGAGGTTCCAAAAAGGATTCCCAGAGCCATAACTCCACAGAGAGAGTCTTCTTGAGCCTCCCAACACCCTCCCACCATCTTCCAAGCCACACTAGAGTCCACAATCACATCTCCAAGTCATTCAATCTTCTATTACATCTCTTTCACTCAATTCATACCACATAATCAAAAGACCATCCCAAACCCCCCTCATACCATTAAAAGCTATTGAAAGCCATTCCAAAGAGCCTCAAGAAGTCTCCACAAACAGGCCAGAGGTCCGACTCTCTTGGTTGGAACCGGGAGAAGATCGTGTCAAAGGCTGCCTCTGAAGGACCTAAGCGCTCCTCCGACGGGACGCCAGGCGACCTGAAGTCGGAGCGCCTGCAACCTCCAAAAACCAATTGCCCCCGGGCTCACCAACGATCTTCTTCCTTATCTTATCCTCATTTCATTTTCTGTTTGTGTTTCATCATGCATACTGCACTAGCATAACCTAATGCATCTTTAGCTTTAGGCCATTTAGATCCTCCCTCAAGAGGGGTTAGGAGTTAGTCCTAATCCGGTTCGTTCAACCCCTTTTGTCATTCCTCGTCTTTCCTACGAATGGTTACTACGTTCTACTTAGTTCTAATCGTTGTTTTGTTGTGCTTTCATTCATAACTTCTTTTCAGGCAAGCGAGTTTCTCCAAGGCTCTTCTTCCCCGGCCGGCCGAGGAAGGAGAAGATAGAACCCACACAGTTTCCCCATTCAACGAGGTAACTGGTCATTCTTCCCCCCTTATCAGTTCATCTCTTTTATTTTAATCATCGGAGCCTCTTTGGCTCCTGGCGACCACACCATCTCTTCCTCTTTTCAGTTCATAGGTTAAGTTAGTGTTGATAATGCCACCCACTGTCTGATCTTCTTTCCCTTCTATTCTTTTCACGACCCGGGCCGGTCCTTCGATGCCCAAGTGACATCAAGGGTTGAGTAGTCCGGGGACCAAGGTGAGTGTGGAGAAAGAAAGAAGGAGAAGAGGTGGGTAATAGACCGGTTTGTTGGAATCATCCAGAACCGTGTCTATGACGTGATTAACACAAACCGACCCTATCAAAACCGTAAGGAAGAAGAAACACACACACCCCACACCGAAACGCTCGCACCGCGGGAGGACGACGGCACACATCCACAGCGTCCTCATCCTTTCGGCGTCCACACATGGCTGGTGGTAGTTCAACTTTATCCCCATTGTAATGGATGTGCAATTCATTCCTAATCCCCAAAACTTGCACGTCAAGGCAAGCTTTTATATTATCTTTTGTTTTATCATCAATATGCAACAATGTATCAATAAGATTGTCACAAACATTCTTTTCGATATACATCACATCGAGATTGTGACGTATTGATCATTTACCCCAATAAGGCAACTCAAAAAATATACTTCGCTTTTTCTAAATATATAAAAGATCACCACGCCTTCTCTTTCTTGTTGCTTTTCAAATGACGCGTGAGTAAAACAATTATATTGATTTAAAATTTCATCTCTAGTCATTTGTATTGGGGCTAATCTTAGCAGTGACATGGATGCACATGAGTAGAAGGTGGAGTTTGTGATGACGAAGAAGATATAATTGCGAGTTCCTGTATTGCTCACTACGATGTTAAGATGAATTTTTAAAAAAATTTGCCAAAAGTTCATGTTTGCAAGTCTCGAGAGATTTGTCATACACGTGTTTTCAGTTTCTCTTTTTCTTAATTTTTCAAAATATGTTTAAAACACAAAAGTTAGAATTTGATACAATTGTTTGAATTTTTAAGTTGTCAAGATTTCTGGTGGAGATCTCTTGTTAACAATGACAAATTTGTGAGCCAAATTTCAAGAAGCCCATTGACATTTTCATGAATTTCTATTAAAATAATTTAATTCTAAAGTTTTTACAAAGAAGTGATCCTAATGATTTGTTAAGGTGACTCCATTGAGCAAAATTTATGAAACTACAACTATTCCTTATGAAGTCCAACTAAACACAAACTTAAAGAGTAATGTGCAAAAAGACCAATGGTACAACATAACTTTGATTCCATACAAGAGAAAAAGATATTATTTATTCTTTATGCATTATCAAGAATATACAAAACATAAACATATAAATAGGAAGAAAGAAATTAGATATATTGCTAAATATAGCATATTTAAAGAAACATAAAAAATAAGTTATGGAGTTTTTTGAACATAAATATATTATATTTAACATAAACTAACACAAAATTAATATATTTTAGAAACGGAAGATAGATGATGACATATGTATTCTTCACATATTTCAACCAAACACTTGTATATCATGTGTTTTGTTAAATTTTTAAATAAAATAATTTTTAAATATTATTTTTATCTTTCAATATTTTAAAATATAAATTTATGATAATTAGTGATCTTTATAATGTTTCTCGTGACTTTATGTCCTGTTTGGTAACGTTATTAGGTGTTTTTATCACTATCAATTTTAAAATTGATATTGATACGAATCGTTAAAAGATGTTTGGTTAATTATATCAATTTTAAAATTTATAGTACAAATACAATATATTATGTAATACAAGTGTCAACTTATATTACTCTTGATCCAACATTTGAAAATATTAATATCATTATTGATATAGTGCCAACAATGAAACTCTAACCAAACAGGGTATTAAACTTTAAAGGCATGTTTGGTATGAGGATAACTCGGGAATAAACCAGGTTTATCTTCAAAATTTAGGAGATAAATATGATTTATTCCTAAAAAATTTGGGTGCCAAACAGGCCATAAGGGAGAAGATTAGAGGTGACTATCTCTCTCTCTCTTTTAAAAATATAACCACAATCATTGCAATCTAAGAATAAAAAATGATAAGTTATATTTCATTTGGGATTAGGTGTTGATAGAGATTTTATCGTTTAAAATCTTCTCCGGAATCCTAACCAAATGTATCCCGAATCCGTTGTTTAACGAAATACTATGGCAAAGATCCGCCGACCTCAGCCGTCGGATGGCGCGGCCCATCAGCCGTCCAAAAGACGGGGGCAGGTGAGGGAGCGAGATGAAACCTCACGTGCCATTGGTCAGCAGCGGGGCACGTGAGGACGTGGCCCCCACCAGACATTTACACCCACCCCTGAGTCCACTATTTTGCTGCCGCAGCCGCCTCCGTTCTCCTCGGACCTCCCTCTATGGCTTCCCTCGCCGCCGCCGCCGGGCCGACGGGGACGGTGAGAAGATCCGCCGAAATATTTCTCTCCCTTGGCGCCGCCACGCCCTCATGCCGCATTCGCCTGCGTTTCTTCCCCGCTACCCTTCCTCGCCTCCGCGTCCGCCAGGTGATCAGGCGTGAGGTCTTCCTTAGACTTTAGACGGGTGCTGATTTGCGGTTAAACGGGGATCACGGACTCAATGGCAGGTTAATCATGGGGGAGTGGCGCTGGCGCGGTGCTCTTCCGGGGCGTCGGGCTATGTTGCGTGCTTCGCTTCTGATCCCGGCCAGTTGAAGAAGGCGAGAGAGGATATCAAGGAGCTGCTAAGGACGAAGTTCTGCCATCCTATCATGGTTCCCTACGATGAATCATAAATTTTTCTGGATTCTCTGCCTACCGTACTCAGGGCTTTCAGCGTATCATATGACTAGATGGCTTTTTTTGTTACTTGTTACTTTGTTAAGGCCTTAGAGCTTTATACATGCTTAGAGCTTGATCCTTGCTTCATCTTGTTTATTGGATTCTAAGGCCTCTATCATGACGTAGATTAGGAAGCAACCTAGAAAGCTCGCGAAATTCATTGCTGTTTCCGTAGGATTCAATAAACAAAAGCTAGATTTGTCAGCACAAGGAAATTCTTTATTTACGCGTTCAACATAACTCATATGTACTGTGCCAGATTCGTCTGGGATGGCATGATTCTGGTACCTACGACAAGAACATTAAGGAGTGGCCTAAAAGAGGTGGAGCAGATGGAAGCCTGAGGTTTGAAGCAGAGTTAAAGCATGCTGCTAATGCTGGTAAGTTTTCTAACTTCCTTTATCTTTTCCTTTATGCCAAATAACTAGTCTATATACTGCCGCTCGCTGCATATGCACAACTTGATCTTCACCATACCACCCCTACCCCATTTCGGCCTATTTCTTGCATGTGTGTTATGTAGCCTAAGTAATTGTGTAAGCTTATCTTGCTGCTACATTGCTACTACATAACTTAGGAATGTGAGTTATAAGTCATTGATAATGTAAGAACAAATTCCCAACTTTGACAGTCAGACCCAACCCTTGAATCTTCATATGATGACATGGAGAAGGGAGTAAGAAGAAAACACGAACACACCAAGCAAGAATACATTAATTTACGTGGTCCAGCAAGACTACATGTCTTGCTCTGTCCACAGGCGAAGAATAGAAAATAATTACAAGGATGTATTTCTAGATCCTAAGAGGAATAGATGCTCTCCCTAAAACCCCATAAACTACAAAGCTCTACACAACTTAGTCTCTCTCCCCAATGGATCTCTCAGTATGCAACAATTAGAGGAAAGCCTCCTATTCATAGAGCTTGGTAGGCCTCCACGTTCCTACCCACGATCTTTTTTAAAATTTCAATAACAAGTTTATTTTTAAATTCTATTAGAGATGAAATTCATGAGTACATTCATGTAATATTAGTTTGTTTAGAGTCATCAAATACTTGGTCAAGGGTTCAAGCTTAAGAACATGTAAAGAGGTTGAAATTTCAAATAGTCTTAATAGTAAATGCATGAATGAGCATAAACAGCATATTGTTTGCTTAGCCTTTTGCAAACATCACTTGCTTGGGTATTTGGTGCTTTTAACCATTATACTGACAATAGTATTTTCCAGGTCTTATAAATGCCTTGAATCTTCTTCAGCCTATTAAGGATAAATATCCCAAAATTACATATGCAGATCTATTCCAACTGGCCAGCGCTACAGCTGTGGAGGTTTTTATGTGCTTAATCATTATGCTTTTCTCTCTTGTTCATGGTATAGAAAAAAATAATATGAAATTAGTCACTGGGTGGCATTTCTTTAGGATGCTGGTGGCCCCAAAATCCCTATGATATATGGCCGAGTAGATGTTACAGAACCTGAGCAGTGCCCAGAGGAGGGTAGGCTTCCTGGTAAGATACTACTTTCGAATTGAAAATTAAAACATCCATTTCCTTCTGTGACCAGCAATGCCTGACCTTTTCATTTTTAGATTACCAGGACATCTATTAACCATGGAGATGAAAGATAGGCATTGCAAGTCCTTGAACTACTTGTGCTTATTTAGTACAGTTGCTATCTTTTATTGTTACATGCATTCATCCTGGAAAAATTTTTGTTGGATGTTTTAAAAATTTGAGAAATATTTTTTTTCTATTTTATGTTAGAAAAACTGATTAAGGCTCAAAATTGTTCAGCCTATAATTGTTCCAAGTTGAGACAGAGATTCTACATTGCATCCTTTGAGTTAGTCAGTTAGTCAGCCCAAAATCATTTGATTAAGACACTTCTAAGATATATGCTTTATGTCCACATAACTTCTGGAACCATGTTTATATCTAGAGCTTTTAAATATAGATGTGCAAGTAAGATGTTTGAAGTGCTTCATGTGACTAGCTGTAGCATTTAGTTACATTTTGACATCTTTAACTATTTCTCCAAATTTATACATTTTTGGAGGAGACAATGACAATCATATACCATATCTTGTGTGTCTGAGTATTATTTCTGGTTTCCAAAGAAAAATTGTGTAATCTTTTTTATTTATTCGTGGTAGAGGTTGTTCTCTATTCTTTTGGCTGAAAAGTTGAGATTCATCAAAATAAAGTAACCCATACAGCCATACTCATCTATAGGTTGAGAACTGTAGCTAGTTGTTATTTTGCCAGAGATTATTAACGTTTTAATGAAAAATATTGAATACATTGTTGATGGTTGCTCCATTTTTCTATTCGCAATATTTTTTAGTATCCAAATTGTTCAATTTGACAAGACCAGCGTATAATACAAATGCTGCGTACCTGTTAGGACCAGTGTGCCCAAAATCATCACCATGGTTTGGACTTAAATTTTATGCCAGAAGGGTTTGTGCAACCATGTTCCTTATGTTTTTTTCTGGTTGCATTACGTGATTGCTGTTCAACAAAGTCTGGTCCCTGAATATTGTCTGATCCTTACTTTCTAGCTTTTTTCACCCAAATGTTAGGATGGGTGATGCGGGACGGGACCGGGGGTCCCATGGATACCAGATAAACCGGAGAATAGTCCAGAAAATAAAATGCCAGACAGAAAAGTAACCAGCAGACTGAAATGAACCAGCAGGTAACAGGCCAAAATATGAACAGATTTCCAACAGTAATAAGCTCAGAAATAATAATCCAGATATAACCAGCAGATAATTTGCCAAAACAAGAGCAGACTTCCAGCGATAATTCCAAAATACCAACAGGTGTTAAAACTAACAGACATCAGCAGTATATGTCCACAATAAACCCATATTGCTGAAATTCAGGAGAAATTATGCAACTCAACAACTGAAATAATCGCAGCAGCAATATGATAATCTTTGGGAGGGACCGGGCTCAGAAAAACATAGTATAAATCATCATAGCCCTAACTCGACCTCAGATATGAATTCATCCCTGATCGAGTTTATTGATATGCTGATCCGGGAGTTACGGATCTTACTCCGTCATCTACAACCGATTCTGATCAGCACAGTACGCTTTTCAGCAATTATAACCAACCGAAATCCAACAAGTTCCAGCAACATCCTTAGGATTAAACAATCCAATAAGCAGACCAATTGATGGTATATAGACAGAACCAACATCAGCAGACCAATTAATAATATGTGAACTGAAATCCAGATCCCAACACTTGATAGAAACATGAACTCATCTCAGATGGTAGCACTGATTCATTCAGTGGATGAAACCAATATCGGAATTGAGAACGTCGTTGGGTTTATGTTCAGCTGTTGACAACAGAAAATCGATGGACCGATATGCTGGAAATAATATTTGTAAACTATTCCAGATTCGGAAATCAACCAATATTCTCCAACCAAATTAAAAGAACAAGGGAGTATCTGTTCAAATCAGTTTTTATCTACCATGATACAGAACCGTATATGCAGCGTGAGTGGGAGGACGTACTCACAGTTGTAGCGCCATACTTTTCATAAGCGTATTCAAGAGATCAAGGAAGTCTAACCAATATTAAGACATAGATCTCATCGTCATAGGTCACAGACCTCGGAGTAGAGAATATTCAGAAAACTTCCACGGACGGAAAACATGTTTCCCTCAGTCAACAAGAGGCAACGTCGAGGCTCAATATTCAGCCAGGAGGAAAAGAACCTCGGCTGCCATTAATACCAACATTCGAAACATCTCATAGCAGATCCAAGAAGAAAGACAGATCGAAACCAGAGAAGAATGGCTCGCTAAAACCAGATTCCGGAAGTAGAGGTGGAAGACGAGCTGCCTTCAAGATGAAGGAAAGAAAGGGAGGATGAGCTATCCTCTGAGAGACGGATTTGGAAGGGAATCCGCAGGGATCGAAGAAGCCTCCGACGGAGATAGGCTCGAAGACAAACCAGCAGATCTGAACGAGGGGGAAACGAACTCTCCGGAGGAACTCGCCATCTTCTCCAATGGAGGAAGGAGATCAGGAAGGAGACGAGCACGCTAGGGTTCGCCGGTGGAAGAAGCTCCCGCGAGAAGACCAGCCGTCCGCCGCCGGGAGAGAATCGCCGGCCAGCCGCCGGAGGAGAGCCGCGGGCCAGCCGCTCGCGAAATGAATATCGGGGAGAGAGAAAAACCCTCGCGGGTAAGTTAGTCGCACAGGGGCATAATTGGGAATCAAACAATTCAATTCACTGTATATCATCTCATGTCTCCTGTACATAAGGTGCAGGTCCTATTTATAGGATAAAATTCAGGAAAAAGTCCTAAAATGTTAAGAAAATTGAAAAATGCTCAAACAAATCAACTAAAAATCCTAAAAATTAGGAAAATACCTAAATGGACCCATTATTGACCTAAAAATCAAAATTACATGAGATTTGAAAATCAATAATCGGTTCTTGCATCCCGATTCAATTATTAACATGAATCGGTTATTGACCCTCGATTTGATTCCCATCAATGGGCATCCATGCCTACATATATACATATATATATCTCACCGATGGAACTTTTTATGCTCTGAACTTGTCTGTGATAATCTTTGATTGTTTTAAACCATCCATGCTCATACCTCATTTACCTCCATTCATTATCTAGTTAAGGCTATTAATGCATTTTTAAGTCTCCAGATGCTGGCCCACCTTCACCTGCTGAACATCTTCGGAGTGTGTTCTATAGAATGGGACTTGATGATAAGGTTAGTGCCCATCTTGGTGAACATTTCTCTTTTGTTTATTGGAATGCCATGCCACTCTAGGCCTCCAGAAATTCTGAGTTGTACGTTGAAATGCTCACAGGAAATAGTTGCTTTATCTGGTGCTCATACATTGGGAAGATCTAGGCCTGAACGTAGTGGTTGGGGAAAGCCAGAGACAAAGTATACTGTAAGTTATTATGATTCATTTTATGTGCTGCTATTTGATGGTAGCAGGAGCCAATGAGCCAATTTGTGGTGGCAGGCAAAGTGACTCTTCTGTTTCTATGTTGCACAGCTTTTATGCCAAATCATCATCTTTCACTCCTCTGTTTAAACTTTTCACTGAACACTAAGTTGGGCTCACTACTTGACAGAAAGATGGACCTGGAGCTCCAGGTGGGCAGTCATGGACTGTACAATGGCTGAAGTTCGATAATAGTTATTTTAAGGTGGAAGACCTCCATGTCTTGATGATCCAACTTACCTCCTCTTCAAACAAGACTAAAATATTGACTACCATGACCACCTAACAGGACATCAAAGAGAGGAAGGATGAAGATCTTCTAGTCTTGCCCACTGATGCTGTTCTCTTTGACGATCCATCTTTTAAGGTATATGATCGGATATTGGATTTGGATAATAACTGTTCAACTGTGCATAATTTTTAGTTGGAATGTCCTACAGGTTTATGCTGAGAAGTACGCCGAAGATCAGGATGTGTTCTTCAAGGACTATGCAAAGGCTCATGCAAAACTGAGCAACCTTGGTGCTAAATTTGATCCTCCCGAGGTAGCATTTGTTGAAACGGTGTCCTCTTGTGTCTTGATCCTTATTTGGTATAAAGGCACCATCATCTGTATTCGTCGTTAAGGTACTGTTGTTAACTAACATGTATCATCAGGGTTTCTCCATAGACGACGATTCTGCACAGCCCCGGGCGGCTTCTGCTACCAAGCACTCTCCCAGTGAAACAAGGGTACATTTGGCTCAGAATACACCTTGTCGCTCTTTTGTTTCCAAGGTGATTAGTTTACCACAGTGAACGAGATATGTTCTTGCATTTGAAGTGTCGGTTCATTTTCAATGGTTGCAGGTTTAGAAAAGTTAGCATTGAACCAGTATGTTTCATTTGCTGCATCCTACCTAGCTTGAAGTGAATCGTTCCAAGTTGCAGAGAAAGGATCCCAAACTGGGGAGGAAAGACACTGTGAAGGGCGGGAGAGAATGGAATGCTTGGATTAACCCGGATAAATCTCTTGTTTGGGTTTGATTGTGCCTTATGTTCCCCGGTCTCTGTATTTGCGTCTTGTTTTCCCATCTGGGAAGAGGAGTATACCATAAATCTCATGTTTTTTTGCAGCTTATCAAAAAATTTATCATCATGGCATGCGAGTAGATCATTTGCTCATCATCTATGCAGCGGACACTTGGTAAAATACCATTCTTTTGCTTCCGAGGACTCAGGAGTCCGTGTCGTTCAAAGTTTCAAACTTCGTCTGTCAGTCTAAACCGGCAGAAGTGTGATTCGGACCGCCAATCTTCTGCTTGGTGGTTTTTGGGTGGAGAGCCGATTCTCCGAGGAGATCTTTCGAGGGAGTCGTCTCAATCTCTTCGAGTGATTTAATACTCTTTGTACTCTTATTTAATAATAATTTAATATTTTTTTACAATTAAAATTGACAAAATCTCTCGTCAAGATTCACTCTCTTTTGAGTGTGATAGCAAATAATAATAATATTAAATCCTTATACTGTCCGGATTGGTTTTTCCTCCCCAGTATCTCTCGGCAAAAAAACAAGTATACATTGGAATTTGTTGTCTATATTCGTTGGAATTGTCCATACGCCGGAAAGGTCAGGGCTACCAGATCAAAATGTTAATTAGATTAAGTAGTAGATAAAAAGAGTTTTATCACATTCGTCCAACAATAATAATACATTGTATAACTTTTGACAATTAAAAATTTTAAAAATATATTGTTGATCTTAAAATTAGAATCGTTATTAATTAACGATTTCAGATTCAATTTAAGATATATCTATGTTCGTACTTTTTTTAACGTAGCAGATTATTCATTATAGATACCGTTAAATTACTTTGTTGGTCGTAAGAAGAGATCTGATAATCCGTTATCATTTACACCCCATGTTCCTCGGTATCCATGAGAGTCAACCCGCTGCGGCGAGATTTATCCGCACGAGACACATGAGATGGACATTTGTCAAAAAGTCCTCGTTTCTGACACCAAAAATTTTCGCAAAAAAAAAAAAACTGCAGTACTCCGCACCATGCGCCGGTGCGGAGCGAGCAAGCTCATCCGGCGCAGGCGGAAGAGCGGCCGCCAGAACAAAGGAAGCGAAAAGATCCGCCCTTTCCGGCGTATCTGTACACGAAAGAGAGGAGAAGATGATGGAAGAGACGGCATTGATCTGAATCTACGTATCGGATTCCGCGTATCGACGGTGAGATCCGCCGGAGACCAGAAGGGGAAGAAGAGCAGTGGTCGCCGGCGTCGGCTTCCGGCGATCAAGAACCCTCCTTGAAGAGCTCCCGGATGCCCGACCGCTGCGCCTCGGTCAGCTGCTTGGGGAAGACGACGTGGAACCTGATGCGCAGGTCGCCGCGCGCGCCCTTCTCCTTGGCCAGCGGCATGCCCTGGCCGGCGATCACCTTCTCGTAGCCCGGGTGGAGGACGTCCTGGCCGGAGCAGCTCATCTTCTCGCCGCTGATCAGGCGGAAGGAGAAGGTCCACCCGGTGAGGGCGCTCGCCAGGGGGACCTCCGCCTTCAGCACCAGGTCGTTCCCCACCCGCCGGAAGAGCGGGTGCTCCCTCTCGGCGACCACGTAGACGACGTCCGACGGCAGGCCGCCCGGCCGCTCGTCCCCCATGTTCTCGAAGGTCACCTTGGTGCCCTTCTTCCACCCGGGCTTCACCTTCACGAGCTGGACCTCCTCCCTCCGGACGATCATCCTGCACAACAGAGAAGAACGAATCCGATCAAAGCAGAAATTTGGATGGATCTACGGAGAATGATCTCATCCCCAATTCAATTTCTAATTGTCAACAACGGATCGAAGAAGTCAAATCCGATCAAAGCAGATTTGGGAGGGTCGATGGTCTCCCCCTTTTTGCTCTGATTTGATCTGCAGAGAATGATCTCATCCCCAATTCAATTTCTACCGTGGAAGAAGTCAGATCCGAGTTGAAGATCACCCCCCTCTTTGCTCTGATTGGATCTGCTGAGAATGATCTCATCCCCAATTTGATTTCTACCATGGAAGAAGTGAAATTTCTCCCATGGCGAGATCCTTCTTCTTGATGGGCACGTCGCACCAAGACGTTTGGTAGGCGACAGCGACACGGCGATGGTGAGGCGGCGGCGGGACCAGAACACGAGCGGCGGCGGGCTAGCAGGGGAGGGGAACGAACCTGGTGTGCCTGTCGATCACCGCCCTGGAGAACCTGATCTCCTTAACACAGCCTCTGTATAGCTCCTCCAGCGTGCACTCCAGCTTCCTCTCCACGGCCGGCGCCTTCCCGCCGGAGGCAGCCTTGGCGTAGTACTGGTGGTGCCCGTCGCCGTTGACCTTCCGGGGCACCTGGGCCCTCTCGCTCCGGTGCTGCCGCTGGCCGCTCGCCCGCGGCGGAGGGCTGGGGGACGGCTTGGGCGACCATCCCCCCCGCGGCGGCGCCGACCCCTCGCCCTCGCCGTCGGCGGCATGGTAGACGGCGAACACGCTCCTGTAGTCCTTGTCGCTGAGCGCCTGCGGAGGAACGGCGCGTCTGGGGTTAGCAGAAGGGAAGAGGCGGGCGGCGGAGCCGGGGAGGCGGCGGGGAGGGGACCTCGTAGGCCTCGGTGATGGCTTTGAACTTGGCCTCCGCCTCCGCCTTCGACGCAGGCGGGTTCTTGTCCGGGTGCCATCGCCGGACGAGGGCCTTGTAGGCCTTCCGGACGTCCTCCGTCGAGGAGTTCTTGGGTATGTTCAGGACGCCGTAGAAGTCGACGGGGCCGCTCATCCCGGGTGGGTCGCCTATCTCCCGGCAATCACCGGCGGCGCCTTCCGATACCCAAAATGGGGAAAGCGGACACCTTTCCCGCTACAGAAACCGCGGATCGCCACCGACCGCGTGGGTGGCGGCCGCGGGACAGGAGCAGGTGCCGGTGCTGCACGAAGACGGGCGTTTTGTAGATGTAGAAGGCGGCGGCGGCGGCGGCGGCGGCGGCGGCGGCGATGAGGGAGAACAGAGAACCGCACCAAGGAGCTCACAGGTTGCCTCGTTATGATCTGAACTCCATCAGAAACGGTGATAGAGAGAGAAAGATAGACAGATAGACAGATAGATAGAGAGAGAGAGAAGGGAGAGAGTAACGGTTAATGGCGATGGCGGCGGAGGCGGAAGCGGAGGCGGGCGGGTTGAGCGGCCTCTTCGTGGCAGCCGGCGGCTCTCTCTCTCTCCGTCTCTCTTTCTCTCTCCATCTCTCTGTATGTCTGTAGTGGGATAGCCAGTAGCAGCGATCCACGACCACAAGAAGGGGAGCAAAAAAAAATAAAAAGATAAAAAATAAAAATAATTAATTAATGCAAATAGAATAATAGTAATTAACGGCGGTTGTCATGATTTTAAAAATGGTTAAAGTTTAATAATAAACCGCGGTTGTCACCATCTCTTTAAGTGCTCCGTTTAGTAAGGAAGGGATAACACCCCCTGGCCGTTATATAATCTTTATTAGATTATTATTTATTTATTCTCCTTCACGTCCGGGAGAGCCTTTTCAGTTTTCTCCTCGCTCGGTATTTTGTAACCGAAATTTTAATTTAATTTTATTTTTTTTCTTCTGTACGGTGTAGCCTGAGAAAATAGGCATGCCGACCTTGTTGATTATTTATTTGTCCGTCTAATTCGTTAAGTCGACACATAATTATAAAATAGTCCAATAGTTTTTGATAACTCCACAGATAGTATATATCCATCTCTTATTTTTGTCTTATGCTAGAGAATTTTACGGCTAAAATATGATTTGTAATTATCCTGTATTTATGAGTAATTTTCGCAGATATATTATTTTATATTCTAATTTTTCGCTTAAATTATTTTTATTTTGAAACTGTGAGGATATGACGTGGTCGTACCGGAGTGGAGAGGAAGAGATGACCTTCCAGCTCTATGAGCGTCATCGAATGGTTTTCGTTGCATGATAAAATTTCAAATATTTAATTATGTACCTTTATATTAAAAGAAAATGTGGTATAACTAAATATATAACACTACCATAGTTGATGAGAGATGAGAACAAAAAGGGGGTGGAAACTATGTATGACTAAAACAAGAGTAAAAGAATTGATCTCACCCCATTTTACCCATGAAAGAATCCTGTAGAAACACATCATTATTTTAACAAGTCACCCCTACTTTATCTAAGAAAGAATTCTGCATGAACATATGTTATTATTTTAACAAGTTTTGTTGTAAAAGTATATATTTTGTGTAACAAAGACTCAATGTTTAAAAGGTATTTTCTTTTTACATTTTGGTTCCTAAAATCAATCATAATTTCACACATATTCCTAAATTTATGGTAATAACTTTAATTATAAAAATATTTACTCTGTTTTCATTATAATCATAACGTCGATTTTTTTACACAAAATTAATTAATTTATACTTTAGTTAAGTTATCTCGATTCAACTTAACGTACCTAACCCAAAAATAATTTTCTTAATTTACCCCTCTCTTCTTCCCACCCCCTCTCTTCCACCAATTCAACATAAGATAAAAAAATAATATTATTGATTTTCCATCTTTGATACAATAGAGCTATAATACAAGTGTCAAGTTCCTTAAAATATATTTGACGAGTTGATACGATTATCCGATGATAGAGTTTGATTCGAGATGGGATTTATGTATCCCCTAGATTAACAAATTATATATTATTTATATTATTAAATTAGCAAAAATTATTGAACTATTCTATAAATATTTATTAACTTAAAAAATATTAATAAATATATTTCGATCACCATTACATTAAGAGTTCGGATTATCTTAGTCTTCGGGTGGAAGAAGTATCCTCAATCTCTAATAAAAAAAGTCATAATCTCAATCACTCAAGTGATGGATGGTGAGTTGATAAGACGTCGATAACGATTCAATCCTGTCTGTAACGAGTTAATGAGTCAGTGAACTATTATCGAACTGTTACCAACACTTTACAAATTCACTACCGAATATAATACAACTCATTATGGATGGGCAACAAGTTAGTAAGATGTCAGTAACGGTTCAGTCATTTTCTGTAACGATTCATCAGACTTATTATTTGAATTGTTACTTAACTGACTTAGAGTCGCGATCGATTTTGATTAGGGACCAAGAATATTCTCTCCACTCGGGAACTTAGTGATCTCAAATTAACATCCCACCCTTAACAGCCGTCGCTCTCACGCACAGGTCCACAGACGCCGCCGCCCGCCGCTCGCCGGAGAGCGCAGGGGCGCCGTTCTTGGCCGACATCTTCGCCGGAGGACCTCAGGACGTCAGCGCAGGCGCACAGAGCCGTGGGGGTGACCTTCCAGCAAGACGCCGGCGCCGCCGGCCGGAGAGGACCGCCGGGAAGCGAGCGTCTGGCACCGGCCACGGCCAAGGCGCCGCCGTTGTCGGGCCGTCACCTCCGACGGAGGACCTCAGGTCAGGTCGGGACCCCAGCGCAGGGGGGCACAGAGCCGTGCGGTGACCTTCCAACCGCGCCCGCCGGCGGCGCCCGCCGGGGAGGAGCGCCGCCAAGCGCCGGCCACCGTCGACCTCAGGACGGTTGAGCATTGATGGTGCATGGGTGCTGTCATGGTGGTTGCGACCTTACTCTTCTATGTTATATGTATTCATCCACTTGGTCCCGGTCCAGAAAATAAAAAATAAAAAAAATCATCCACTGGGTCGGTCTCACGATTCGATATCATTATCACGAAGTTAGAGAATTTAGTTATCATTTTATTTAGGAGAAATTAACAGAAGGTCCTGTTCAACGGACTCTCTTTAACGTTACATCCGGTCAGATTTTCACTCTAACACAAAGTCCATTTTTTCAAAATGATTTCACTTCCGCTCCATTTTTAACAGTAAAGATAACAGAGACGTCGAGGGAGAGGTCAAATGACATTTTTACCCTTCAAATTACCTATTGACGGCAGGATAACCCATTCTTCCATTAAAAAAAGGAAACAGGGCTACAGTAAAACAATAGACGCACCATTGGAGGGGATAACTTACATCGATCCATGGCCATTATTAGTAATATTGTGATTATTCCACATACAAACATTAACAGGAACTCCCCTCAATCTTATGTCCATCCCATTCCCTCCGACGACCCACATTATCCCTATATGCTGCAACAGTAGCAACAATGGAGCCCAAAGAGCCAAGGTACAATGGCCATAAGAGGCCAAGGGACCTGCCACCACTCTTCAATACATCTATTTTGGAGGCAGACCCGCCTCGGGTTAGAAGTGACAATGCCTCTCCTCCTCCCCGCTTCGTCGTCGACTCCGCAAGCCTGCTATCTCAAAGATGAGTGCTGCTGGACTTACTGATGTCGGAGGAGGTGTTGTTGCCATCGTAACTTTGCTTCACTATGTTAGAAGATCGCCGCCGCTGCCGCCGCTGGGAGTGCACTCAGTAGGAGACTGGTGCCGCTACTGCTAGAAGATCGTCATCACACAGAGAGTTCGTTCTTTAATCTACGGTTCTTGCAAATCTACCGTCACATCACCGAGATAGTTATCAATTAGGGGTAAAGGTGGAAAATTTTTAGAGCTGCCAAGAGACAGGCGTTGGTCATCGACGGAATGGATCTGACATGATTAAAATTTGTGAAAACGGACCTAGGGTGAATCATATTTGCTCAACGGATCTTGTGTTAAAGTGACTTTCTTAAGCGGACTGCACATCAATTTTCCCTTTTATTTATCTAGATCAATTTTTTTGGGAAAATTAATTAGAGACCCAATTATTAAAATAAGTTTAATAAAAAACCCATTGACCAAAATATCTTTGTAAAAAACCCAGTCGACCAAATAAACATAGTAAAAAACCCACTCCGTCAACCGCTCCGTTACCTAACCGTTTTTAAATTTTTTCCCCATTCTGCCCCTCGCCCCCTCCCGGATAGTCGCACACGGACCCGCCCTCCCGGATAGTCGCCCAAATCGCGAACGCTCTGCGTTCTCTCGCGAAACCCTACCTCACGCGGGACGGAGCGGCTTGAGGAGGACAGAGCGGCTTGCGGCGGACGGAGCGGCTCTTCTTCCCAACGACCGACTTGCGGCGGCGACTGCGGCCAGCAGCTTCTCAAACCGGGCGGCGGCGGCTTCTTCCCAATGAAGGTAAACCTTCTTCCTAGCGGTGAATCGGAAGCCATCATCTTCATAAACCAGGCAGCGGCGGTGGTTCCCGCAGGATGGTTCGATAGGACATTAGGCTCCAGCTGGGCAGCTTGAAGATCGGGGTCCCCATCTGAGGTTGAGGCCGAGGGGCCATCTGATACGCCGCAGGCCAGGGAGGAGCGGGCCCTTACAAACTAATGGGTGTAAACATATAGCACGCCCCAACTCTATTCCCGGCTATACTCACATTTCTCGGAGGCTCACCTGCATACAGAATGGGTGTTTGCTCATACGAGGTCCCGCGAAACCCATTAAGTTATATGTCGATGTTCTGATTGCTGAAATTTGCAATCAACAGAGGAGACCCTTCGTCTTTGATCCGTCAATATATGGATGTTTGCTCATACGGGGTAATATCCCCTTCTGATAGTCAAATTATGGACTTGCATATAATAGAGGAGACCATGTGAAAAAATTTGGTTTATAAGTTAGAAGGGGTAATATCCCCTTCTCGTCAGATTATGGACCCGCAGATTATGCTCATATTTCAGTTGCTTTTTGTAATGACAAATTAAATTTGTCTCTAATGACATTACTACGTTAGGTTAATTTGATATATATTTGGTTATATTTCCGAGCGTATTACTTGTTTATTTATTTATATTGATTGTTTAGCAGGATATGGATTGTGTTTATATTGTTTATATTCCTGAGTCCTTCAATGCATTTTGTTTACGGCACTTGAAAGCAAACTTTGCAAAACAACTAACTAGAAAGTACAAAGGGTCTACAAAGAGCCAGTTATTACAATTATTTGACAAAGCAGCTTATGCATATACAGTTAATAATTATGAAGCGGCAATGCATGATATGAGTACTATTTCCTTTGAAGCAGTCAATTGGGTAAGAGAATCAAATCCCAACTTTTGGGCTAATGCATACTTCCAGTGATAGATTTGGAGAGATGTACTCAAATCCAAATATAATCATTCAATGCATGGGTGTTGAGAGGAGCGTCATTTACCTATTTTTCATATGGTTGATCGTATACGAATGAAAATAATGAACATGAGTGCTAAAAGAAAAGATGAATCAGCATCATGGGCCACCTATTTATGTCCTACAATTCATGCTAAGATAAAGAAATTAATGGACAACTCTCGTGGTTATGTGGTTAATGTGTCTGATGGTCGGAGTTTTTAAGTCATGACAAGACCATCGGCAGTGGTCAATCTTGATGATGGTACATGTTCATGTAGAGAATGACAAGTTTTGAAGTTGCCATGTAAACATGTTTGTGCTGTAACCCATAAAATAGAAGGGAACATTGAAGATTATTGCTCTTTCTACTTCACAACACAAGCATATAGAAAATGTTATGATATATGCATTGCTCCAATGTCTAATATGCATAAACCTGAAGTTGACTTTGATCACATTGAGGTCCGACCTCCTATAACAAGAGTAGGTTTTGGAGTTAATCAATTATGTTGGGTTTCTGAGGTGTATATGGCACTGGTTCCATCAGATTTCAGCCAGTCGGATTACCTTAGCCAGGGACCGATGGGATTTTTGCTCATGCGTCTGGTCTTTTAGAAGGAAGGTTATCTAGCTTCATAAACCAGTCAGCCAGCTATGCCTAGCCAGGGGCCGATGGGATGGTCAAGAGAATTCTAGCTTTGGGTGTAACATGCTCAGACCAAGGTGGATGAACATATAACCAGCAAGGGAAACTTGCCAAGGGGGCTGATAGTTGTGTCCGACTGGGCCTTACAGCACAAGAATTATAGGATGATGTTGACATCAACAATACAAAAAATCTCATGTCAATAAATGCCTCTAATGGACATAGATTCTCTATTGAATTCATCTTATGCATGTTACATGAAGATTCTTCATATCTTTTATAATAACAGTTGTCTTGTTTTTAATTCAGGTTGAGGGATGTAACTTCTTCGTGTGGTGTGATGAATTACAAGAACTTGTGGAATCTACACCGCCCACTTGTTGTGAAATGATGGATCGTATTGCTCAAGTTGAGAGGCGTCTTCTTGTATTGGAGGAGGAGCTAAAAAAAGAGAAGAAATCAAGTAGGAAAGTCAAATCCTACGTGAGAAAATTTGTCAAATGTCTAGATTTATCGGATGTTGATGATGACAATGGTGATGAGGATGACACCCGTTTTGAAAATGTGAAGGGTTTAAAAATAGGATGGATTTCTCAATTTCTGTTTTACCTGATGTTTGTGTAACAAATAATTTAATTTTGTACTTTTTGGTATGTTAGACTTTGAAAACTTATGGTTATTATGTTATCTGCTTTTTGATCATGACAATATTTGTAAATTAGTATTTACGTAATATTTATGTTACTTTATTCGTTGTTGAAAATTTTCAAATACTATAGGCTTCAAATATTTTAGAATTAACGTCGGAATGTTCATAATTTTTCACAATGAATTTAAATGAGTGATGAATTTCATTTTTCTATATTTCTTATTGTGTGTAATCCACTTCTTTATTTTTTAGAATTTTTTAACATTAAACAATGTTTTAACAGATGGTACAACCATTTTTTTATATTTTTTAAATACTTAAACCATATTTCTATTATTTTTAAAATTTTATATCCTCAAAACAAATTCTGTATAAGGCGTTCTTATTTTTTCAGCATTTTATATTTTTTTCTAATAAAAAATAAGATATCTACGGCGCAAAACTGATGTTTCAAATTTATCACGTTAATATTTCTATTGTTAGAAGCAGCACCGAGTGAATATTTTCACTGTTAGAAACAACACCAATTCATACTTCGAGTCAGGGGTAAAAGAGACTTTTTACTATGCCATCTAACGGTTACCATCTATTTTGGGGGGGAAACTATAATAATTCTTCAAATTGGATTTTTTATTAAAACAATTCGTACACTGGATCTCCTGTTAAAGTCATATTTGTAAACTCGGCCTTCCGTTGATTTCTCCATTTTTTAATCTAATTGATTTCACGTTGTCTTCATTTCATATGTCAACGTAGAGTCATGTCAGCTCAGTGGCATTTATGTCCAGTTCTTACTGCAATGTCGTCCAACTAGTGTTCGATGATCAAGATGGGACTTTTGATTTTTTTTCCCCTTCTTTCAGATGAAAGATATTTTGAAGTAGATGACAAGCCCCTTATATTCATTGTTCGATATGAGACTTGAGATGATTGTGACCTAGGCAAGCTACTTCTTGAAGATCTTTTTTTTTTCTTTTTTTTTCAATAGCTGACCTTTGACATCTTGTCAAGGGTTGAAGGACCAATCATCTCTCAAATTGGTGTGTTTGTTTTAGGTTATTTCTGATTCTATAATGTTTAAGTAAGCATCTCATGAGTTTACCGGAGGTGCAAACAAGTCAAAGTCGTGTCATTTACACTCACCCAAGTGGATGTTCGAGTTCGAGTTCGAGTTTTTAAAAACATACTCGATACTTCTTCGAGCTTGGCTGGTTACTTCATTGCTCCAATAGTAATTTGACCGAAGTCGGATCCACGTTCAATGATTTACACATATTCCTGAAATCAATCATAATTTCACACACATTCAGAATGTGAAAATATATACATTTTTTTTTAAAAAAAAATCGCGTTTAGGCTTACAACTGTTTGATACATCCAAACAAAAGGTAATTCATTAAACACCGTAAATGATGAAATATTAATTAATGATATATATGATATCTGATCCTTACCACGTATGAGAAGCTGACAAGAAAATTGATTAAAGATCTAGATAGAAAAGTCTAGTAAATTCTTAGTCTATTGACCAAATTCACCTAGTCCACCTTAACGCTTTAGTCAAACGAGCATATATATACCATCTTATCAGGGACTGCCCTCAGTCGAAAAGAGAAAGTTGATGGCGTCGACCCCATTCTGTCTAGGGTTAACATTCAGTCGAGGAGGACAACTACTCTCTTTTCCCTTGGCAATGATTTGCCCTCTTTTGCAACATCTAGACGGTTTTGCCGTCTTCCTCCGACGACTTCCCTCTTCCTCGGCGGTCACTTGTCCACTTTCTTTCGACGTCGAGACAGTCCTCTTGCACTCTGTCCTCCGGCATTAGTCAACGGAGAAGGTAAAGATAGGATCACAGGTGGGTTCTGTGTTAAGAATGTAGTCAATAAGATCTATGGGCATATTTGACCGAATTGATGATCAAGAAGAAGGGGGTCAGCGATGGTTGATTCCTCCATGCGTGCATGCGCAGATAGTGGTGGTGTCATGGATCCTTGGCTTGTGCACGATTGGCATCAGCGTCTACTACCTCAGCACCAGCTTCGTCCATTGGCTCCTGCACAGCAGCCTCCCCAAGGCGGCCAACATCTTCATCGGCCTCATCGTCTTTCCCCTCATTGCCGTCTACGTCCTCACCGCGATCTACCTGCCGTTCGAGAAGGACAGAGCGGTGACCTGTTGGGTCATCTTCCTGAAAGTCGACAAAAACACAACTATACGAACATATTAAAATTAAATAAATAGAGTTAGAAGTATAGCCGGTTGGGTCAAAACGCATAATCGCTAGAATTAAGAGTTCTATTACCAACCAACGTGCGGTTCTCGCAGCAACGTCCTCCTAGAGATACGACGACCCTCGGATAGGCGAAATCGTTCTCTCCCATCAGCACGTCCTTCATAGGGTATTTGGAAGCCATTTTAATTTTGAGATAACATTTTTTTCAAAATTAAGAACACTTAAATTTTCAGTTTTAAATTTAAAACCAAAAAAAGATAACTCTTTTATGTTTGGTAAATTTGTCACCAATTTTAAAATTGACAGAGCAATGTTTGGCCCCCCGCGCCTGCTTCCGCCTTCCGCCCCCCTCCCCCTGGGTCGGCAAGCGCTGCGCCCCCCCTCCGCGGCCTGCTTCCGCCTCCTTGTCCCCCCGTCTTTCGCCTTCCGCCCCCCGCCCCTTGCTACCGGCTTCCGCCTTCCGCACCCCCCCCTCCCCGCTTCCGCCCCCACTCCTCCTCGGTTGGGAAGCACCCCCCCCCCCCCCCCCCCCCGCCGCCTTGGACACTCGCGACAATCACCCCTCCGCCGCCTCCCCACGGCAACCTCTCCCCTCCTTCCCCGCCGCGGTCGTCCCCTCCGGCACTGGCTCTGCCGCCACATCATGCCGTCCCTACGCACCCGGACTGGCCCTCACGGTAAGCGGACGAGCGTGTCAGGGTCCACGACGCGGTGATTGTAGGCACCACGGAGGTGCCAGACGCCGCCTCCGCACAGCCCTCTGGGCTCTGCCGCACCCCTACCCAGTTAACAGCTTCCCAAACCACCGCTCACTCACCGCCGCCGCCCGTGCCCTCTCCGCCACCCAACTCATGGCCTTCTCCATCGGCGCGACCCCCGCCGTCGTCTCCTCCGATCCTGCCATCGCCCGCGAGATCCTGTCCCACCCCAGCTTCGCCGACCGCCCTCTCAAGCGCTCCGACCGCGAGCTCATGTTTGCCGGCGCCATGGGCTTCACCCCCAACGGTGCTCACTGGCACCTCCTCCGCCGCGTCGTTGCCTCCCATCTCTTCGCTCCCCACCGCGTGGCTGCCCACAAGCCTGGCCGCCAGTTTGATTGCGCCGCCATGGTCGACCATGTCCCTGCGAAGAACTCCTACCGACGGTGATAGCGGCGGACAGGAGATTGGTTGAGGAGTTGCAGCGGGTAGGTGGAGGAGGCGGCTTCTAGTCCACCGCGGGCTGTACGAGGGACCGCGGAAGTAGTCGGAAGCCTCTGCGTCTGTCTCAAAAACAAAACAGGTCTATACCTGTTTTGTTCCGAAGAGAGATATACGAAGGAGGATACAGTGATTTTATAAAAAAGAAAGAAATGAAAAAACGTAACCAAACAGGGTATCTTATTCATTTTTAAAATTTGTGTTAAAAGTAGAGAACAAATCGTAACCAAACACCCTATCAGGAGAGCTTTGCGAACCGATCTTGTTTTGAGTGCTTCTAGCAAAAAAGAAAAGAAGTCCTCGGCTGTTCGTCCGAGCGCTGGAACCAGGAATCCGTCGAAATAGAGAGAGAGAGAGAGAGAGAGACAACGTGCGCCAGCCAACAAGAGAGAGAGCCCAAAAAAGAAAATAAAAATCTCACCTCTATACGTTGGATACCTTCCAACAGCACGAGGGGAAAATGGGAATGTTCGCGCGATTCCCGCGCGCGAAGGATAGTCACCCGACGGACACGTCGGGTGACACAACCTTTTTTATTTCTTTTAAGAAAATACTTTAACAATCCCCCCCATATTTTCTTAAAACTCGCAAAAATATATCAAATCAAAAGAAGATAATATCAATAAACAAATACTAGTGAGCACTCTTATATTATGTAATAGGTGAAGGTACCTTTCGGTTTGAACCCCACTTAGTGATATTTGGAATCGCCTGTAGAACACTTGATGGATGTTTTACCTTGAATCGGGTTCCATGATTCAAGTTCTCCCAAATTCACACATAGTATAGCAAGATCAAATTCATGCGGGTTGCGCTATTAATGGACTTGCGCAAGTATCTCATGTGTGTTTTAGAAAATAGCCCATATCTCATAGTCGTGGCCACATCTCATAGTCGTGGCCTCACGACTCCACACATGTCGGTGAATTCTCCAAGGGTGAGAGCAATGAACCACCCTGCCACTTGGGTCTTGGATTCATTAAGAGTTAAAAACTCATTCTACCACTTGCTTCTACATGAGCACTATCGCCTTAGGGATGGGAGCATAACATGTAAGTGCTCCACACATAGTTACCCATCAACTTGTTTCTACCCATTGAATCTCTGTGAGGTTGGGTTGCCACCGTGGTAACTTTTCATTTATGAGTTCAATTCCATTCCCCTTGATGCTTCTAAAACTACCGTTCTCGGCAAGTCTTTTGTGAAAATGTCTGCAAGATTCCTTTCTGATTTTACAAAATTTAAAGCTATCAATTATTGCTTCATTTTGTCTCTTATGGACTTGTGCCTCACTTTCAGATGCATGTTCATTTTGACATCAACATTGGCCTGCAAACATTTATCAATTGTTGACCTACAATCACACAAAATAGATATAGGAGGCAAAAGTATGTGTAAACAATAGAATAACAATAAAGAAATCTCTTACAGCCTGTTTGGTAACTGTATCAAACACCTGTATTGATATCAGTTTCAAAACTGATATCAATACTTTATATCAATAGGTGTTTGGATATCAATATTAATTTTAAAATTACTAGTTAAAAACACTATCATATGTAATACAGGTGGGGACCTGTATTGAAAAAGCATGTTCCGCGTTCTCCCGGCGGACCCCGCCCCCACCCCGCCGGAGCGCTCTGCCGGAGCCCTCCTCCCCGGCGGGACCCCCCCTCCGGCGCGTCCCCTCCCCTCCGCGCGTCCCCCCCCTTCCGCCGCGGACCCCCTTCGCCCCCAAACCCCCCCCCCCCCCCCCCGGCGCATCCTCCCCTCCGCCGGAGCCTCCCCTCCGCGCGTCCACCCCCCTTCCGCCGGAGACCCCCGAGACCCCCTCCCCCCCGGCCGCGTCCTCCCTCTGCGCGTCCCCCCTTCCGCCGGAGACCCCCTCCCCCCCCCCCGGACCCCCCCGGCCCGTCCCCCCCCCTTCCGCCGGAGACCCCCTTCCCCCCCCCCCCCGGCGCGTCCTCCCCTCCGCGCGTCCCCCCCTACCGCCGGAGACCCCCTCCCCCCCGGCGCGTCCTCCCCCTCGGCCGGAGCCTCCCCTCCGCGCGTCCCCCCCTTCCGCCGGAGACCCCCTTCCCCCCCGGACCCCCCCCCCCCCGGCGCGTCCTCCCCTCCGCGCGTCCCCCCCTACCGCTGGTGGCCCCCTTCCCCCCCCGCCGTGGGGGGGGAGCTGCGCCGGGGTGGCCGGGGCGGGGGCGCCGAGGCCCCGCGGGCGAGACGGTCGCCGGTCTCGCGGGGAGAGCCTCCCCATGGGGCCGGGGCGGCAGCCGGTGCGCGCCCGGATGCGCCGGACCGGGGGCCCCGGGGGCGGGGAGGAGCGGTTGGCGAGGGTGCGGAGCTCGAAGCCGCCGCCCTCGAGGAGGTCGCGGCGGGAATTGGGGCTGGATGGCCGGCCAAATGGTGAAGGGGCAATTGTTGACGATGGTCGGGGTCATCGGCGCCGGGTAGGCGGAGGCGGCGGCCGTCGCCGGGAGGAGGAGCGAGAGAGCGTGGGCGGGCGGGGAGAGACGGAGACGCCTCCCGTCGTCCCCCCCGTCCCCCCGTCCCCCCCCCACGGCCGAGTCCCCCCGCCCCCCCCCCCACCTCCCGCAGACGCCTCCCGTCGCCCCCCTCCCAAGTCCCCCCGTCCCTCCGTCGTCCCCCTGCCCCCCAGACGCGTCCGGTCGGCCCCCCGGGCTGCGGAGACAAATTTTACCAAACACTTCGAAAATCTGATACGGTCAATATTGATATTGATATTTCAATTTCAAAGAATATCAATATCAATATTAATACAATATCATTTACAATACTCTAACCAAACAGGGCATTAGCCATTCGGTTTCGGTGCATGTGGTGTCAAGTGCAATCATTTCAGATTTCAGATAACACAGTTTGTTTAGTAGATTTCCATGATATAGCACCTCCTCCTAAAAGGAAAACAAAACCAGATGTTGATTTTACATCTACTGAATCACTAATCCAATTAACATCACTAAAACCTTCCAATACAGAAAGATATCCATTATAATGTAAAGCATATGAGATAGTACCTTTTAAATATCTAAGTACTCTTTCTAATGCTTTCCAATGACTTTTATCTAGATTTATAGTATATTTACTTAGTCTATTTACATCATATGCAATGTCTGACCATGTGTAATTTGTGAGAAAATCAAGTGAGCCTATGATTTGAGCATATTCAGATTGTAATGTAGGATTACCTAAAATTTTCTTTAGGTGGACACATGCATCATAAGGAGTGGATAAAGGCTCACAATCTACATAATAGAATTTTCTAAGAATTTTCTCTATGTAGTGAAATTGTGACAAGGCTATTTCATTTGAATTTCTTATAATTCTTGTATTCAAAATCAAGCTAGCTTCACCAAGTTCTTTCATGTCAAAATTTTGAGATAAGAAATCCTTATACAATATGCATGTTAGATCCAAAGATCAAAATATCATCAACATATAGACATAAGATAACAATATGTTCACCAAACATTTTGTAATAAACACATGTATCAGTTTGATTGATTCTAAAATCATAAGAAAGAATGATCTCACCAAATTTTTCATGCCATTGCTTAGGTGGTGCTTGTTTTAATCCATACAATGATCTAATCAATTTACACACTTTGTTTTCTTGACCTGGAATAATAAAACTCTCAGGTTGATCCATATAAATTTCTTCATCTAATTCACCATTTAAAAATGTAGTTTTTACATCCATTTGGTGAATAATCAATTTATGTATAGATGCTAATGCAATCAAGGCTCTAATGGTGATAATTCTAGCCACAGGAGAGTACACATCAAAATAATCTACATTAGTCTTTTGTGTAAACCCCTTAGCTACAAGTCTAGCCTTATATTTATCTACAAATCTATTAGGTTTTAATTTCTTCTTGAAAACTCATTTACATCCAATTGTCTTACAACCAGGAGGTAGATCACTAAGCCCCCATGTTCCATTTTGAATTATCGAATTCATTTCATTTTCTATAGCTTCCTTCCAAAAAGGTGAGTCTATGGAATTCATAGCAACATTAAAAGTGATTGGAGAATCTTCTACTAATAATACATAGAAATCATCAAAAACTCTTTCTGTCCTAGCTTTCTTACTTCTTCTTATTTCTAATGGTTCTTCATCTTGATCTTCTCTATTTCTAACTAAATTTGGGTTAGATCCATAATTGCTACTTTTGACACTAGATTCAATTCCAGATTTAAATGGAAATGTATTCTCATAATAAACAACATCTCTAGCCTCAATGATAGTATTATTCGAAATATCACTGATTTCAGAATTAATCACTAAAAATCTATTTGTGTTGTTAGTGAAATTTTTAGTATTATTATTTGTGGTATATCCAATAAAAATAGTATCCACAGTCTTAGGTCCAATTTTCTTTCTTTTAACCTCAGGAATTTTGACCTTTGCAAGACACTCCCACACTATAAGAAAATTCAAGTTAAGTCTTCTCTTTTTCCAAATTCCATAAGGGGTAAAATCACATTGTCTAAAAGGTATTCTATTTAGAATAAAACATGCAGTTAAAAGTGCCTCCTCCCACAAATTCTTAGGTGCTCCTGAACTAATTAACATAGAATTAACCATATCCTCAATGTTTTATTCTTCCTCTCTTCTACATCATTAGATTGTGGAGAATATGGAGCAGTTATCTCATGAATTATTCCATGTTCTTGACAAAATTGAGTGAGAGCATGAGAGGTATATTCTCTTCCTCAATCTGACCTAAGTATCTTAATTTTCTTTTCTTGTTGATTTTCAGATTCAACCTTATAAATCTGAAATTTATTTATCACTTCATTCTTAGTGCTTATCAAATAAATATAATAGTATTTCAAAAGATCATCAATAAATGTCACAAAATACTTGTTACCACCTATTGAAATTCATCCAGAATCACATACATCAACTATGTATTAATTCTAAAATATCACAATCTCTATCAACTGATTTAAATTGTTGCCTAAATAGCTTAGCTTCAACACATACACCACATCTCTTTTCATTTTGGATGCTAACTTTTGGAATCAGATTTAATTGCATCAACCTTTTAATAGAATTATAATTCACATGACCCAATTTAGAATATTAAGTAGAAGATGATTCAACATTCAATACAATAGATTTCTCATTAATAGAAGGTAAACTTACATTCAATCTAAAAAGCCCATCATACATAAATCATTTTCCAACAAAGGATAGGTTTTTGGTTATTACAACTTTATTTGACTCAAATACTAATCTATAACTTTGCTGAACTAAAAGAGATCCATTAATTAGATTTCTCCTAATGTTAGGAACATGATGAACATTGTGCAGGGTCAATGTCTTCTCAGAAGTCAAAGTAAGATCCACTCTTCCGATCCCATGCACCTTTGCTTCATCATTATTTCCCATCATCATAGTTCTTGAACTTGAGTCCTGATATGTAGAAAACCAAGAACGATCAGTACATATATGAATGTTAGCTCCAGTATCAATCCACCAATCAAAAATTGAATTTGATTCAAGGTTTAAAAGAACTGGCCTAAGTCCAGAAGTGGATGCTCCACCATCTGCAGAAACCATATTGACTTGGGGGCGATTGTTTGAAGAATCTTGTCGTTTCTCTTTTAGCAGATGCCTCTTTCGATAAAAGCATTGATGAGAAAGATGATTTGTTCTTCCACAAACAAAGCAACATCTCTCTTCTTTTTCTCATTTGGCTTGTTATTGTGAGGGTTCAAGTTTTGGGACTTTTTCTTAGGTTGCCATTGATTTTTCTTGAAATTCCTATTCTTAGAATGAAAAGATTTTCTATAAGATCTGAAAGGCTTGTTCTCAACTTTGTTGGCCTTAGGTTTATAAATTTGAGTCGAACTCTCCCTTACCCTATGTTGTTCTTCAATTCTAAGTGCACCAAACAGTTGGGTCAAGGTAAGAGTTCCTTAAGTGTGACTCATTGTTCTAGTAAAGTCAGACCAAGATGGAGGTAGTTTACCCAGAATGCATGCAATCTGGAATGATTCATCAAGTTGGGATCTTGTGGTTCTCAGCTCATGGACTAGATTCTCAAACTCATGTATTTGATCATTCATTGACTTATTTTCAACAAATTTAAATTTGTTAAAATCTGATGCCTTGAACCTTTTAATTCCAGCACCATCAAGTCCATATTTGGCTTCTAATAAATCTCACAACTCACTAGCACTTCTTGAGGTGTAGTAAAGATCATAGAGTTTATCAGAAAGAGATCTTAAAATCCTATGAAGACAATGATAATCAACTTCTTCATTTGTTGTGGAAGAAGAAGGTCCAGGTTCAGTTTGGGGATGAGATGATCTTGTTTGAACTCTATGACTGATGGATTGTAAAGTATCAGATTCCCTACTTTCAATTGTACTATTGCTAATGGTTGAAATTAGACCAAGGGTGGTCAGCCAAAAGCGTATTTGATTATGCCATCTCTTAAAATTTTCTCTATCAAATTTTTCTGGTTTAACGCTAAGGATTTCTCTAATTATTAAGGTAGCCATAAGAGAATAGAAAGAACAGCAATATGTAAATGAATATATTAAGTTGTTTGTCAATATTTTAAACTAATAAATAATACAATTAATTTATGCTGACTAAACAAGAACTTCTAAGCAAGTTTAAATAAGAATGTTTAAGTATGTCTTAACAAAAATATTTACGTATGTCTTGTCAAGAACGTACGAATGTTTAAACAATGACGTTCAAATAAGATTTAAACGACAACATTCAAATAAGAACGTTCAAACAATAACGTTTAATCAACAACGTTTAAATAAGAATGTCTAAACGACAACGTTCAAGTAAGAACGTTTAAATAAGAATGTTTGAACAAAAACATTTAAGTAAAATATACGTGAACGTATATATGAATGACTACGTTTTTTTCACATGTATAGATGCTTCTAACACAAAAATAATATGCTGGTAAAATAGAACTCTTAGATTGTTGGATCATCTTCCTGAAAATCGACAAAAATACAACTATACGAACAGATTAAAATTAAATAAATAGAGTTAGAAGCATAACATGTCGAGTCGAAGCGCGTAGTTGCCAGAACTAAGAGTTCTATTGCCAACCGACGTGCGCTTCTCGCGGCAACGTCCTTCTAGAGATACGACGACCCTCGGGTAGGCAAAACACTTCTCTCTCGTCAGCACATCCTTCAGGAAAGCTTTGCGAACCGATCTTACTTTAAGTGTTTCTAGCCAAGAAGAAAAGAAGACATCGACTGTTCGTCCGAGCGCTGGAACCAGGAATCCGTCGAAACAAAGAGAGAGAGAGAGAGAGAGAGAGCGAGAGAGCGAGAGAGCGCGTGTGTCGGCGAGAGAGCGTACGCCAGCCAGCGAGAGAGAGAGAGCCCAAAAAAGAAAATAAAAATCTTACCTCTATACGTTGGATACCTTCCAACAGCACGAGGGGAAAATGGGAATGTCCGTGCGATTCCCGCACGCAAAGGATAGTCACCTGACGGACACGACAGGTGACACAACCTTTTTTAATTTTTTTTAAGAAAATACTTTAACAATCCCCCACATATTTTCTTAAAACTCGTAAAAATATATCAAATCAAAAAAAATAATATCAATAAACAAATACTAGTGAGCACTCTTATACTACGTAATACTTGAGAGTACCTTTCGGTTTGAATCCCACTTAGTAATATTTGAGATCGTCCGTAGAATACTTGATGGATGTTTCACCTTGAATAGGGTTTCATGATTCGAGTTCTCCCAAATCCACACATAAAGATATATATACATGATAATGGGTGATTGTAACTCCGTAATGATATTGGGGAATCTATTAATCCTCAGTTTCAGCTTGAGCGCCTTGTTTAATTGTTTGATCGGCAAGGCATGCAGAACAGTTCATTTTCTTTATTTTTTATAACAATATTTTTATTGTTAATTACTTAGTCAATGTAAAAAAAATATTTTAAAACAAAAATCTGAGTTGAAGTATATAACACATCAAACAACTCTATTATCACTGTTAACTTTGAGATTGATATTAATTAGTATCGGTCATCACAATTAGTTGTTTGGATATATCAACATATTATCCAATTTTGAGCTTTGCAGTACAAACTAAACAAGCATATTGAGTTGTAATACAAATGCCCACTTATATATAAAAAAAATGGATAAATGAACACAAGGTCTGCTTAGACACACCTCTTTTAACACCGTCAAATGCTCATTTTCACACAAAATCCATTTTTTTTCCAAATCTTTTCATACCCACTCCAATTTCTACATAACCATGGTGAGAGGTCTTTTGGTTCGTACCAAACTAGTTTTCAAAATAAAATTATTAATTTTTTTTATAATTTTTTTTTTGAATCTACTTATGTTTGAGAATATGACATCTTTTTACGTTGACATTAAGCCTTTAATCAAAAAAAAATATTTCTAATAAAATATTATACATTATAAAAATTTTATTAATAATATAAGATATATAATAAAGACTTTAATATTATAAGATGATGTTAGATAAAGCATTATGCCATATAAAATGCATTTATTTCAATTTCTAATATTGGTGGACAGCTTTGCCCCTAATAGAAAAGTAAATTATTATAATTTTTATTACTAAATAAACTTTTAAATACAAAAATAGTTTTTCTTGTGCTACCCCGCCCTCTCTCTCTCTCTCCCCTTCTGTTTGAGACATGCATTAACTCTTAAATGATGTTGCTACCTGGCTTCATGGAATGGACTCAACGTTAAATGAGAAATAGAAACCGGATCTATTGTTGTTAATTAAAGCACTCTTATAAACGGACATGGTGTTAGATTGACTTTCTTAAATGGACATAGTCTTAATTTTCCCAAAAAAAAATTTGATACTCTGTCTAGACATGCCATTACCCAAGATTGTACGCGTTCATTAGCAACATCAAAACATTACAAGGACCTCAGAGGAATATGATGGAACTGAGATCTGTGCTTTGACATATATATTTCATATCAGAAAATCAATCATGGTCGGTAAAATACTTCATAAGTTTATGTGTCCAGTTTTAATTATATTGTGTTCAAACTACTTGCCATCGGCTCGACTCTCCAACCACTTATGTCATGCATGATCATTTATCATGCCATTTTGGTTGCACAAATTTCTATATACCTTCATAATTAATACGCATATTAAAATAAAATACAACAGCATAAAATTATCATGTTCGGTGAGATAGGACAACGAAGGGAGTGAAAATCATATATAATTGTTAAAGATGAGAGACCACGACAAAGGAAAGTCCCGTGTCTATAATAAAGAAATTATTTTTTTAATGATCGTCAAATGCCATCTTGAACGAGTAATGCGTAAAAATATATTTTTACAACAAAAACCCAAGTTGTCATGCATAATAAAATATTATCAGTTACCTAGCTAGCTAGCTGGTTCGATGAATAATAGATGGAATTTATCATAAGAGATCGAGTTTATAACAGTACTACTCTAGATCTTCCTCCCATGGGGATCTTTTTTTTTAAGGTATCATTCAGTTTATGACAATCTAGATTGCCGTATAAAATATTGTATTTATCACATTGGGGTAGCGTAATTTTCATGCCTAGGTTAGGAAATATTATCTAAGATTTTTGACCGAGTAGATTAGTTCACACCCACGAGGAATTTATTAGTTTATTAGCAAAGGGTGGAGAATATAGAATATATATATATTTGAATATGCCTTGTAGCTCATCATCTTAGTCATGCCACGCTTCATCATGTCGACATCTTTGCTAAGGCCAACTTGTTGAAGAGGCACACTTCCTCACTGTCGCATCTGACTTCCAACCTTCTTACATCTCCCCCTATATCTTAACATAAATATAAATATATATATATGCATGAAAGTAAGTAAGTAAGTACGTACGTAGGTACGTGCGTACGTAACAGAGCATTCAATTAATTGGTAGACGATGACATGCGCAGCCACTAAAAGAAGGTCCTCTTATAAAATACAAGCTAGCATATATATATATATATTTATATATATATATATATATAAAACACTCTTTGCCGAAGTCCAAAGAAGAACCGACGAGCATGACGCCACTACCCACCTAATTAAGATGCGTCATTTTTGGATTGCACGGATGAGATTTTGCAGTACATATATAATTCCATCCAAGTACCCATTATCCTTGTTTGATCTTTTTATTGTATTAATGGTTGAGTTTAGGTATCGAATATAGCCAGAAAGAAAGACTCATCACTTGTCTCTTATCTATCAAAATTTCAGGAGCTAATTAATTAAGAGGATGTGTGTTAATTATCTCAATGGGATGTTTGGTTACACGATAACTCGAGTATTTGCTACAATTTCATGTTTTTGAAACAAAACTCTTACAAACCCCAAAACCATGGTGTCGAGGTAGAAGAGCCCAGAATATATAAGCATTATATCAAGTCTCAAATAGTCAATATGGGACTATCCCCACGATTCTAACAAAAACTTGTTAAAAAAAAGTACTCGACAATCATGACAATTTTATGTTTTTAAAATGATTCCTCTTTAATTTAGAAAAAAAAGAGGGTTTCACCTTTTCTTATCCGGACAATCATGACAACTTTATGTTTTAAAAAAAAGTGTTTGGTCTCCCACTTTGTTTGATCATACATGGTAGTTACTCTTTGTTTTTTGTTATCGCATCTCTCCCAACATGATAATTTTTTTCATTGGTTAGTTCATATTTTATTTTAATATAATTTTTATCATAAAAATATAAAAAAATATTGTGCAACTAAACAGTACCTCATAAGATAAGAAGTTCTTTTGGGGGGGGGGTCAAAATTGTAAGAACCCATGACACCTCTGAAAAAAAAGCTAACACATTATCATTAGAGTTCAATTGGGCATTATTATACATATGATATAAATATATATATATCATAGAGGCGTACGACAGAAATTAACACATTTACGCGTATGATATATATATACATATATATTATAAAATGCTGTTCTGTTCCAAGCATGCATGACTTGCTTGTCGCTGTTCAGTGCTTAATTAGGTGGCGTTGTTATCTTGAATTAAACTACTTACTTAGCCGTACTCATGTGTCCTTTTTCTCTCAGCCATGTAATTAATTAAGTAGATAATTAAACTAAGCGAAATGATGTCGTCTGTCGTACTTGTCGTATTTTATAAAATAGTTACATTCAAATATACTAAATTTAAGTATTGTAATATATCTATCGCACTACAAAAACTAAATATTTATTATATTAAATTATTTTTATCTTTATCACACTGAAAAAATAAATATTTATGTCGATAAGTATATCGACTATGTAATACAATTTATAATTACAATATTTCAATATACATAATTAATGTTTACAACACATATACGTAATATTTATAACATATAATAGTATGTCATATAATAATATATAATATAATGTATAGACATCAAGTTAAAATAAAACTCACTATGTGACTTTCAACCTCATTTATTGAAGTATATTGGGCGGGGAAGTCATTGGGTCTCAGAGTGACTTTTCCCAGAGGGTTGTGTTATTTTAAGAAAAAAAAATTAGTGTGCTATTCTTATAAATAAAATTTTTAACTGTGCTGATTTAAAAATATTTTCTCCACCTTGGGGATACTAAGTTTAAAAAACACTTTAGTACGGGGTAGTGCTTAAAAGGAACCGGCAACCTACAATATTACAAGAGGGCGGCTCTTCTCAAGTGGGCACCTAAGGGGAGCTTCTCAATCTTTCTCACAAAGGGATCGAGGGGACAATATTTGATAGTATCAAATCACTATTTCATTGATGTCTCCTTAGCTCATTTGTGAGAGAGGTTGAGAAGTTCTCCTCAGATACCCACCCAACTGAGGAGAGCCGTGCTCATATTACAATGATACATGGTGCCCCCAAAGATCATTGCTCCGTACCCACTCTTTCGTCTCTCCACATTAAATTTTTTACGATTCCCATGATAAAATTTTATGTTAAACTAAAATAGAAGATGTCTAAGGATTTAATAATATTATCATGTTTAGTGTGATACGATGGCAAGAATATCGAGTTAGGCCCATTTAAACTGGGGAATCACACAAGCGGATAAAAAAGCCTCAATCTATTTTTCGTCCAAAAACAATTCTCTATAAAGATATATCTTAATAATTATATACATATTTTAGTTACATTTTAGTACTAAAAATAGTAAATTTAGTAACGATATATATATATATGTATCTTTCGGTTACTAGAAGAAAAAAAGTTGCGGATGGGAATATGTGACTAACTCCCTTGAGTTCGGATCACCATAGGTGGTCCCTAATAAAATCGACTATGATCTCAGACCACTTAAGTGATGGTTCAAATAACTAGTTTGGTAACCGTTACCGAAAAAGGGCTGAACTACTATGTACCGACGTCTTACTAACTCACGACCCATTGGTAATGAGTTGTATTAAAGTCAGTAGTGAGTTTGTAAGGTACCGATAGCAGTTCAGTAACAATTCACTGATTCATTAATCCACTGCCGACATAGTTGAACCGCTACCAACGGCTTATTAACTCACTACTCATCACTTAAACGACGGGTATCATGATCTTTTTCCATTGAGGATTGAGGGTACTACTTCCACCTGGAACACTGAGATGATTCGAAGTCGAACTCAGCACCCTTTGGTTGGTGACGGAGCACTTCTCTCCGATCCACGTCTACTCTCTAATATAAATGTAGATAAGCAAGTAAGGAAGTGTGGGAGGAAGAGAGAGAGAGAGAGATGGGGAGCGAACAACAGCATGGACGGACGATCATGGGAAGGGATGGGCCGTCGTCTTCCCGGGGAGGCAGCAACCGGATCGCCGCAGAGGAGGTGGTGCCCCAGCAGCTGGGCCCGGAAGCCGACGGCGCGACAACCAAGCTGCCGGACGGCGAGGTCGACGCCGGCGCCAAGGTCCTAGATCTTCCCCATCTGTGTGTGAGGTTCAAGTATATCGTCGTCGTCGTCTTCCCCGTGCACGTAGTTAATTGAGAAACCCTAAACAGATCCATCTAATGTGTTGATCTCCCCAGAAGCACTCCGCAGGATGGAGGACGTTCCTCGGCTACGTCGGCCCGGGCTTCCTCGTCTCCCTGGCCTATCTCGACCCCGGCAACTGTAAGACGTTCTTCTCGGTTTCTCCGGCCACCGCCGTCTCGATCTGCCGGCGTGCGTATCTATGGAGCTAACCGGCGGCGCTTTCTTCCACATGTACAGTGGAGACCGATCTGCAGGCCGGAGCTAACCACGGATACGAGGTGTGCGATGCAGCTTAAACAGCTTCAAGTCAACGTGTTCGTGTTGTTGATCATCTGAACAAGCTGTATCAGGCTGCATATATATATATATATACACACAATACCTAATCATATACAAATATATATATATATGTTGTTAAAATATATAGCAAGGTGGTTCAGTTGTTTGTATATGTTCTGAGTCGACTTTCAATTCTTAACCACATGAATTTGAGATTGGTAATTAATTAAGATGATATATATATATATATATATATCTGACCAAGGCAACCATGGCATCGGCTCGTAAATATCTGATTATATATCTTAATTATTAGCTTTTTGTTTCTACTGCAGTGAGAGAGGAGAGTGTTGGAGAATAGTACTCTGTAGATAGTTCTACACATCATGATATATGCGTATATATAAGACATGGTTTTCAGTTACTTGTGTATTTACCCCCTTCAATCACAAAACACCATGGATTTATATATATATATATAATGGTTTTTATCTGAGCAAGCTAGAGCTGGTTTTGGCAGCTTCTCTGGGTCGTACTCATCGGGCTGATCTTTGCGTTGATCATCCAGTCTTTGGCGGCAAATCTTGGCATCACTACAGGTAAGTACAAATAAATAAATACATATAGTTTTCGTAGTTTTCCCAAAAGGCTCAATTGATCTGAGACAGTAATTTTATATATGGGCAGTTAATTAATTTAAAAGTAGTATTTTAAACAACTGCTTTGTAAGTAATTAATATCCAATGTGGGATTATTCTAGCTAGAGTGGTAGTGTATAATACTCAGATCATGAGTCTTCACACCATGCTAAATTTAAACTCTTCTGTAATATTTAATATAAGATTAGTTGTTCAGTACGTGTGTTAATTATCGAAAATGGAGATTTACTTTGCGCTATCTATTAAGAATATATAGTTAATAGTTATTTAACGGGCATTTAACAAAAATATAAAGACATTGTATAGGATGATCTAATGCATTATGGTAAAAATAACTTAACTGTCATAAATTAACGTATAAGAAAGAATACTTATTAAAATTTTATCTCCATCATAAATTCTTTGACATAGGGTTGAAAAAAAATCACATTATTTTTAAATTTTTATTATTGTTAAGTGCCCGGTTGTCTCAGATTATGAGTAGTTCGATGATGTGTTCTGATAAATAGATACAAGTATCCGATTATAATTAAATTCTATTTGAGATGTATTCATTAAATTCATGCGGTTAATTAAGTTGTGGAGATCGAGTTAGTTACCATGTTATTCTATCAATAATTATTGTTTGAGTTAAATCAAACAATGGGGCGCTATAGCTGACATCCTTGTTAGTAGCCGAGTAACATGTTGTTCAAGTTCGACTTGTTTATTTGACACAAGTTTAAGTTCGAACTCGACTTATAACTCTTGTTTGACTTCAGTTCGTTAACTAATCAAGTCGAATCCGATCAAGCTCAAGTCGAATCCGACCGGGTTCAAGTCCGAATAATAGTTTGACTTAAGTTTTTGCTCATATTCAATTTCAAAGTCAATACAAAACCGTCTATAAAACTCAAAATCAATCAAAAATTGTTTAGCCAACTCTAAATTTAACTTATAAGTGGAACATGATTTGAGCTTAAACTTAAAATCAAATTTTATTTGGACTTATTTTACGTAATCATAAATAACCAATCAAAATATTTAATCAGACTCGTCTCCTTCAACGATTTGATTTTCTAGTACTTGCTTGTTTGACACAAGTATAATCAAATAGAGTGGGGCAAAGGTTAGGGTTTCTCATCGTGCGTGGTAACCATGCATTAATTAATGGCTCGTCTTGTTTCCCTGCACAGGGAAACACCTGGCGGAGCACTGCAAGATGGAGTACCCCAAATTCGTGAAGCTCTGCCTGTGGCTGCTGGCGGAGGTCGCCGTGATCGCCGCGGACATTCCCGAAGGTACTGATCGATAGATACACACCCACACCCACCATCTCTCTCTCTCTCTCTCTCTCTCTCTCTCTCTCTCTCGCTTGTCTGATTTATATATATATATAGATATCGTCTCTCTCTCTCTCTCTGTCGTCTGATTTATAGATATATTTCGTCTCCGGCGCCGGGCGCTGTGCGCAGTTATCGGGACGGCGTTCGCCCTCAACATCTTGTTCCACATCCCGGTGTGGGCGGGCGTGCTGGTGACGGGGATGAGCACGCTCCTCCTCCTTGGCCTTCAGAGATACGGGGTAAGTTCCCTTCCTCTCCCGCCGGTTGAAGAGAAGCTCACCTATGCATATGCCTCCTGTTGATTAATTGATCAATAAGCTTTTCTGAAACAAGATCTTGGGGATTAGATGTTGACTGACAGGAAGTTAATAATACATATATAATGTGTGTATAACACAAGATAATGACGATCGTATTGACTTAATAACTATATATCATAGCTAGCTCAGTGTGTGTGTACATATATATAAACACCAAGGGGCTAGCTGTTATCGGTGCAAGAGATTACTCTGAGGATAAACCGAATTTATCCCTAGATTTTAGGGGTTAAACTAGTTAGGTTTATCCCCTAAGGGCATGTTTGGTACCATAAAATTTTGGGGATAAACCTGGGTTATCCTCAAAATTTTAAGAATAACCCAGATTTATCCCCAAGTTATTCTCATACTAAGCAGCACCTAAATAATCAGGTAGCAAACAAGGCACTTGGAGACAAATCTTGCCTACTGATGTTGCCGGTTAACTAATGTCCACCACCATATTAAGTATTAGCATGCAACATCATGTGGCCAACATATATATAGGGGGTGGTGGTGAAAGATTGGATAGAAATTGCTGATTAATGGTCACAACTTAGGATGGATTGACTCAACCCAACTTGGGTGGTGTTTGTTTTTGCTAAATCTGAGAATTTAAATTTAAATTTCATAACTAACCTTTTAGTCTAAGCAAAATTGTAAACTTTATTTGATCCAGATATTTACATGTTAATTGGTTATGTATTTATTTAAAGATGTGCTATATATGTTACTTTTTCTCTATTAATATTTTAAAGACATTTATTAAGGTATAGGAGATGTACGTATTTAGCTACAGTTTATCAACAAAAATCTATCAATCTCTGACTAAATAGGAGGCCAGAGATTAATTAAGCCAAATCAAATGGAACCTTGGTCTGAATGAGAAGGACAACATATGTGAAGTTCGAATATATCAATTTTATTTAATAATTTAAGGTAAAACGGTGTATTACACATGTTTTATATATGTCTAGATTGAACAAAGTTTCTTCAACCCTCAACACATGAAAGATATTTTCTCGGCCAGACTGAAAGCTGACATCTCATCAGAAGGGAAATATTAATTATAAAGGCAGGCACGAAGGGATCCACCTCAGCCTGATGATCAGTAGTTGAACCACCTCATATATATATATATAGGGTTACCCAATGATCATAAGGCCTGCATATAACTATTCAGAAAACATATATATACACACACACGTACGCATGATTTTTGATACATCATATACTTAAAATCTCGTAGCTTAATACCATTTTCCGTGTCTTAGGTTCCGTTTGGTGATTATATTAAACATCTCAATCTCTATCTCTCCATATGTATCACACTGTCAATGTTGAAATATATCCATAGTTATATGTAAAAGGAAGCATGATATAAAATACAAGAAACTCCACTATCAAAATGGACATTATATTAATATGTATCAATAACATTTTTTGATTCTCTAACCAAGGAGGGGGCATGCATCACGACTTTATATTGTCAAGCATATATATGTATATGTATATGTATATGTAATATATGCTCTTGTTAATTGGGGGTTGCAGATACGGAAGCTGGAAGCCCTGATCGCGGCGATGGTGTTCGTCATGGCCGCTTGTTACTTCGGCGAGATGGGTTTTGTCCGGCCGCCGGCGTCCGAGGTCCTCAAAGGCCTCTTCGTCCCGAAGCTCGCCGGCGACGGCGCCACCGCCGACGCCATAGCCCTCCTCGGCGCTCTCGTCATGCCGTAATTAATCCTAAGTTCCTTGATTACTTCATCAATTAGCACACCATGCCGTATATATATGTATGAATACATAGATAGATAGATAGAGAGTGTGTGTGATCTGTTCTAACATCGTTCCATTTTAATGAAGCCACAATCTTTTCCTACACTCCGCCCTCGTGCTGTCCAGAAAAATCCCTTCTTCCGCCGCAGGAATCAAGGTGAATATTCAAGTGATGATATGCATCTATATATATATGGCATGCAATGCGATACATCTATATATTTCTGTGTGCCCACTAAAAATAATATTCATAATCAAGATTATATATCGTTAAAATTCATGACAGAGATTAGTTAGTTCTCCTCTCTCTTAATCCCCCTGCCTGGCTGCCTGAGCAGAGCGCCCGCAGGTACTTCCTCCTGGAGAGCGGGTTCGCCTTGTTCGTGGCGCTGCTCATCAACATCTCCGTCGTCTCCGTCTCCGGCACCGTCTGCGCCAGGCATGACCTGTCCCCGGAGAACGCCGCCAGATGCAACGACCTATCCCTAGATTCAGCTCATTTCCTGCTCGAGGTAATGCATACATATAAATATATATAGAGAGAGAGATATGAGATCGCCGTCTCATGGGGGCTCTCTCCTAGTTAAGTAACTCACAAAAACATATTTAAAACTCATCATGTCATGTAGTTGTATGTCATGTAGTTGTAGTTGATGCGTTGTCACGTCATGTCTTAAATGTATTTTTTGTTAGTGACTCGAAAAGACTCTCTCAAGAATCCTTGAGGCGATCTCATCTCAAATATATATACGTAGGGCTGCATGGCTGGCTGTTTCACCTGATTCTGTTCTGCTCGGTTTTCCGTGGAGTTTTTTTTCGAAATAAAAATCAAATCAGTCCGACTAGTTAGATCGATCCCAAATCGGCAGTGAGCAGCTCGGTCTGTCAAACAAATCAATATTGCTTACTTATAAAAGTAAAAAAATAAAATACAATGAAACTAGACTAAGAGTAGTTGATCAAGGTTGATATTAAGATTGATACTTTTCCTAGCCGAAGAGGGAACTACATTTTTCATTTTATTCGGTATAAATTCATAATAACTTGCATTCAAAATTAATATGATGCATAAATAAACTAGGTCATGCCGGACCGATCGGACTCGGTTCGATCCAGAGAATAAGAGTTGAACCAAGTCAAATCGAAAACTCGAAAGATCAAGTCCTCCGACCAAACCAAACTAGTCGGTTTGGTTCGATTTGTCCACTTTTGCGACTTGCTAAGATTTTTACATATATACGTAGACAACAAGAATAAATGAGAAGTAAGATAATCGATCTAACATTATATATATATATATACTATCTTGCAAACCTCAAGATCATAATAACAAAGTTGAGGAGCCCATCTTTATCCAAACAATTTACATATATATCTTGCATGTCCGATATGAATTATCCCTGCCATCCCAACAAAATATTTACACACACTCCTACCCACATACATATATATATATGATGCTCTCTCTCTCTCTCTCTCTCTCGAACAGAACGTCTTGGGGAGATCAAGCGCTACAGTTTACGCCATTGCACTGCTCGCCTCAGGCCAGAGCTCCACCATCACCGGCACCTACGCCGGCCAGTACATCATGCAGGTTAAATTGATTACTGCCTTCCCTTGTACATCGGAGATATATAATTGATCAAAAAACATATGATTGATTGATCGTGTGTATATATGTATACATAAATACAGGGATTCTTGGACATAAAGATGAAGAAATGGCAGCAGAATCTCATGACGAGAAGCATCGCCATCGGGCCCAGCCTCGTCGTCTCCCTCATCAGCGGCGCTTCCGGAGCTGCCAGGCTCATCATCATCGCCTCGGTACGTATATATATTTAAAACAAATATATGTACATATACGTATATTTGTTTCATCATCTCTGCGCTAATTATACAGCAGTACTCACTCATCTGGAGCTAGACCAAAAAAAAAAAAATCCACTCCAGTATCTTTGCTTGTTTATTGCGTTAAACCAATAAATTTGAAATAAAAAGAAATCCCACAGTTTGCTCGACCAGTCGAACTTGAACAGATCTCCAATCGACTCAATAAATCAATAGAGTGTTCGATTAACTTTTGTAATTAAATATTTATTTAAAAATTGAAATTATTCGTATATATATATGGTTGTATGGCACCAATAATTAAGTCTATCAAATTTGTTAAAATAAACTTAGTTTAAATTTAAACTTAGATAGAGTTTCATATATATATACAGTACGTACAAATGCCCCCCATTATAATTTCATACACAAGTTTACTTTGAGTTGAGTTTTAATTCCACGAACAAGGGCGTATATATCAAGCCTGAACTCCATTACAGGTTGAGCTTCACCGTCAAAATTCTATCTGAGCTCGAACTCGAACTCAACTCGATTTAAGAAACGAGGCGAGCTCGAACCCGTGCCGAGTCCAACCGGTCAGGATTCGAGTTCGGAGTGGAGTGACAGTAAAAAAAACAAAACAAAACAAAAAATCCGGCAGCTAGCTTTAAACAACATATATATGCCTACACTGATTTTTTTTTTTTCGAACACGTGGCCCGATGGCCAACTACACCTGCAGCGTAGCAGGCAACTACACTGATCCTGTGGAGAGGTTTTCATCCCGGCCTATTCACCTTTGATTGACCTAAAAGAAGAAGGTCCATCATATATGTAGACCTGGCTGGCTAGCTACCTGAGATGACCAATCTCTCTCTCTCTCTCATTCTATATATATATGTATATATATAGATATGTATGTACTGAACTGAACACAAGAAACATATATTTATATGTTCATGCAGATGATTCTGTCGTTCGAGCTCCCATTTGCCCTCATCCCGCTCCTCAAGTTCAGCAGCAGCCGCACCAAAATGGGACCCCATAAGAACCCTAATTCCGTAAGCTTTCGCCGCTGGTATTTTCATTTTCATTTCTTCCATCGTCTCACATTAATGGAATCGATCATCGACGATTAATGGAATGTTCACCGTCATATTATATATAAATAAATAAATAAATATATATATATATATATATATATATATTCTTGCAGATTATCGCTCTGTCCTGGATCCTCGGCTTGTGCATCATCGGCATCAACGTCTACTATCTCAGCACCGGATTCGTCCGCTGGCTGGTCCACAGCAGCCTCCCCGGGGCGGCCACCGCCCTCGTCGGCGCCGTCGTCTTCCCCCTCATGGTCGTCTACCTCCTCGCCGTTCTCTACCTGACGCTCAGGAAGGACACCGTCGTGACGTTCGCAGGCACGCGCTCCGACGACGTCGTCCCCCGGCTGCTAGTTGAAGAGATGGAGAAAGGGCTGGGCGGCGGCGAGGCGGCGGCGGCGGCGGCGGACGGCGACCTCGTGCTTGTGCCCCGCCGGGAGGACGTTTAGCTGCCGGATTAATTAAGCATGTTGATTACGCACGATTGATAGAGAGATGATGAGGCTAGGGTTGATTTAAAGAAACGTACGTGCATGCCTCTTCTAGCGAGGCACAAGAGTTTTTTTCTTCCTTTTTTCCTTTTTAAATAACACACTTTAAAATTTAATTTGCAAGTCGAACACAATACTTTCTTCTCTTTTTTTTTTTTTGTAAAACCGAGATAAAAGTGGGAGCATTCAATACCAATTTTGAGATCCCCAAGTAAAATTTTATTCGAAAAAATCAACTTTAAATGTAAAGTGGAGTAGAGTTTGAAAATTTGACTTCAAAAATAAGTGAAGTCGGAGTTTGAAAATTAGATTTGATGTCAAGGGAAATTGTAAACTCTGATTTCGCCCTCAGAAGTTAAAATGTTAAACTCCGAGTTTCATGACTTTTCCAAATTTGACTTCGATCTTCCCTTAAAGTCGAATTGAAGTACTCTATCTGACTTCTATCAAATATGTTACTTTTGCAAAATAAGTTAGCGTGTTAGTTTTGCAATTAAAATTTTACAAGTGTGTGTTACTTAAAAGAAAACCAATAAGTTGTATTTGATGTTTACACTCAAGTTATTATTGGATCCCATGACCTTGAATACATATATATATATATATATATATATATATATATATGAAATTGTGTTATACTTAGGCAATGAATATGATCCATGGCAGATAAGGAAGTTATGGGCTTTTAAACGTCGTTTCTAGTCAATTAGTTGCCTTGGTACAAGCTTATTTAGGCAAAACTAAGTTTACGATCTACAAATTAATCTTATATCAAACTAGGGCCTCCTTGTTACCATATTATTTACTGGATAAAACTAGCTGCCAGTTTATCGCCTAAATTTCCAAGTAAATTCAAATTTGTCATCAAATTAATCTTACCCTCGAAGAGCTCCTAAAAGACCGTTAGAAGGTGGGTTACATTTATACACAACACACTTTTTTTTAAAAAAATAAAATAAAATAGCACACTAGAATCTTAAATTGTAGGTATAACACTTTCTGAATCGAACTTCCACCTGACTTTCAAAATATTAATGTTGGACTTGAAAATTTTGACTTTAACTTTAAAGTTAGAGATATATATTTCGACTTTGTTTAAAAGGTCAGATACTAAAGTTAATGTCCGACTCAAAAGAATCCAACTTTGATATTTTGGTTGAAAGTCCGAGTTAAAAATTTTGGTTGACTTTCAGATTTTGAATGCAAGCACCAGATTGTGTTATTCTTATAAAACAGGTCTTAGTGTGATATTTTTAGATTTTGAAAAAGCACGTTATATATAAAAAACAGAAATAAAGTAGTTTTGATCGTGTTACATGAATCATTTACAGGGACCGGGGCGAAAACTTTTCTTCTCTAACAAACCTTAAAATCATAATGTTGAGGTAGAAGGGCTAAGGATATATAAACACTATATCAAGTCTCAAATAGTCAATATAGGATTATACCCAGAGTTCTAACACTCCCCCTCACTGTCAAAGTGGGTAGCGAAAATAAGAGGTAAGATAATCAATTATTAAAGATAGATAAGTACTATCTCTGATACCACCTTACAAACTCTAAAACTATAGTGTTAAGATAGAATGACCCAAAATATATAAGCATTATATCAAGTATCAAATAATCAATATAAGACTATCATCACAATTCTAACATCTTCTTCTTTTTCAACGCCATGCAAGTTTTCACTATCCCCCCTTCCCAATCATTTATAATATTTTTAATTTAATTCGCTTTATGACTATTTAGTTCCCTTTCACTTGTTCACAAAATCTAGCTGAACTGACTTATGGCTTATAAAGAGAGGGAGTCCAAATTGGGGTTCATGTATGTTAGAATAATTCCATGTTGAATATTTGAATGATATGATACATGCTACATCAAGTTCAATTGCGGACATGTACTCTCATTTCTGATTTCGTGCCAATGCTTGATAAGAAAAGATATCGACCGGACATGTTAGAATAATCTAGTATTGACCATTGAAAAAAACATTTAAGAAGAAGACAGTAGGAGTCTACGTACTCTACTCATTGCTGACCTATGTTTGACAATATATATACTTAAAAAAAGTAATCAAAAGTAAAAGCGTTTCTTTTTTTTTTTGTTCACGAAGGAAAGCTAATATATATTAAAGAAAGCTAAGAGTACATGACACAATAGATTACATCACAACCGTCAGACTGGCCGCATCTTCCAAAACTTGACCCATTACATCCTCCGGTAAATGCAAAAGGGAACAAGACCAACTCACAGCCCTATACGACTTAACAGCCCACCTTGCTAAGCGATGCGCTGCCATATTCGCCTGTCTAGGGCAAAAGCTGAGCGATGCGGAGGACTGCTGCAACCGACGACGGCACCTCGCAACCATGCTGCTGGCTCTCCATAGGTCAGATCCTATCTCTTTGATAGCATTCACAACTATAAGAGCATCACTTTCAATGGCCACTGAGCACCGATCAAAATGCTCCCAGGAACCGGCTTCGAGAATGGCTTCAGCCTCCAAGATCTGCGGGTCAGTGAAAGGCGACAGACAAGTTCTCCAAGCCAGAACATAGCCCCGGTAATCTCTTATCAAAATACCTAAAGCACCTATGTTTGAATCAGTAGCAGCGTCCACATTAATCTTCACTTGATATTGTAGAGGAGGTACCCAATGAGCAACAGGGATGAAATTTAATTCCATGCTTTGAGAAAAGAAAAAGGATGCGTCCTTTTCCGCCCTCCTAAGGATCCATAAGGGACTGTGCCTACCATCTTTGATTGAAGTCTCACACCTAACCTTCCAAATATTCCACATAATAGATAGACCCAGAATCCCGTGGTAGATTAAATGCCTATCTTTACTGAGCATCCAATTTAAAAAGATTGGAATAATAACATGAAGATCACTAGACAACCATTGATTATTAAACCCCAGAGAAGAGGAGAACCACACTGCTCGACTCCGGGAACAGCTGAACAGTAGGTGCTCAATACTTTCCGTAGACTTCTGACATATGTTGCAAATAGAAGAAATATGTGGGCATCGTTTAGCTATCTCATCATTAGTTGGCAAACTATGTGTTAATGCCTTCCAGAGAAAAAGCGTTTCGTAAGACGGTAAACTGTTAAATCACAATCATTTTTATTCTTCAATAAAAATAAAGGTAGCATTGAGTTGTCATGTCAGCGCTCTTCCGGTCATTTAGACAAGGGGGAGGAGGTAACCGGGAGAGTTAAGTCGAGGGGTAACACACCCACCCACCCCCATGAAGGAGTGGGTCAAAGAGTCAGGAGCCTCACAACATGCCTCTCTGCAACTATTTTATCAGCGTGCTCACCACACCAGCAAACCCTTAATGTTTTAGTCATGGGGAGCAGCACCAAGATCAGGTCTCCAGCACCTTATCATTGCCTCAGAAATCTTCCTAATATTGTGTAATGCATGGTCACCCATGCCCATTTTTGTTCTAGGTGCATGCACATGGCAGTGAACTGAACCGTACGTTCGACATATATTACTTATTTATAGAAATACATTATAAATATTTATGGTTATTCATAGTGCTAATTAAAGCTATTAAATAAGTTGACATGAAATATAGTTTGACTTTAAACTTAGATCTTGTTTCATAGAAGAGTTCAATCCGTGTTTCATATATAGATGACTTCGTGTCGATTTTGAACTCGACTTCGGACTGAGTTTTAGCCTAGTTCCTACTCGAACTTGTGCCCGGCTTGATTAAATAACCAGACATGTTCGAATACAGGTTGAACATGATTTCTCCCGAAGACTCGAATTCGAGATCAGCAACAAGCCACATGGAGCTGTGCTAGTTTGCAACCCTACTTATATAACACACTTTGCCTTCGTATTTGCGGGCAACAATGATTGAGATTGAGATCACTCAGAGTAACGCATGCTTGTGAGGAGAGTCCGGATCACCTCAGACAACCGAGGAAGAGAGTAGCCACCAGTGTCAATCACTGGCGGCTTCTCTAGCTCTCTATCTCGATCTCGGCCTCGACCTCGACCTCGACCCTTGAAAAGTGTTTCAAGAGCGATGAGGACCATGGCCACCGGTGATTGGCACAGGCGGCTTCGCCCTTCTCCCTTCTCCCTTTTCGGAGAGCTTGGCAACTAGAGGTGATCCAGACTCTCCGTGAGAACATATCCCCTTCCAATAGGGTAGAAACAAAAACTTGGGCTGTGTGTTTGAATGTTGGTAGATGCATAGAGGGTACCCCTTTGCTTGTGCAGTCAGAAAGAGAGAGTGGGTGCGGCACAGACCCGTCCCTTCTGATTGCATTCAGTACTGTTGCTCGGCATGTTTTGTTTGTACTTGTATTACGGGTTCAGGTGGAAAATTAGTTTGATAAATTTTTAGCTCAACCAAATGCAGTTAATAAAAATTTTTTTTTGGATTCTGTGTAAACAAGTGAAGGAAAAAAAATTAAAGTGATAGTGAGATACACTACTAAGGCATCGAATAGTGTTAAAAAAATATCATAAAAATTCATGTTCAGGAATTTTGAGGGGATCTTGACACCCCAGCCACAGGGTTTTTGGTTGCGCAGTAACTTTTTATGTATTTTTGTGATGAAATTTTATATTGGATGAAATATGTGATAAGTAGTATGATGTTTGGTTGCATGATAATTTAATACACTTTATTGATAAAAATTAAATTGAATTAGAATAAAATCTATGACAGAAAAAGACGTAAAATTATTATGTTTTGCAAAAAAAAGGGTTTTGTAAAGGCTAATGGGGTGTTTGGTGGTTGCATGAAAAATGGATGTTTAGTGACAAATTTTTGTTTTGTAGCTAATCTTGTTAAAAAGAGTGATTGGCAATCGTGTCAAAAATATATTCTTAAAAATATTTTTTAAAACAAAAGGAAAGAGGTGAGACCCTGATCTTCTTGTCTTCTTGTAGTCCTCCATCTTATTTTTAGTTATACATGCTCTCCACTCTTTTTGTGTCATCCCCTCTCACCGAACATCATCGACAATTTAATATTTTTTATATCTTGATTTTATGTTAACATATTTTTTCATGGAAATATAAAAAATTATTGGTGCAACGAAACATACTGTAAAAGACAATACACAGTTTTTTCATAAAAGATGCAAGTCAAGTCAAAATAAAATTCAAGAGTATCTAGCTAATTAAATATGCTTCTCTCTGGAGAGATAGTGTATGTTATAAAAGTTAAGTAATGTTAGAGAGCATTTCTTATGTCATCAGACATTTGCATTTTTATCTCCAAGAACAGTTCTTTTTAGTTATAAACAACTGTGTGAACAAGAAACTTGCTTATATATCTATCTACTGTCCTACTATGTCAAGAACAAGCGGAAAAAAAACATATGTTTCTCTCTCAGAACTATTTTAAAGAGAGCATAAATATATAAACAATAAACAATGTCTAAATATGTCTCCACATCACAGAAGGTGGTCGTTTTTAAGTGTACATCTTCAGGAATTACAGGTTCTTTCTTAATGATTTTAACGGTTGATTAGAGCTCAAATTTCACCCAGAAAAATCGAATAATAAAAAAAAGTTTGGAATTCTTCGATTCATTTAAGAGTGTAGATCATTTTATGAAGGTGTTTGAGATTATAATCTCAGATCTTTCACGTAAATAATATTATTTAATATTTTAAGAGTTGAAATTTTATTAAATTATTAATTAAATGATGATATTTATCGTGAGAGACTTGAAATTAAAAGACATCTTCCCGAGATGATCTGCACTCTTCGTTTAAATGCCCCCCCCTCGCCTTCGGCTGCCTGCCCCGCGCGAGCGAGTCGACGGCCGCGATGATGGTGATCCAAGGACGGCGTCGGCCGCCGTCCACGGTGGTGCCTTTTCACACCTCTTCTCCGCTGCACTGCCCATGGCGGTGGTGGGCATCCACCCGCCGCTCAGACCTTGTCGTTCTCCCCGGACCTGGATCACGCCGTTGACCCGCCGTCTCATACCTCGAAGGGAGGAACTGGAGCGGGCGGCGGCCGTAAGCAAATCCCCGACGGTTAGAGCAGAAGATCCGGTGCCGTCATCTGCTTGCTTCGGAGACCTGGCGGTGGCTCGGCAGCGAAAGAACGGAAGGAAAGGAGGCATTTTTGGTACTGTTACCTCCCCCACCGCGGCGGCGGACGGCGGAGCTGCCGCCGCGGCCGGCCAACACCGCCGGTCTCGTCAACGCGCGCAATCCCACGCCTACGTCGATGTGATCTGAGCCCACAATGATTATGCGGAAGAAAGTAAGACTCGGTTCGCCGGAATCCCCAAATTCCAAGTCTCCATCAATCCAATGCAGACATGGACATCGGTGCAGAAATGTCCGAGACAGAATACGACGGAGAACCTCCCCCTCCCTCTCTCCCTAATGGAGGATGTGCGGGGGTGGAAGAGAGGACCGGTCGAAGCTAGAGCTTTAATGGGTGGTCCTGGCGCAGCCGGGCGCGGCTCCCGCCGCCGCCGCGCCGCCGCCATTTATACGCTGCCGGATCTGAGTCAGAAAATACGCCCGAACGTCATTGTTCGGAGAGGATAATATCTCTCGATCTCGCAGGCCTGGGAATCGAAGAAACCTGTTCTTTTGAAAGCCCCCATGCCCCCATTAATCAGTAGGATGATTGGAGATGAAGCAGCTAGCCGGATCAAGAGCAGATGGCTATGATACAACGACAGAACTGTTGTCGGGTGCTACAAGAAACTGCTACATGGTCAATCTTGCTGTTGTTGCCGTCGTCGATGTTCTCCCTGTTATGGTGATGGGTGCTGTTGCTAGACGCGAATGGCCGTGGAGGGATCACTCTTGGAGGGGGGCCCTCCGGCACGGGCGGCGCCGCCACCGCCGGCGCCGGACAGGGCGCCCTTGTTGTTGTGCATCCATACCTTGAGCACCTGGCGCTTCACGCCGACCTTGGTGCAGAACTCCTGGAGCTCCTCGTTGTCGTGCCGCTGGATCCTCCAACCCACCTTCTCCGCGAACTTCTGCATCTCCTCCTTCTGCTCCGGGGTGAATTTGGTCCGGAACCTCTTCCTCGCCGGCTCCCGCTCCCTCGTCACCTCCGGCATGAGCATGGACGGCGGCGGGGGCGTCTCGGATCGCCGGTTCGGCTCCCCCGGCGCGGCGGCCGCCACCCCGGACGGCGGAGGGTACGCCACCGCGCGGAACGCCTGGGGCGCCGGGAGGGGCAGCACGTGCGGCGCCGGGAGCGGGTGGCGGAAAAACGAAAACTTGGGCGCGGCGCTGTCGGCGGCAACATTGTAGAGCAGAAGAGGGTGGTGGCGCGGGTGGGCGTGGTCGTAGGGGACGACGTAGTCGCCACAGCCGCCGCCGCCCAGCTCCTCCTTGCGGTGGAAGTTCCGGTGACACCCGCACGCCGCACACTTCAGCGCCTCCAAGGTCCCCGGCGCGCCGCCGGGCATGAACTCCCCGCACCCGTCGAACGCCTGCGCCCCCAACCCCGCAGCGTGGTTCTTCATGCACTCCCAGTACCTCGCCCCCGCCCCCGCCCGCCCGGCCCCGCCGCCGCCATTCTTCTCCCCCGCTGCCGCCTCCACCCCCCGCTCCTCTCCCTCCTCCGATCCCTGGTAGGGCACCATGCTTAAATCCATACACTTAACTGCTCCGCCACCCCCCGGATCTTCCCCTATCTCTTCCTCTGTCCCCTCCGGCAGAGAGTGGCGCCCCGGCCGTCGCCTATCGCTGTCCGGTGTTTGGGCTAAACAAAGCGCATGTAATGGCCGGCCGCCGGAGGTATTAAGCACCTTTTATAAAGGGGCGGAGACGGAGGTAGGAGAAGAAGGGGACAGGACAGCCGGAGGGGAGGGGGGGGTTTGGAAAGGATAATACTGCAGTGGGATTTCCGCAGCTGCTTCGGATCGTGATCCGACAACGTTTCGGGAAAAGCCGGGGGAGAATCCGATAACCGCCCGACCCGTTTTAAAAAATCTACAGGCCGCAACAGAAAAAGATGACAAGACCGGGCCCGCCCTCCTTTATGAATCGGTTCGATTCTCTTCCTTCCCGGTTGCTTCGTGACCCCCCGTCTTTAAACCACGCGGCCCGGCGTGAACCGGGTTAATCCGGGCCGGCCCCCTCGCGCGTGATGGGGCGAGTACACGTGGCGCCTCCGGTGGCGGCGGAGGTGCCAGGTAAGCGTGGGCCCCCCCGTGTCCGGTTGCGTGCGTGTCCGCCCTGATTGGTCGAGCGCCTCCTTTTCCCAGCCTTACCACCTACGCTACCACGCCTGACTCGTCAGGCCTGTGCGCTAGAAGAAGACACCGGTGTTAAGATCACGAGACCGCCGTGATCTCGAGCTCCTGGCTGTCAGGTAACCGTCTGATCGATGGCCTCCTGGAGCCCGAGTCATCGGACGGCGCTCATGGGCTGATGACGTGGCAGCCGGGTTTGTTCGATCACACGTCATCACTGCCCGTCCTCCTTCCACGCCAGGGTCAGCTCAGTGTGGCCGTGTGGGGCCGGCCTCTGAGCACGTGGGGCCCGCGTGACTTGATGACCTCAGCACCGTCGTCTTGATTAATGGCCATCGGACCGCGGTGATTCCTGGAGGCCTTCCCTGATTTCTGATGCGCGACTTCCTGGCCGTCCGATCGCTGATACCCGGCCGAGAGGCGGGTGTGGCACGTGCGCCGCACGAAGGTTGGGTTGGGCAACCGGTTCAAAGCCACTGTCCACCACTAATAAAATAAAAATCGCATGTTTTCTAAAAATAATTTTAAAATGTTTATAGAAGAATTCATCAGAATAAAGTTCAAAAATAAATTTAATTTATGTCTAGTATTTTATGATTAAGAGGATCATGTCCAAATTATATCCCTATCTCACGGTTGATATGACGTTTGATTGAAAAATAAGTTTCATAACTTTTTTGTGATAAAATATACGAAGTTGAAGATGTAAAATTACTAAGTTTGGTGAAATCTCTTGACAAAAAAAAGGTTGATATCATATATAATGAAAATGACGAGGAACATAATAAAAGAAAGAATGGTTTCACCCCTTTTATCCTATAATCTTTTAAGAAAGTATACTTTGGCAATGATTGCTAGGTATACCCTCAAACGAGTTTCTTGTGAAAATATATTTTATTGAACAAAAACCTTATTTTATCTATTTGTGGTCCCTCATATAAATTTTAGCTATACCTAACTCTCATCAGGTTTATTATCATATCTCACCTCATTGTTTAGTTATACATGTGGTGTTGGGCTGCCAAAAAAAATGTCTGTACATTTTTAATAAAATTATATAATGAAAATAAAATCTATGATTACTATAAATATAAATTTCTTACCTTGGTGAGATATGATAACAAAAAAAAATAGAGAACATGTAGAACCAAATTTGTTGAGAGAGAGCACAATTAATGGAAAGAAAAAACTGGTCTCACCTATTTTCTTACTTAAGAAAAAAATATGAAATTATATTTTCATCACAATTTCTCAAAATATTTTTAATAAGCTTTGTTACCAAAATAATTTTTATGTAAAAAGCAATTTTACCATGCAATCAAACAGACGAAGAGTAGTACTTGTATAACTGGAGAGGCAAAGAAACCGAGAGACTGGACAAGAGACAACATTCAGGAGAGAGAGAGAGAGAGAGAGAGAGAGAGAGAGAGAGATTTATCTCAGAGCCCTCCCTTTTCTCTCTTTGAAGGGTAGAAGCTAACCCCTCCGTGAAGGGTATAAGCTAACCCCTCCCTTTCCTCTCTGTGTAGGGTAGAAGCTGTAGCCCTAAGCTCTCCCTTCCTCTCTTTGTAGGGTAGAAGCTGTAGTCTCCCTTTCCTCTCTGTGTAGGGTAGAAGCTGTAGCCCTAAGCTCTCCCTTCCTCTCTTTGTAGGGTAGAAGCTGTAGTCTCTCTCTCTCTCTCTCTCTCTCTCTCTCTCTCTCTTTCTATTTACATTTATGTGTATAGTGCATGTCTCTTTTCTCATAAACAATTCGATTTATTCTGAGCATGCTTGGTACCATAAAATTTTGGGGATAAATTTGGGTTATCCTCGAAATTTTAGGGATAACTCATATTTATCCCCAAGTTATTCCCAATAAATCTGGGTAATCCCCAAGTTATCCCCGTTCCAAACATGTCCCAAATGTATCTATCCTCTTTGGATACAACAACGGGAGAGAGACCAGAGCAGCGTGCACAGACCTCTGAAGGGGACGGTGCATAGAGATGTCAACAAGTAGTGCAGTAACACACAGCATCCTATCTTATAAGCGAAGAGCATACATATTAAATTACTGTCATTTAATTATTAGAGATATGTCTGTATATATATATATCGGTGGAGAAATAGTTAACGACAGCTGACTAAAGGTGCAGATGGTTTTCCCTTAATTGATATCTAATATGCACGTCAAGATTTTTGGTAAAATATCTGAATACAATAATAGCAACCTTTAGATTAATTAATTAATTTTAATTTTAAGTGACCCATTACGATTTTTTTTCGTTTTGGTGGTGGATAACTAAGATTTTGTCTCTAACCAGATTAGAGGTGAAAATAAAGACCTTAAACATTTTATTAAGTTAAATCAAATATCAGCTATGTATACAATGGTCAGGGGTTGATATATATATAAATATATATACACACAGAGACCGAAGTTGGACAGTACGTATGCAGATCTTGTATGTCAATGATCCAACGCATTAAAAAATAAAAATAATTTAAGTGGCAAAATATCAAAACCTAAAAGAAGAATAAATTAAGATTTTGGAAGTGGGAACTGACTGCAACAGTGGCAAGTGGGCCTGAGCAGCACTGAATTGGGAACACTACCATGAGCTGCTAGGGGTGCCAAGGGGTCAGGCCGGCCCCTCTACATTGTAGGCAGGGTTAGCCATGAGTCAATATGTATACGAGCTCAAGATATTTTTATTTTTGATTAAATTATGTCAGGAAACTGAGATTTTAGCCATGGGCCTTGACCAGGCCATGAAATAAATCTTACTTCTGTGACATGATTTAGTGAAAAATGTCACTTCCACTGATTAAAATATTTTTTTATTTTTTTTATTGTTGATTATACAATGTCATCTTAGATGAATCAGCTTATTAAATTTGATAATAATATTCATGCAATAAAATTACATTAGACTAACAATGTAATGTGACGCTAACTAACGTATTTTAGATCTAAAATTAATCAAGGTAAAATTTAAAGTCTGGCCTTTGACTACCCATGCACTGCCGACACGTGGTAAATCTTAATATTAGAGTTCGAATCTCCTTAGGTAGACGCTTGAGAGGAGTTTCTCAATCCCAGACACAAGGGGCGGGTCATGCACCTGTTTGAGTGAGTCCCACAGATACCAATATACGTATAAAACTCGCTCTTTTGATTCCGAGGTTGAGAGACTCTCTTCAAGCGTTTGCCGGAGAGGACCGAAACTCCCAATATTGCGGTGCACTTATTAATAATAAAAATATATAATCGTTTTATACGTGTATATATGCTCTTATTAATAATTGAGAGATTTTCTCTGAATTCAACTCGGTATTTTCCACTCATTTTTTACATTATAGTGAGAACCAGAATTTAACCTCTGATCAAAAATCCAGACCATTATCGTGCTAATCGTGGTCTAAACGTGAATTAACGGGTCATCAAGGCGCAAGACATATCAATGGTCGGCCGGAGGATCACCTCGCCCCCACGCCGTCGCGCCGCCACGAGACGTGCAGTCGGACCCGGCCTCCGCCGCCCACGGCGGCGCCGACTGGAGCTGCGCCGGCGGGGCGTCCGGCCGGGCGGCCAGCGACGTTGGGAAACGGTACCGGCGAGACGACGACGTCATCGGAGCCCGCCTTGGGACCGCCCTGCAGGCTAGGGTTTCGTCTGTAGCCCTCGTCTCCGTCGCGGTCTGGACAGGCACTTACAATGGTTCATAACGACAGATGATGGGTACGTAGCTAGCTTTGGAAGACGTACCATCTGGGATTGCTGCTAGGGGGTGCAAACCAGCCAAGCCGAGTCGAGTAGTATGGTGTTCATGCTCGGCTCGTTTATTTTTCACGAGTTCGAATTCGAGCTCGAGTTTTAGCGAGTATGTGGAATCCTTGTTCAAGTTTGGTTCGTTTATTAATCGAGTCGAGTCGAGCTCGAACTCGAGTAGTAGTTAGACTAAAATTTAATTCACATTCAAGCTTAAACTATATACAACTAGTTTATAAAACTCAAAATCAATGAAAAATCATATGTGAAACTCTATATTTAGCTTATTTATGAAACTCAATCTAAGTCTAAACTCAAATTTTAAAATATTTAATATATTTAAGTGATAATTTATAATTATTAATACTCATAATTTAATTTTTAAAAATAAATATATAACATAATATTTAATCGAGCTACTCGCGAGCTTATCGAGCCGAGCAGGAGTCTGTTCAAACTCGGCTCGTTTAATGAGTCGAGCTTTATTTTGTGTTCAAGCTTGTTCATTTAACATAATAAACGAGCCGAGTCGAGTTTTTATCGAGCCGAGCTTCGAGCTACTTGTCGAGTGTATTGGTTTGTTTGCACCCCTAATTGCTGCTACCCAATTACCCTGCTAAATCTCCATTAATTCCCGATGACGATCTATATATATATATATATGAGTCCAGATCATCTCAATTTTCGAGCGGAGAAAGTACTCATTCTCAATTTTTAATAAAAATTAGCTATATTCAAGATGACTTAAGTGATGATTCAAATAACAAGTTCGATGAATTATTACCGAAAAAGTTATCGACGTCTTACTAATTCACTATGTGTCGATAACGAATTATATTAAGTTCAATAGAGAAATTATAAGGTATCGATAATGATTTAGTAACAATTCACTGACTCCTTGACTCGTTATCAATGAAGTTGAATTATTATCGATGTCTTACAAATTTACTGTTTATCACTTAAGTGATTAAAATCACGATTTTTTTCATTAGAGACCGAAGATACTCTTTTCACTCTGAGACCGTAATCCGAACTCTCTCTCTCTCGGTATACGTATGATATGATATGATATGATATGAAACCCCCGGCGGAGTCTGAAGATCCAAGGCTGGTAATTACACGGCCGATCGATCGACGGCGTGCGGATGCGTATCGCATCGCGATGCTCGAGAAAAACCGTGCCCACTCGAGCTGCGGCGAGGCAGCCGGCAGAGTCGGCGGAAGAGGACGACCGCCGCGGCGGCAAAGAAATTAAGGAGGGTCCAGCCGCCGCCGCCGCCGCCGGAAGAGCATGACCGGATGATATATACATATATCCCGGGCCGGCCGCCTCCGACGAGGCGACGCCCCCCGAGTCCCGGACCTCGACGGCGGGACGTCGCTGTGCGGCGGCCGCCGGATTTCTCGTTCACAGATTTCCGGACGGGGGAGGAGGCCATGGATGTCTCTCGATCGGTTGCTCTGGTCGGTCTCCGCGACCAGCCCGAAATCTGGAAGAATTTAAGGAGAGGATAACAAGCTGAACCAGCATTCTATTCTACGGGGTACGTAGGAAAAAAAAAATCATCCATCGTCGAATCTTTGACCAGAAGAAGTTGATGTCTGACACCTTTTAATCCGAACTTTAATGCTTCCAACGGAGATGGGGCATAGAATTTAGGTGAAACTGGGACTGTTTAATTATATGGCCGACTTCCGGTGTTTTAGTCGAATGTTATATCCCACTTTCGTCGAAACTGTGCTGCCCTTAACACAATTCAATGTTTGGGGTGCACTATTTTTAAAATTTTGAAAACAAAAAAAAAACCAGGTTGTATATTAAAAAAAAAAAGCCCACGTCACGTTCCGATGTCATCCCCATAGCTGTTCGACTGCCAATCATATAGTCACCAAGAGTTTGAATTTTCAATCATCAAAGTTGGTATTCTTAGAGAGGATGTAAGGTTTTGTCCTTATTCCAATACTTCACCTAATGGGGTGTTTGGTTGCATGATAATTTTTTGTACACTTTCATGATAAAAAATTGTATTAAAATAAAAAGTGAACCAACCCATGACATAAAATTATCATGTTTGGAGGGATGTGATTACAAAAAAGAGTAACCACTGCACATGACCAAATAAAGTGGGGGACCACAAGAAAAAAGAAAGAGGTGAGACCCACTTTTTTTGTTTAAGAAAAAATCACTTTTAAAACATAAAATTGTCATGGTTGTCAAACATCTCTTTTAACAAGTTTTTTCACAATTATTTAAAATTAAAATAAAAACCTCAATTATTATGCAACCAAACACCCCATAAATGTGTGATTGGGTGTTTTCGTCTCTTTTTTTGTGTGTTGAAGTGGGGGGTGCTCGGGTTACCTATGATAGCTTTTATGTTGTTCTTGTTTGTTATCCTTTGTTGTCTTGTGGTTGAGTTTCAGTTTTGTTATCTTCTCATTTGTTATTCATGGTCACGAGTTTTCCCTAATGAACCATTCGGTCGGAGTGATATCTACACCTCGTTGTTGTGATCATCCGGTCTCGTTACTGTTATCAAACTCTTCCAAGAGAATTAATATCTCTATTTTTCAACCCTCTAATTAATTAAGCTCCTCCTTGTGCAGGTCACTACGTGGTTGCGTTCGATTCTATATCGGAGAAGACGATTTTCGACAAAATTGACGGTATAGTCGTCGACACCGTGTGGTTGTTTACTTTTACATTTTTTGTTTGAAAGTTTTAGTCTTACTTTCTTATATATAATAATCTCAAATCTGTACTGTCTTCTTTTAATAATATGAAAAAAGTATGCGTTATTTGTCAAATAAAAACAAGACATGTTATATATATTAATTACAGGATGTGATCAGGTACACGTAAATTGTCCATTTACAATTTTTTTTTTTGGGTCTACGGCTATAATAAATGGACCGAGCGTTAGGCACCATCCCCCCCCTGAAAATGTGAGGTATCAAATTCTATGACATGTCAAAACAAGAGTGGTGGTTCTTGTTTTCCAGCAAACATACCTTTTTTTTGGCCTGTTTGGCAGTTTAATTTGGTGGTAATTTTTGTTGTTACCCTCAACTTTTCAAAGATAGATCAAGATTAATCCAAATAAAATTAAGCCCATTACACTGGGGGAGAGAGAGAGAGAGAGATTTCTTCATATGATTAACACTGGATTTTTGGGTTGTATCATGGTCTTAGTGAGCAGGATGTCCTTCATATATACATGAGGGTGGGTACAGTACAATACAACTACTAGATTATTGGGTACATTAATAAACTGGTATTAATTATTACAGCAACAGGAGGGAACACCAGTTGACTTTATTCGATGGGCTTGCTCTGAGGACCCATTTGGTACTACAGCTACAAGAATATTTTGGGAATAAACTTTGGGTGCATCCCCAAATTATGATCTCTTATCAAACTTGATTCCCTTGGGGTTGGTCAGACCCAACCTTAGGATCTTGTCCTGTTGACTTGCATTTATTTATCAATAACTGGAAAGTGGAAGGGTGCCTACATTAGAAAGCATGTATATACACATGACAGTGATGCAAACCAACTTAAACAAGATTAGAAGGTGGGCTGCGGCGTTCGCGTGCAGCACCTCAACTTGGGTTTTGCTGAAATTTATTGAGTTTTTGTTTCAATTTTATATTTTTATAATAAAATTTATAAAAAAATATTTATCAATCGTTATAATTTTTTGTTTTTTAAGAGATTTCCTGCTCAAACCAAAAAAAAAGTGATACCCTTTTTTTATCTAGTAATTCTTCCACTTCTTTTGATCTCATATGACTCGTACACTTTTTTTTACCATATCTCCGATAAAATTTTGTCATCGATTACCTTACACTATATTTTAATATAAATTTTTATCATAAAAATATAAAAAAATTGTTATGCAACCAAACACCATATTAAACTTTTTAACAAATTTCTTTGGCCAGTGACACAACGGTCGCAATCTTGGACATATATCACCACCACCACCACCTCGTCCATCGTCGTCCCGGATTCGAACCCGGGATGTATTATACCAGTGAGGGAGGAAGCTGAGGGAGGCATGCTCGCCATTTTTAGCATGTTACTAGGGCAGTAAGAGCTGCATGCATGTATATTATTTTGAGAGCATCTTAATTCATATAAAAAACATCTTGACATGTCTAAATAACTAATGTAGGGTATATAATCCTCAGTTGTGTTGTTCTAAAAGGGGTGACAACTGAGTTGGTTTAGCTTAGTTTACTTATTTTCTCTGGGTTCCATATCTGACAGAGATGTTCAACATATATTCTGATTTGACTTATTAAAGTATTCATTCATTCGATCAAGTTAAATTTGAACTGGAATAATATATTTAAATAAATATCTAATCGACTATTTAATTGAGTACTAGAGTCTCTATGGTTACTCTTATTGTTTTGCATATGTTTCTATCCTTGATCTAATATAACAATGCTCTAAAATACAACGCAATGGCGTGTGTGAAATTGGGCTTCTCAAGAGCTCATCGGAATAAACTTTTGTCATGAAAATAATCCTCTAGATCAAACAATTAAAATAGATAAAAGAATTTTAACCCTATATATTTTCGTTTAATTAATGTCTAACCTCTAACTCGATCCTATGTTATACATTTAACCCTCTCTCTTTTTTCGAACAAACAAAATAAAACAAAAAACTATTATTAACCCGGCATATTCTTACACAGGAAACGGGCAAAGATTCTAAATACATAACTTCGGTATTTGAGGACAGAGATCAACGAACTAGAGAATGAGCTACATAATTACAAGACCGAGAGGTACAAGAAAGAGAAATGATAGGATTCTGTCATACATTTAACTCGTTTAACATGTATAACGACATCTTGTTCCACATAGGGCAACGGGGACACGTCTTGCTCTAAAATTTCTCTTCCTCTCAAAATGAAAGACATCTCGAGTTCGAACTCGGGACAATCTACCTCGTGACTGACGATGCTAGTTTACCATGCTCTTTTTAGTTTTAGACATGGATATTCAAGATTTTGTGTACCTCGAGATTAAGAAAAAACACAAAGATGGATTTAAGATTTTAGATATTTTGTTATCGCAATTTAAATTTCCAAATGAACCCAATTGAAAGGTCAAAGAAGTGGTTTGACCAAGGTCAAACGACGCCGTAATGTTAAATTTTAAGTACTAAAATGAAAACCAGCAATAAATTGACATATCTACACGTCGTCATCTCAGCCGTTGAAAACCGGAAGAGTTAGGCCAGTACCCATCCAGACTCCGACGTATACGTATCAGGACCCCCCCGGAGACAACCTCCACGGCTAGGAAGCCGCCAGCTGGCGCGACGCACGAGTTGACGGGCAGGCCAGACCATGCGGTCAAGCCAGAGGGGGGGGGGCGGCGCTGGCGGTCAGCCACGTGCCCGCGCCGACAAGCGGACGAGCCGACCGTCGGATTTAATTTAATCTTGTCCCCGCGGGTTCGAATCACGGGACAGATCCGGATATCCTCTTCATATATTTCTCCCGAGCAACCGTATGCAAGAATATATCAAGATAAATATGCATATATAATACCTGGTTTTCTTTGATTTATATTTTGTACTGAAAATTATCGTTTAAACTCTCTTGCAGTTTTATTTTTAAATCATTTCTTATTTACAGGAAGAAAAAATATTAAACTTCTCCTGCGTGACCTTTCTCATTCATTTACAAGCAAAAACACTGCGCTTGCTTCATTTTTATAATATTTTTAATTTATTAAATTAATAAAAAATATTGTAAATTAGAAATGAATTCCATTTAAATTAAACGAAGGGATGAGAATCAGAACGAGAATATTATAGTTACAAACTCACCTTAATTAATAATGTAGTCCTCTACACTCTTTTTTTTTTTTGCAAATCGAACATTATTTTAAAACCACCCAAAAATATTTAATTTTTTTTTAATAAATTCGAGTTTTAAGATAGTTTGAAAAAACATATGAATAAATTTCTTAGCTTTTAAAAGTCATAATTTAAAATAATTTGTCACACATTTTTATTTTTTATAAGATGAGGTATTACATGTGAAGTTAAGAGTTTGGATGTGCAGATTAATTCAAATAAACGCCTTCTTAGGTTGAAATTCAAGTTATTTTCTAAGGTATTTATTGAGAGTTTATTATTTTTTTATTTTTTATTATCTAACCACCTTTATGTGACTGGAGCCCAATAGACCTTTGCTCTGTAAAAATACTTTTTAGGATAATACTGAGTGCCAATTGTTTGACATATTTTGTTACAATCCTTAAAATTTTAATTGAATTTCACTCATACTCTATTTCGTTTTTATTATGCGACACAAAATTTACGTGAAAATAATTTATTCTCTTCAGTAATTATATTAATTACGATCAAGCACCGCCCGCGGTCAGCGATTCGTAAAATGTAATATACATATTAATGACGTCATAAATGGCTTCGTGCGAACTTCGTGGGCAGCTGCCGTTAACAGAAAGGAGACAGCGCCGTTTGGGCGGCCGCTTCCTTCCTCTCCCCCAGCTGCAGCCTGCGCGCAGCGGCGGCTGCTGGAGGCGGTCCTCCTTGGTCTTCCACCTTCCCTAGGTTTCCGGCGCCCCTCCGCTGCCCTGCTCGGCCGGAGAGGATCTTGATCTCGGGGCGTCTCCGGCGGCTGCTCCTTGTCTTCGAGGTTTCTTGGTGTTTCTTTTCCCGGGGAGGGAGGCGCCGGCGGGGAGAATGGAGGAGAACAGGCTGCTCTCGTGGGGCGTGTTCCGCGCGCTCCTCGCGATCCTGCAATGGTGGGGCTTCAATGTCACCGTTATCATCATGAACAAGTGGATCTTTCAGGTCGGTCGCAGCCCTAGTTCGAGCCGCCGTTCCCCCGCTTCTTCCTTTTGCGCACGAACGTTTTGTTCGAAATTTTGAGTTTACCGTTCTGCTGTTCTTCCTGCCTGTTTTTTTTCCGGATTAGATTAGATGGGCCGCTCTTTCTCTCTATTTTCCTCCTTGATACGAAGTGGATCTCCGGAAGCAGAAGAGAGACGACAAACATTAGGTTCTCTGGCGTGCTTTCAAATGTTCCTAGCTATGACCAATTTTCGTCCAGTGAAAGATTCCAGCTTCGTATATTTAACTAGGTTTGGTTCTTTGCTGTACTTGTTGCTGCGAACTTCCTCGACCTTGGAAGCATTCGGTCTGTTGTCGTCTATACATCAAGGGATCGTTTCAGAACAATAATTCACTACCATCCTACCAGTAGATTAACTTAACTCAAGTAAGGTCATTTCGAAATGTCAAGATCTGTCCTAGCACGTGTTCGTCATACAGCATTTCAATTTCTGAAGGGAGATTTAGATCCAGTACTTTTCCGTTGGAGCAATAGAGTTAAGGTGTGGGAACAGATAGTCCAGGAAGCTTGTGGTTGCTTCTTAATCTTGATGTTTCTTTTTGCATCTACAAAGGAAATGATCCTTTGATGCATATAAAAATTGAGAAAGATATTTTTTAGGGTTATTCAACATGGAACAACTCCAATTATTTATAAATTCTCCAGGTTTGGCATTTAAACCGTCTCATAATTCACTTCCGATTCCTACGGCCATATGTCACGACGTTTTGGGATAAAGTCAAAGGTCGATCTTTGCCATTTTTAGGGCATGATAATCTTTCTTGCGTACTTGAACTGTGAGTCTCAGTCAAACGGATCAGTTAGGCTTTCCAAATGTTTATTTCCATTCACCAAGATGATAGAACTGGCGGCACTTAATTATCATTGACTCTTCTGTGTTTTCAAGTTATAAATATTTTTTTAAGTGATTCTTTAATGAGATTCCTTATTAAGAGTTCTCTGTTTCAGCTGATTCATAGCTTGATGGTTTTTTTCCCAGAGCACTGACAAATAATAACTTTCAGGATACAGTTTTTTTATCAAAATTCATCAAATATGTTATATATAGTAATAAGATATGTAGTAAAACATGCCAGATTGTATTTTCAGGATCTTGGGCTGTTTGTGCCTTATGTCTGATTGGATTGGACCATATAACTGTTGTTTATCATCGGTCTGTCTGTCTGTCTGTCTACAGAAGCTACTGCACCTCTTTAACCTGAAACTCATGTCTAAACCAAGTTAATTCGTCATGGGTGGTTTACCATACTTGTTTTGAAATTGCACATTCATGGTAGCAAGTTTAGTACTTCATCTAGTTCTAGCTCTATCTCAGCAAAAACATTCTACCAATTTTTTTCTGAAGCTGACAGACGTCACTATTCATTGAAATAGATAAAAAAACATACAACTGGAAGAACAACAGGGGGATACACAAAAAGTACACTAAAACTACCCCACCTACTACCGACATGGTAGATATAAGACAAGAAGGGAATAAAACCCAGAACAAGACCCCACTTACATACATAAGACCTAAAATCCACTCCACTCCCTACAAACACAATCTCTTCTAGGCCAATCCACCCCCAAACTAGGTGTCCAGCCTAGACCCTGAATGGACACAGAACCAATCCTTGACCAAGCTGTTAGCTATCATCATTTCTCCTAATAACTAGGGGTGTCAATGGGTTGTGCCTAGCCTGGCCCAAAGGTGGCTGGTTAAGTCCCAGTGTTTAAATTTGAAGACTGGCCTGACCTGGCCCATATTATATTGTTGACCTGGCTAGCTGGCTAGACCTATTTTTTTTCTTATTTCATAATAAGATATATATACATTTTTTATACTAAACTTAAATAATTGAAGCATAAAGAATTTCAATTTAAAATTGATAACAACTTAAATTTATAGCCTATTTCTACTTAATGGATGAGCATTCTTGAGAAAGTGTTCCAGGATATATGAATTGATTTGCATGGTGTCAAAGTTATTTTGCATCATTTCTACATATATATTTGTTATTTTATCTATTTTACTATATAAAAAAGGCGTCACATAACGCCTCGCCTTATCGCCAAGGCACCAAGGTGATACTGTGTCGCCTTGGTGCCTTGAAAACCTTGGTATTTAGTAAAAAAAAAAAACTACTTCGAAATGTTTTATATCCTACTACAATAGCTGAGTGCAAACTGCAACATCCCTCCTTTATCTACAAAAAACCACTAGAATCCAACATAAAAGAATGTTGGAGGACGTGGTAGATGCAGGGGACGGAATCAGCATTTGACTGATTTTTCTATATCTTCTTTTCATTCCAAATAGGAAATTGTCTGAATATAAATTTGACTGTAGATGTTTGCATGCAATTCTTACTTTCCTAGTAAACAATTTCGGGTCTTACATTTGGTTCCTTCCATGAGTCTATAATACTTCTTTTTCATTTATCGTATTTTGACACCATCTTTTGATTAAACTTTTTATCTTTATATGGTTAGCCAATATTTTTCATTATGTGTGTTATTGTGTTGATGCAGAAACTGGATTTCAAATTCCCCCTATCCGTTTCTTGCATTCATTTCATATGTTCTGCTGTTGGAGCCTACATAGCTATCAAACTGCTGAAGATTAAGCCACTCATTGAAGTTGATCCAGAAGATCTCTGGAGAAGAATATTTCCTATGTCATTTGTTTTTTGCATTAACATTGTGCTGGGAAATGTGAGCTTGCGATACATTCCTGTTTCTTTCATGCAGACGATCAAGTCCTTCACTCCAGCAACGACAGGTTAACCTGGATTTCTTTTTAACTGTTACCTATAGTTATTGTGTTCAGAATATAGGTTAGCACTATCTCATCTGGTTTCTATGCAATGCAGTAATTCTGCAGTGGCTGGTGTGGAGAAGGCACTTTGACTGGCGGATATGGGCATCCTTGGTGCCCATCGTTGGAGGAATTCTTTTGACATCTATAACGGAACTTAGTTTCAACATTCTTGGATTCTGTGCTGCCTTATTTGGTTGCTTAGCTACTTCCACAAAAACTATTCTTGCAGAATCCCTTCTTCATGGATACAAATTTGATAGGTAACCTTCTATGAAATAATTGTCTATACTAGTTATTTTATTTTCTATCTCTTCTTTCTGACAGTTTTGATAGACGTTTTTTCTTTTTTAATTGTCAAAAAGATCTTGTATCGGTACACCAACTTCAACTTGAGGTGTCTAAATGTTACAGTATTTAGTCTTTCCTGGTCCTCTATACTTTATCCTTTTTTAATTATCAAAACGATGTTGTGTTGGTACACCTACTTCAACTTAAGGTGCCTAAATTTTACAGTATTGCGTTAGATACAGTTTTTCCCGATCCTCTAGACTTTATAAGCATATTTCGCAAGCTGTAGTCTCGTAGCTGCAGCTGTGGCAGTTTGTTCTGTCTAGTTTCTCTATTTATTTGTTATTACTTGCATCCAATAAGCCAATTTTGGATGGTGTGTACTGTGTATTGTTTATTTTACATGTTTTATGCCGATCTCACCCATCTATATTTCAAATGTAGGAAAAGGTATTTTGCCATCTAATCGTATCCCTTTCTCTGACAGTTGGAACTTGGGAGAAGAGATAAACAATACATTGACACGAAAAATTCTAGCCAAGGGAGTAATAGATCGCTTCAACTTCCACACTTTTTTTTGTCTCGTAATGGACTGCAGTAAAGAGAGAGAGGGTGTGTATTGGGGAAGGATATACAAATATCTTAAAGAGGGTGTGTCATTAGTCTCGGTAACTACCTAAGATGAGTTTTGGGAGATTTTGCACAGCTTCATAAGTATGCATTAATCAACCCTTATTAAAGATTCCCCCGTTTGAGATGTGTTCTTCTTCCCACAGCGTTGAAATTTGATGTCATTATCTTTGATGCAGTATCAACACCGTCTATTACATGGCACCCTTTGCCACTATGATTCTGGCGGTGCCTGCATTACTTCTGGAAGGCGGCGGCATTCTAACCTGGCTCTACACACATCAATCCGTCGGCTCGGCAATGGCCATCATCCTCTGCTCCGGCGTACTGGCATTCTGTCTGAACTTCTCCATCTTCTATGTGATCCATTCCACAACCGCCGTAACCTTCAACGTTGCTGGCAATCTGAAGGTGAGCTTTCCTCTTCCCTTGGTCAAACCAGATATTGCAGAATGTTGTGGTTCTTCCCCCTTCTGCCTCTGTTAAAATTAACCCTGGCCACTGCTCACAGGTCGCAGTTGCGGTCATGGTGTCGTGGCTCATATTCCGCAACCCCATCCCAGCCATGAATGCCTTCGGTTGTGCGGTGACACTCTCAGGATGCACCTTTTATGGATATGTCAGGCACAAGCTGTCTCATCAGCCTGTTTCCCCTCAGACTCCCCGAACCCCGCGCAACAGATTGGAGCTGCTCCCTCTTGTACATGAGAAACAAGAAAAAGTTTAATCCAAATTTAGATTTTATATATATGCAAGAACCTTCCATTATCTTGTTGCTCTCCCTGGGTTTGATTCCCCTCATTCTAGATCTTCCCAAGAGAAAACTTTCAAACAAACTAGTTCTCCGTTCATCCTTGATCTGTGTTTCCGAATCAATTTGCGTATGCTTAACTCATGATGCCGGGGGAGAGGAGGGGGATTCCTTGGTGTAGCTAACCATGCAGATGCAGACAAGGGAACACAGGCTCATCTATTCTCTTTGCTGCCACACAGATGCTGTAACCTGGCTATACAAGATGGGTACTAGTAAGACAGAGAGACGTGGGCCTTTCTAGAGAGGGCTTGTTTGTTTGATTGTAAAATTATGCAAGAAATAGTTTACCCGTTCCATTTTGTAGCATTATCAGTTGTTTGTGTTAATGTCGGACATTGTATTCTTGAACCAGTGGTTCTTGTTTCGAAGTTGAGCTACATGAGCAGAGAGGTGAAAACGAAAACAAGGATACATCATGGTTATGAAATCGTGTTAATCATCTGGTTCTCTACCTTGTTATTCGTGTCTTTTGCAGAGTTAGCTAAAAAAAAACTTTTGTTTTAAAACAAGCATGCTCATTGTAGAAAGAGTCGTTTGGAGTGGATCAGGAGTAGATATTTTCGTGTATGCTCCGATTAACAATAAATAATAGTAACCACCACATAGACACGACAAAGATTAATAGTAGAAGCACAACACTCTGTTTGGTAACACTACTAGATATCTTTATTACTATTAATTTTAAAATTGATATCGATAAGAATTATTAAAAAATATTTGATTGATTATATCAATTTTAAAATTTATAGTACAAATAAAATATGTTATGTAATATAAGTATCAACTTGTATTACTTTTGATATTGATATTTTATGTCCTGTTCGGTTAGAGTATCGAAAATGATACTATATCATTATTGATATTGATATTTCTAGAAGATGAAATATCAATATCAAAATTGATACAAGTTGACACTTGTATTATATAACATGTGTTGTTTATACTACAAATTTCAAAATTGATACTATTAGCCAAACACTTCAAGGTGATTACCAACAATATCAATTTTAAAATTAATAGTGATAGGAGTGTCTAATAGTGTTACCAAACATGGCATTAATATTTGAAAATATTAATATTAATATTGATATAGTACCAAAAATAAAACTCTAACCAAACAGAGTATAAAATAACTTGGCATTGATGATGCCCGGGAGGACACCGAGCGGTAGATGCATGCATGCTTTCTTTTGACCCATACATGGTATTTAGATAGATTCAAGATGAGTGTGTATATTATAATACAAAATTAATACAAGTGAACATTTATATTATAATTAATGCCACCATGAATTCCAAAGTTGACAGTGATGATCTCCGTATGCTAACATCAATTTTAAAATCGACAGTAGAGGTGTTTTATACGGCCACCGGGTTGGCTCCTGGCATCAGTGATTTGATCAACTCTACTAATTAAGCTAGAATGGTTTCATAATACTTCATGATTAGGTGCTTGCTTAATCGTAATCCCCAGTGATGTTTTGATCAAGGTGGGTGGGGGTCGGGGTTGGGAGAGGGTTGGTTGGGATCAAATTAACCCGAGTCGGCTGGGGTCGGGACTAGGTCGGTTGACCCAAAAATCCAATAGGCTGGAGTCTAGAGGTTAGGATCGGGTCAGTCGGCCCAAGAATCGACTAGGTCGGGACTTGCGTCGCAATCCCATATTCCATGGTTAGATCATTAACAGTCAACTGGTGTTAAAATGTTAGAATGATAAAGTTTGAATCTCCAATATTTAGTCATCTTTGTATGGCTGAATATTTAGTCTAATTGGCCACCACATATAATTAAACTCTCATTCTTTATATCAAGTTGGAATTTGGACCCAGATAAATTAACTCAATGTGCCGAGCTTTGCAAAATATTCTTTACTCACCTGAATTAATTTTACAGCACTTTACTTATTTTATATATAAGTTTGAGAAAATTGTCTTAATTGTTTAACGTACATTAACTCGGATTGCAGGAACTTTTAATTATGCCATGGATTTTAAAAATAAAATGCCTTTTTTATTCACTTGTAAGGTCTCCCCCCAACCCAACCTTCTGTTATCGTTGTATTGTCGTTGTACTTTTGTGTCTTGTTATAAATATAATAGTGTTACTGTTGTTCAAAAAAAATTCTTATTAATAAGAAATAAACAAATAATTTCCCATTGGTAAAAAAAGATTTTGTAGGTAAAAATAAAAAGCACGCCCGGTGGGACTCGAACCCACAATCGCCTGATTAGAAGTCAGGCGCCTTATCCATTAGGCCACGAGCGCTCGTCGGGATGGAAGCTACAGCATGTTTTTTAAATCGTATTTAAATCTTTAGAAATTTTAAATTTATATAAAGTGATCGTATTAAAATTTTTTTTAAAGTGATCGTATTTATTCAAAATCTTAAATTCGACACCGCTCCTTTTAACAGGGCAGCTAACCAAAAGTAATCAACATTTGATCTTAAACCAAACTAATTCAACTCGGTTTAAACTACTGGTTAGGTTCGACTCCAAAAAAAAAATTGTCAAACTGAACCGTGCTATCTTAAAATTTATGTTGCCACTAAGTTTTACCACAATATATAAAAATGATGGACACCATTCATCCATGCCCATCCTTCTCCCTCCGGCTCGGCTACCTGTTCCCAAATTGGGAGGCCGAGAGTGCAGACTGGACAGAAGAGAGCATAACATGTTCGACGAAATGCTTGAAAAGAATGTCTCCCCGGCCATGATCTGGCAAGCCAATCAAAGCATTCACCAACACAATATAGAATCTAATATAATATTACTTCACACATTTCACCCCTGATCATTAGTCAGACTTGTGTTTTGCCCGTCTCAGGTCCATAAATATATATATATATATAAGAGAAAGATTGTGAAATATGACAATCGGTGTAAAAACATCATCACATCTCATCATATAAATTACCTCTGATATTTCAAATAGATACATCAACATTAGATGTATGTTTATATATCATCATACAGAGTAATATATGATATTTATCGCTAATGCTCTGTAGCCATCCAGAACAGGGCGAAGTATATGGAATCTACAGAAGCTGGACAGCTGCAATCTTTGGGATCTTCTCTCTGAGCTTCTGCGTCAGCGCCACCCTGACGGTCATGACTCCGGCTGCCGGCCCCGTCAGACGGACCCTGACAATGGGTTCTTCGATGCTTACAAGTTCCAGCTCTCCGCCGCCGGTTCCCACCAGGTAAGGCCTTATCTCATCGAGCACCTGGCAATTTGACAGAGCAAAAAGAACTGTGTTGGCACCCCAATAAAATTAAGTTACTGGGTGTTGGCGTACGTTTTTTTCATTAAAAAAAAGGAGGAATGAGTGGGCCAGTAATAGCAGGTCGGAAGGCCCACAATTCAGCCTATTTTTGGACCCAATTGATAGCCCATTTCCAACCCTTGACCGGCCAGCCCATAGCCAAGAAATTTGGCCCACCCAAAAAGCCTGCACACAGCCCAACAGGAACAGGTCCTAACTGGGCCGAATTGCCCGGTGCAGGCCTAATTCGGCCATGCTCAGTCTGCCAGCCCATCTGGCCAGGCCGCGGCCCACAATTCAGCCCACCTGCAGGTCATTCAGGCCCGGCCCACTTCAGCTCCAGTGTGAACATGTCACACAGCCTGCCACCTCACCTCCTCCAGCCGTACAGCCACCTCAGCCCACTCCCGGTCGGTTTTCGAAGAGAAAAGCTGAAGAGGCCAGCCAGAGGAGGTCAAGGGTCAGCCAGCTGGAGTAATTGCCTTGAAGGAGTCAACAGCCATCTACGTACACACGTGATTGTCCCTTCATCTGCCCCCCAGCATCTATAAAGAGGAGGGGGCGTACCAGCATTTGGAGTGGTGGGCTTCGGACGCCGGGAGGCTGCCAAACTGCCGCCTGCATCCTGCTGCCAAGCAACTGCCGCCTGCACCTGCTGCCAAGCTGCGCCCCTGCACCTGCTGCCTGCGGCCAAGGAGAGGGAGGAGGCCGACAGGCTGCTGGTTTGACTACTGCTCCCCTGCGCACCTGCTGCCCCCCCTGCTGTTCCTTTGCGCGACTGCTGCAGAAGCCTGTCTGTGGCCAGGAGAAGAAGAGAAGAAGAAGAAGAGGAGGACAGGTGGGCAAGAAATTGCAGAGATATGTAGCCCTCTATGGGCACCCCCCTCTTCTTTTCTCTCTTTGACTACTCTACCTCCTCCCATGGATGGGCCGACCCAAAGTCAAAAAAAAAACAGCTTGATAGCCCCTTCACGTAGCCACCTATAGCAGGCTTCTTTTCCCTCCGTTCTGCTATCGGTCCAGCCCATTAGGAGGCCTCCAATCAGGCCCAAAACAATGCTCTGTCTGACCCCTAGACAGAACCCTGTCTGGTCCTCAATCCAGGCCCATTTCGGCCCAATCAAGCCCACCTATGCAGCCTCTGCCGGGTCTCCAGAAAAACCTAAAACCTGCCTAGTCGAAATGCCCTTGTGCAAGCCCAAACCAGTCACCTACAGTCCCTCTTGGCAGCACCCCTTAGGGCTCTAGGTGAGGGTGGATGTCCTGGACCCTTTCGGAATCCGTACGATGGGCAGATCGTTCGTCCGGGCAGGCCTCAATCTCCAATCCGACCGTCTCCCTTTTGGCTCATCCAAGCAGCCCCCAAATTCCCCCTCAATCCAGGCCCACTTCGGTCCATTTGAGCCCCCCCTGCCGGTCTCCTAAAACAGAACATGTCCAGCCCTTTGTGCAAACCCAAACAGGTCCATTCAAACCGGTCTCAAAATCAGACCAAACAGCCCTTTGTGCAGGCCCATTCCGGCCCACCTAAAACCAAACCAAAACAGCCCCTTTGTGGCCCAACCGAACAGGCCTCAAACAGGTCCTGTTTACTCCAAAAGAAATGTTTGAAGTCCCCTCTAGCAGCCCCTTTGTGGCCTACCAAGAGGACAGCAGTCCAGGGAGTTCCGAACAGGGGCAAGTCTGCAGCACCCAGTCAATGTGCAGAATCTGCCATTTTCAGCAATGGAGGGCAGGGGTAGATGTCCCGGCCCCTTTCGGAATCTGTACGACGGGCCAATCGTTTGTCCGGGCGGACCCTTACCCTACCATCAAGACAGTGGAGGCACAAGCAAAGTCAGCAGACCCTTCCGGCCCAAGAAGACCAAGTTGGGCGCTCCGAGCCCTACTGAAGCCCGGCTTTGAACGCTGAAAGAATGGACCGGCCCAAAGTGGCCTTGTAAAAAAAACAAAAAAAATTCAGAATGCGAAAGCAATATTTAAATTAAGGAGCTTCACCCCTTGCGGGGAACTCCACCTTAGACGAAGGCGCGGACATGTTCCCGTAGTCATCGATCCGGACGAGGGCGCGGGCACGCTTCCGTAGCCATCGATCCTTCCCCCAATTTGGCTAAGTAAAAGCTGTCCATTTTGGATGGGTAAATTTCACTAAGTTGAAAAATGACCGGTATACCGTCGTAATGCCAAAATTTTCCAAAGTAGTGGAAAACCTATATTGGGAGAAGGATTGACCATATTGTACACCGATGTACCTCTTTCTTTAAATGAAATAAAAATTTGATGTCTACATTGGTGCATGAAACCAGGCACCCAACGGTAGCCTGATGGGTCGGATGAGATTCAAACCGCCAAACTAAAAATAAAACCAAAACAGAAAACCAAATCTGAAAATTTAAACAAAAAATCAAAATTAAAACAAATCTCAAATTCAACTCAAACTCATCCCGATTTAATCAAGCAACCAAACCTCCAACAAAGAAGGAACCGGTTTGAACCATACCAAATGCAAAAATCAGATTGCAACCAAATCCAAAACATATCAAAATCAGATTTCAATCAAAATCTGTTAAAAAAATCAGATTTCAATTAAATCTGCAAACAAAAAAATCAGATTCGAACAATCTACCAAGAACAGATTCTAACCAACTTCAAAAAATCTAGTGTTAGCAATCTGAAAATTCACTTAAAATCCACCGAACCTTGCTCAAATAAATGGCAAAGATCAACCTTTTCAAAAGGAACCCAAATAAGCAACATTTCAAACATCAAAGCTTGTCAAAAATCAACCTAAAACAAAAAACTCAGAAATCTGAAAAATTCAAAAAAATCAACAAAATAAAAAATCCAAACATGCTTAAAACACTTCAAACACATCAAAATAAAAATCAAAACAACTTGAGTCAATCAAATCCAAATTCAAAACAAATAAAAAATCAAGCAACAAATCAAACAAACTCAAACCCCAAAATCAACAAAATTGACTTTCAAATCAACCAACAAACAAATAAAATAAACCCGAACCAAATCGGCTTGCATCTCATCGGACCCAAAAGGCCGTTGCCCTTTTGAGTTTCTTATTTTCTGTAGATGTGCATGTCTCCGAAAACAGGTTGCCGCGACAGTTAATCAAAGGCATTCGAGCCGTTGCTCGATGTAAGGTAACGCCGGATACTCGCACCATCCGGCGGAGAAAGGTCAAAAATCAAATTTTCAAAGAACCTGAACCTCGGTTCTTATATTTTTAAACTATCACTTGACTACCTAATATTTTAGGTATCATCTATTTTCCTAGATAAGTCCAGGAATGTCTTTCTTTCAAAAGAACAGACGCGAAAAAAAGAAGTTCATACACTGAAATTTATTTTTTTCCCCTACTTACTTGCCATGAAGTGAATTTCTCAACATACAAAATTCTGGCGTTGGCCACGAGAGAGGAAACGTTTTGAAACTACGATTGGATTTCATCCAGGTTTTGGTGTTCTGAGAAGTAGAAGTATTACTTTATTTCATTTGTTCTGTGGCTTGTTTGGTAATAATTGTGTGGGCCAACAAATGGTACATAATCGCCAAAAGATCTCCTTCGAGACATTTTGGGGACTACAAAAGCACACTTTCTTCACCATGTATGGTATCACTTCTACCATAATCTGTTGTTAAAATGACGTGGAAGTAAGGTTGCATTCTGAATAGATTCTCATGCTATTGTAGATCAAAAATATATAATGTCCAACCAACATTGATTCCGAAAGGAACAAGGACCGTATGATACTATGCTAAGGACTACAAGAGTTCAAAGTTCTAATTCCATCATAAGGTGGGAAAAGAACGTTTTTACAATAATAAATAAAATCACCACCGCTCTGCAGACAGACAAATTCCTGCATCAACATACCATGTAACAGAGCATATGATGTGGCATATACCTTGGCCCGTGGAAATTGAGAGCTTGAACACGGGAGGTTCAAGAATTCGAACTGGAAAAAGACACAAGACAGTTTCTTGTGCCCTTTTAGTATCAAGTGATCAGAGTCATCAGATAGACTAAACTCTGTACCATAGGTTCTTTACAAGGCTCCACGTAACAATTCGAACACAAAAGCTTCTGGAGGAAAAATGAACCCATGCCCATGACAAATAAACATTACGACGCCTCGCCCATTCTCATACAAAAGCACTCCAGCCAAAGGATAATTTGGGATCCCTGGTTTAACTTGGAGATAACCCTAGTTTAAATGGGCCCGGAGTCTATTATGTAATGCACAATGACTGACAAGACAATAGAATTAATACAAAGGCATAAATGACAATCCAAATACGAGGATGGAAACTAACTGGTAAAAGTAGGGAATAGTAGTGTGAAACTTAATGATTAGGCTTCCTCGTGCACAAGATTACAATTCACACGTTCGTGCCATTGATTGCAGAATCGGCGGAATCGGTCCGATTCTGACCGATTCCGGAATCGGATCGGTGGATTCCTGGCGGAAGGACCGATTCCGGGAATAATTCCGCGGAATCGCCTGGAATCGCCTGGAATCGGTCGGAATCGATCCGATTCCGACCCATTCCGAAGGAATCGGTCGAAGACCGGTTGAACCGGCCCGGTTCGATTCCCGGTTCGATTCTGGACGGGGAATCGAACCGATTCCGGCCCTAAAATCGACCGCCGCGGTCGATTCCGTCAATCCCGCGGCGGTAGGGCTCGATTTCGGCGATTTTGCGGCGATTCCAACATCAATCCGGCGATCCAGGCGTCGATCCGAGCTGCCAGCACCGATTCCAGAAGGATTCCAGCGATTCGAGCACCGATTCCGGCGATTCCAGCGATTCCGGCGATTCCAGCGATTCCAAGCGATTCCTTCAGCCGATTCCGCCGATCCAAGCTCCGATCGGCCTTGAATCAATGTCTTCTTCGATCTTTGACCGGTTTTTGGTAAGATTTCTTCGCCGAAAACTTCGTACGTCCATTCTTACGCGTTTCCGATGAGTCCGAGCGTCGTTAAACATTGTGATTTCCGACCGAACAAGTCCGTCCAAGTTTTGAACTATCCGTTTAAGTTCATTTTGCACGTGAAAAATTCCGGATATCCCGTACGTTAATTTACGACTATTTCCGGCAAATACGTAACCCTTTAAACATACCGAATGGTGTGTTACTTGGGTTGTCTGCTTCCCGAACAGTGTCTAAATCAATTTTTCTGTTATCTAATCATTTTTAGTCCATTGTTTACAACTTTTGCAGATATAAGGAGTGGACGATCAAGGTGATCCAGCACCAGCACGTGCTTCCGACGTGGGTTGGGAACACGGGCAGATGGTAGACCCAGTCAGGAAGAGGGTACAGTGCAAATGGTGTGGGAAGGAGATGAACGGGGGGGTGTTCTGGCTGAAAAAACATATTGCCGGAACAGGTGGGAATGTCAAGAAATGTGACAAGGTGCCCAGGGAGAAGAGTGAGGAGATGAGAGGTTACATGACAGGTAGAGCCTCTCAACGGGCTGTTAGGATCGAGCAGAGGGAGGAGTTGTACGACGAGTTACTCCAGAGGAGGAGGGACCGCGATTTGCCTACCTCGAAAGGGAAAGGCAAGGGGAAGGCACCAGCTGAGCCGTAGCCAGAGAGCGAGGACGAGTCCACAGACTCCGAGCTTGGACGTGCTAGGCACGCTAGCAAGCGTGCATTTGCTGAGGAGGAGGACAAGAGGAGGGGAGCAGGAGGGTCTGGGTCCAGAGTTGACCCAGCTTTGGGCCGATCAGCATCGACTCGCCCGACCTCGGGCTGGGACCGAGAGACTGACCCCAGGAGACAGGAGTCACACCGCCGTTCTACTTATACCAGCACTCGATTTACACCGAGTGACGAGTATTTATTTAGAAAACAGAGTGCTGGGCAGATGGGGATAAAACAGACAATGAAAGGGGTGAAGGCAACAGGAACGACTGCAAAGAGAGCCGTTCGCCACATTGTGAAATGGTTTTTACATGCAGGTATCACTTTTTAAATTAAAATTGACATTATGTGTGTTTTATTTACTTAAACTTAATTTTGCCTGATCCCAAATTTTTTTAACGTGATGTAGGCATCCCAGCACATGCAGCCACCAGCCCCTACTTTCAGACGATGGTGGATGCCGTGGGTGAGGCTGGACCGGGTTTGCAAGCCCCGGGCAGCAGACACATATACGGCGCTGGCCTGGATGAGGAGGTCCAGGAGTTGAAGGAGTGGATGGATGGATTTAAGTTGGTGCGGAAGGAGAGGGGTTGCACGATTATGTGCGATGGGTGGACAGGTATCACCAAGAGGAGTATGATAAACTTCTTGGTGTACTGTTCTGAGGGGACTACATTCTTGAAGTCGGTAGATGCTTCTGGGAAGATAAAAATGCCGACTTCATCTTTTCTCTGATGGATGGGGTGGTGGAGGAGATCGGGGAGGACAATGTGGTTCAGGTTGTCACTGACAACGAACCATCATATAAGGCGGCTGGGAGGAAGGTGATGGAGAAGAGGAAGCACATCTTCTCGGGTGCCCCGTGCAAGACATTCCATAGATCTCATATTAGAGGATATAGGCGAGGAGGAGGGTGTATCTACACTTGTCGGGCGGCGCAGACGATCACATCTTTTATTTATTCGCATCCCCGCCTGCTACATATCATGAGATCACACACAGGAGGGCACGATCTTGTTAGGCCCGGTCCGACATGATTTTCCACGAACTTCATTGTGTTGGAGAGTTTACACCGGTACAGGCATGCATTGGTTAGGTTCACACAGTCCGAGGAGTATTACAACTATATGGTGGACAACCTGCATGACAAGAAAGATCAGTTGGAGATTCTTGTCAGGTCTGAGAAGCAGATCACTGACAAGAGATTTTGGGAGAGGATTGCCTACTACTTGGCAATCATTGAGCCACTGGTAGTTGTCTTGAGGTTGGTAGACTCAGATGACAGGGACCAGATGGGCCTTCTTCTGCCCCAGTAGCTATGGTCCAGCCTATGGAGCAGCCACCAGCAGCTTTAGCCCCAGCTCCAGTCCCAGCAGCCGCTACCCAGCCCATTCGCAGTCCGGGGAAAACGAAAACAAAGGTGACTGCACGGAAAATAGGAGGATTTGCAAAGTTGAAAAAAACTTTGGGTTCCGGACCTTCAGGTACTTCAGAGATAGCTGAAGAGGTGAAGAGAAGGAAGCTAGAGATCAGACGTCATGTCAGCCCAGATGACAGCACGCAGGCTCCTTCTCACTCCTCAGGTGATGATGACGAGGAGTGCATACCAGCGACGCAGCCATCGGCCAGCACCGAGTCTCTCGATTCGCGGCTTCCAAAGCCGTATTACACGCTGGAATCGGATACACATGATTCTTATATACAGGAGCCACAATATCCAGCATTTGGCCAGGTTGACCAGCAGTGGATTACACCACTAGCTCCACCATCCTCTGCTTACGTCCCGGTCGTCCCGCAGTCCGTTCCATACGACCTTGATGGCATGGCATCGGCATTATTTTCATATGGATATGGTCCCGGACAGTATACAAGACTGAGCACGAGGGAGGAGCGTGAAGCGCAGCAGGGAGAGAAGGAAGACTCATATTTATATCCTAGATTTTGGTAGTAGATTGATATGATGTAATTTTTTTTTCATGATGTATCATCTCTTTGATTTTTGAATCAATGGAATTGGAATATGTACTTAACTTCAAGTCTTCAATTGTAGTTCATTAGTATTTATTTGATGTGGTCCTGTGGATGAATGCATTGGTTTTTTAAAAAAAATTTCTAACTCATTTCCTATTTTTTTTAGAATTTTTTCTGAATTTTGTGAATTTTTTTGACTAAAAAAAAAACGATTCCGGACCGATCCGGAATCGATTCTCTTCCAGAATCCGGCCGATTCCGATTCTGGAATCCCTGGTTCGTGCTGAACTGTTAGCTATCATAATGGCTCTTGTCGACCTACAAACATTCATCAGAGTGCAGACATCACTTGATTTACAAACATCTAACACATGTAATATTCGGTTAACACAACCTCTAAGGCAACTTGCCAACTAGAAGCATAACATAGAGAGAAAATAACAAGTGGTTTGGATAGGTGATGAATGAAGTAAAGTAGTCTGTAGCAAGGCAGAGAGAAATGAATGAAAAAAGGGCCTAGTCAGCAAATAAGACCGGTACGTGTTGCACCAAAATGCGCAAGCTCTTCGACAAAAGTATTATCCAGCGAAAGATGAATAAAGGTATAAAACTATGATGATCAAGATCCTTTTTCAAAATTTTCCATGCGAAAAGGATGAGAATGCAGCTTATATGCCTTTTTAGTTGATAAATTACTTACTTTCATGTTAAAAAGGCTTACAACACATTAAAGTAGAATGCTTGAACCAAACTATACCAAAAGCAGGGAGAGAAATATTAGCACCTTCAAAAATTGAAGGGAAAAATTATATTAAGTATGACCTGAACAGCACAAAGAATTCTAACCTTTTCTATGTTTTCTTCATTCAGCTCCAGTCCTGTTTCCTCGTCAGCAACTGGCTCAACTGCAACTATTTCTGGAATTTTTTCCATCAGGCGACGCTCAATACCCATCTTCATAGTCATTACTGCACTTGGACAAGATCCACATGCTCCTTGTAGCTTCAATCTCACAACATTTCCATCAATCTCATGGAGTGCCACATTACCACCATCTGCTACAAGATACGGCCGAACCTCATCTAGTACACTCTCAACATTTTCTGCAGTCAGTGGCAGTTCAACAATGGGTCCTGGAGTTGTAACTGCTTTAACAACTACATCAGAGAGAACCAGGAATCAGTTGCATGGGTGTCCAAAAAAGATGAGGCCAAATTACTAGAGAACAAAAAACATTTAACCTAAGTTCCCGCCTAAAAATGTTTGGAAAGGTGAGGTCAATCAGACTTTTGAACAACACATAACATGATGTGACTTTTTGTACACAGACAATATAAATTTGATGTTTAATTAGCAGCTTCCTGCTAAAGATAGACTTTCACAGTAATGAACAAATTATATTTGAAAGTTTTCCCTCCGCCTATTCTTTGTCTGCCGGTAAGGACTTGGATTAGTGCCTAAATTGTGCAATGATCAAATTTCTAAATCAGTGGACACTGGCTGGTTGATTTTGTCGCAACTTGTTGGCAAGCATCAGACAGTCAGAACAAGAAATGTGATGCAAGGGCTAAAAGTTGGTCATCAATAACATGATTCTTATATAAGGATCTATAAAGAGATACAAACAGTTTAGTTGAGTACAGTAAAAATATCAGCAAAGAATTCTGGTCAATGTGGGGAAGAGAAGCCAAGATAGGTACTTGAGGCAACAGTATGGGCATCGAAAACCATAGAACTAGAATTATTTCTGTTTTATGATAATGATACATATACATTAAAAGAAAAACCAAGCAAATCCTCTACAATGTTTGTCCAGCAATGACTGAATCTTAGATCTGATACTGGATCCACCTGCTTTAACAAGAGTTGAAAATAAAAAGATTATAAAAAATACTAAATTTAAAAAATAATAAAAATTATTTTGCATCGTAAGGTTACAGGCTTATGTGCTCCCTAAGGCAGTTGCCCAAAGTTTTTTTCCTGAAATGATTGGAAGCAGAATGACTCAGAAAATCATTGACAGATTTACAATTGCAATGGACTCAAGGAATCAAGATTCTACATTATTTGGTAGATGTCCTTACCAGTAAAGTTGGGTGTCTTGAGCTATTTGCTGCATGGATGCAAAATATTGAAACTTTTCTGCTACTATATTCATGTTTGGAGCTAGAGGTGTGCACAATTCTGTTTGTTTCAGTTTTGGGTCATTTTTTTGAAACCGGAACATCTCAAACTAACACGAATGAAACTAGTCTAGTTCATTTTGGTTAGACCAAAAATTCATTAAATATTTAAAATAATAAAGTGTATACATATATAACATATATGCTCATTTTAACTTATAAATAACAAACAAAAATATTATTTTACTATAAAACTATATAAATGTTATTTTTATTAATTATATAGTAATATTTTTTTATTTTCGTTAGCAGGTTTGGTTTGGTGGTCTAAATTGTTTATGCACACCCCTACTTGAAGCCTTTAGTTCAGTAAACAGACTGGGAAATTTTCACCTAAGCTTAATCTATCTTTTGACCCTACAATCATGGTGGAGTTATTTCTTCACCCGGAAACTTTCTTCACTTAAGAGACTTCATCACCATGATCTTTTAGCTCTTTAGCAAAAGTTTACATCCTATCAGGCAACTTCATTCATTATCTTGTTCACTTAAATTTCTTCACCCTGTTCTCTCCTTGCTGCATCCCCCTGACCCTGGCTTGTCGCCAGGATTTATACCTCCACGACTAGCGCCCTGCCCTATTCCCTTTCTTGCCAAGCTGATCACTCTATCCAAACTATCCTTATCCTGCATCCCACTTGCATCACCCCCTCCCACCTCTGTTTTCTCCATATTTTCAGCCACTTTCCCTGTGAAAAGGTTAGCAAGATCTTGCTTGAGAAACTCTACGACAAAGCCTATCCATCAAGCAGGACCAAGACCAACTAACTTGAATTCCCTCGTAAAAAAATAAACATAAATCCCCACCAAAAATTACACGAACAGCAATTTGATCCTTTCATTATGCCATCTGAAAAAAGAAGCATACATCCCAGTTGTTGCACAAATTAACAGAAACAAATGAAAAGAAAAAAAATTTGCAAACATGGAAACTAAGAGAAAAAAAAGCTTCCCGTCATCCCTAATTAGAATAAACATGAAAGAGGTGATAAAGAGGGTAGCGCTTACCGTGCAGCGGAGTGACGGGGATAGAGCGATAGAGTGAAGAGTTGATGGACCGTCTATTCTGCCATAAGTTTCGTCGGGCGACGGATATCTTAATCCCACCGAAACTCTGATTTTCAAATCTACTTGTAAGCGTGGCAGATAGAGCAGAACCATCTTCGCAGGAAAAAAAAATGATAAAGAGGAAGAATTCGTATGCACAAGCCGTACCTCGAAGCGGCAGAGCGCTGAAGGCGGACAGGGCAAGGAAGGTGAGGCCTCCGCCGTGGCGCAGAAGCGCTGCCGCACGCCGCAGCAGCATGATGAGTCCAGCATGGTAGTTCGCATCGGGAGACTCTTACCCTGACAGCGCCCCCGCTTCCCCCCGTCGGTGCTGGAAACGAGATTGAGATGGCGAGGAGGAACCGAAAATCGGAGGGCTTCTCTGCTGTCCTCTCCCCGGATTCCCTCCCCACCACCAACGTCGAGGAGGAGACGGAGACGAAGACGACGATTTTTGTCGATTCGGCACTCGGGCAGGGGCAGGGGGCGTATGCGAACGGCTCGCGCCGCCGCTGCGTGGGGGATGGACGGCGAGTAGGAGTAGGGATGTCAACGGGTCGGATACGGGTCGAATAATAGTATTATCCGTATTCGTATCCTATAAAAAAAGAAGTATCCACTTACTGTTCGTTAACTATCGGTAATTGGTGTATCCGCGAACCGCATTGTAATATCCGCTTAAAAACGGTTTACGGTCGGTTAACGGTCAATTAATGAATATATAAGCATTACTAGAAGGTATTTAATATACACAAAAAATGTTAGCTTTCTCCTAACATGTATACTTAAATATCGTAGTAAGATAATACAGAGATATCATGTATACTAGCACCATGAAGTAAATATTTGTCAAATAATATACATTTTCAACAAAAGTAGGGAATGAACTTGACCTATGATCCAAAGTAACTAAGTAACATAGACGATTGCATACAATGGCCTACGTCTGTCAAGTTCATGAGAATGTTTCAAGACGAGAGCGAGAGAGGGGTGACGATCTTTGCGGGTGAACCAGAGGAGAGAGAGAGTTGGGAGCCTCGCAGGTGCCACGCGGACGCGGACGTCGCTAGGCACAACAGTGCAGCCGAGGTCACACCGGCCACCCAAAACCAACAGGTCCATGACGTAGCCGTTGACCGCCACGTCAAGGTGAAGGTGCAATGGTGCAACAGGTAGGGCGTCGGGCAAGGAAGAAAGAACATGCAGAAGTTGAAAGGTCGGACTCGGAGATTCTCACAAATTAATTTTAGGGTTTTTGAGATTGACATATTTCTTGAACGTTAAATGTTGATATATTTTCAACCGTTAGATCAAGTTTTACTTAACGAGTTCGGAAACGGTTTATCGGGTTCGGTTTATATTGTATCCGTGATCGTATCCGTTAAAAAGACGGATAATCGGTAAACGGCTAAGGATACCCTATTCGGAAATTTTTGATGATCCTTTAACCGTCCATTAAGTTAACGAACGGGTCGGATAATCGGATAATCCGCTACCATTGACATCCCTAAGTAGGAGTAGATTCCGGATACGGATACGGATCCGGATCAAGATCTGGGCCGGATACAGAAGTGTGCACACTCCATAATAAGCTTATTGGTTATAGGTTGTTTTAAGGATGGCACTTCAATCAATATATGGAAGGACCGCTGGATTTTAGATAATCTAGGTCCTCCCTCTCTTAGGTTGAGATCTGTTGGTCGACCTATTATGGTCAATGAATTGATTAAGCATGGGCAGTGGAATATTGATATTCTGAATAGCATATTTGATTCTTGCTCGGTGGCTAGAATACTTCAAACTCCAATCAATGCAGAAGAAGAGCATGATCAAGTTCTATGGAGTTTTACTCAAGATGGGATCCTCACTTCGAAATCAGCTTACTTTTATTATGTGAACTTCAATATACCTCCGGAATCCTCTGATCACACAGTCCGGAGATGGCTTTGGCACCCAAAAATCACTAAGTTATTTCCAGCTAATTTAGTCATTTTAATCTGGAAAGCTTTAATTCAGGCCCTTCCCACGAATGCAAAAATTGCCAAAAGATGTCCTTATATTGATAATACTTGCTATATGTCAAGCTTCTCCCGAATACGTTGAACATATTTTCTTTCGATGCCCACGAAGTAGGACTGTTTGGTTTGGTTCACCATTGGGTTATAATGTAAGCTGGTATTCGCAAGATTTCTATAGTATTATTCAAATTTTTCTTAAATGGATCCGATCGAATCATTTCTCATCTTCTAAATCTAGGGGTCCTTGGAATTTCAATTATATGGCAACTATGGAAAAGGAGGTGTGACACAGCGATCCATGCTACAAAGAGAAATCCAACAAGGATACTTATCTTTGTGCTGAAAGAAGCCCAATTTTTCCTCTCTCAAGCAGGTCTCCAGGATCGCTCATCTCTGTCGAAGTGGTCTCCTCCAGCTAGGGCTATTCACTATTTGGTTCAACCCGAAAAACCAAACCAAACCAGGAGTTTGGTTCAGTTTGGTTTGGTTTGAGCTATCGATCACTTTGGTTTGGTTCTAGAACCCTTCAAATCAAACCAAACCGCTAAACCGAATAACCCGAATTAGATTAAATATTTTATTTTAAATTATATATAATACAATGTTTATGACCCTTTTCTTATAAAAATAAATTTGTTTCAAAAGTTTTTAAGACAAATTAATGAAATGTATAAACAAATACACTAAATTTTAATAGAATATGATTTAAAACAAATAAAATAAAATTATATATTGACATATTTAGTCTACCTTAATAAATTATGATTCGAACCGACCCTAGTTTGGTTTGGGAGGGGAGATAGTTTGGTTTGGTTTGTTTTGAGAAAAAATACTAAGAAACTAAACCAAACCAGATCATGAACACCCCTACCTCCTGCTGCACGTATGGTAAAGATCAATGTTGATGCCGCTACGGATTATGTGAGAGGGGCAATAGGTATTTTGGTAAGAGACAATGTCGGTAGGGTACTTAATTACCTGGAAGGCTTGCTTATCCAACTTCGCGGATCCACAAATTTTGGAGGCGGCAGCCATCTATGAAGCTTTAACCTGGGAGCATCTAGATCGATGTTCCTCTACTATAGAAAGTGATGCCTTTGTTGTGATCAACGCAACGTTATAAACAATACAGGTCAGTACATTTGGAGAGCTTCTTCCTTCGTCAGCGCCTGACGCCGCCGACTGGAAGCAACAGGGTCCTCGGTTGGATTTTGCCCTACAAAAGCAAATGCATCCGCTCACTGTCTAGCTAAATGGGTTTTGGGTACTAGGGGTGGGCACAAAACGGTTCAAACCGAGAAACCAAACCGAACCAGCCCATTCGGTTCGGTTTGGTTCGGTTTGGACTTCCCTTCGATTTGGTTCGGTTTGGAAAATCTCCAAACCGATTTAAACAAACAACGTTATAACAACGTTATAAACAATACAGGTTTGTCTGCCCGATGACCTTTTTAATCAGCTCCTTACCGATGTGGCTTGTTAAAGTCTAGACTGGTCTCTGTACATATTATATTATATTATATTATATATTTGTCCTCCGTGATAAAAAAGGTTATAGGTTGTTTGGTTGCATAATAAATTTGGTTACGATAAAAATGTATTAAAATAAAACATGAATTAACTAATCACATGAAATTATCATGTTTGAAAGAATGTGATGATAAAAAAAGTAACCACTACTATATATGACCGAACAAAGTGAGAGGCCGTGAGATAAAAAAAGAGGTGAAACTCTAAGAAAGAAATCACTTTAAAAATATAAAATTGTCATGGTTGCCGGACATCTTTTTTTGACAAATTTTATTATAAAAACATGAAATTGTAACAAAAACTCGATTTATTGTGCAATCAAGCATCCCATCCCGGACCGCATTGTTTGCACTACAAATTTTAAAATTGATATTATTGGCCAAACACTTCTTAGTGAGTGCAATCAATATCAATTTTAAACTTGATAGTAATCGAAATGTCTAATATTGTTACCAAATATGGCCCGATAACCTGTTTAATTAGAGTATAAAAATTGATATTAATATCTCTAGAAGTTGAAGTATCAATACTAAAATTGATACAAGTTGATATTTGTATTACATTACATACTTTATTTACACTCTAAATTTCAAAATTAGTATTGTTACCCAAACTTATCATCGATATCAATTTTAAAATTGATAATGATAAAGGTGTTTGATAGTGTTGCCAAATAAGCCATAATAGTTTGTTTTGTTAGAGTGTCGAAAATAGTACTATGTTAAAATTGACATTCTTAAAAGTTGAAATATCAATATCAAAATTGATATAAGTTGACATTTGTATTATATTACATATTTTGCTTGCACTACAAATTTTTAAAATTGATATTATTAGCCAGATGTCTCTAGATGATTACCATCGATATTAATTTTAAAATTGATAATGATAGAGATCTTTGATAGTGTTACCAAACAAGCATAAAGTACTTAGTTTTTAAAACATATCCATGTGTTTTTGATTAACTATAAATTTAGTATATTCTTTTTCACGCCACATAATTTCTATTTCTTTTACGAGGGGCAAATTTAAACTTATCTTTTTAATTTTTTTCTTCCTGTCATGTGTATTAATTATGAGATAATAAGTGGACATAATCCTGATCAGTCTCTCAATATTAATGTGTTAAGTGGACATTTATCTATTTTTAATATTCAATTATCTCATTTCTCATTTAATTTTTCGTTGTCTATTTTGACAATTATACGAATATCAGCTTAAACCAACGGATTTTATTTAGAGCAGCTGGTCTTACTTACGCCGAAGAGGACATATAAAAACAAATCTCAATGTTATCTAATTGGTTTATGCCCTGTTTGGTTAGAGTTTCATTTTTGATACTATATCAATATTGATGTTAATATTTTCAAATGTAAGATTAGGGCTGCCCTTGGTAGGGTTATGTGGCGAAAAGGTTAGAGGAGTGATCTTTATATCTTTCAATTTTTCTAAAAGCTATATAAATTTTATAATATTTGGTAACCTACATAATTTACCCTTGGATAGTTTTCTTAGGAATTGTGAGAAAAAATATATTATTATATACTTTAATCATTACAATATATTTTCCATCCAAACAAAACACATCCTAAATTGTAACTTCTTTCTGTCCCACTGATGTCTGTTGTTGTTACAGCATCTGCCTGAAGGAGGAAGCATCTAATTGCAATTTCAAATTTTAAGGGTAGTTCTTGTTGAAGTTGGGGTTTCCTTATTACTTTAGAGGGACTTGATATACAACTGTATGCCACATTTGATTAGGGAATTAAAAAATGATAAGGGAGGTGTTTCTTGCTTGCACTATATAAATTGAGTTTCTGTAACAATTTTATATTTTTATAACAAAACTTTTTAAGCACGAGTTTGGCGTCCATTACATATTTATATTTTTAAATATAATTCATACTTGACATTCATGGATATATAGTTTTATTATAATTCATATCTTGTTTCTACCATAAATTTTAAAATTGACGGTGATACCCGAATAAAAATGATGATTTATTTCAATGTCAATTTTAAAATTAATAATGGTAGAGATATTTAATATTGCCATCAAAAGATATAATTTTTAATGTTTGATTTGAAATTATAATAAAATAAAAAATAATGATGCTTTATATTTTTTTAGAAGTCAAGTTAGAAACAATCAACTGATATTAGTTATATGACTAGATGGATCTGTAAAGACTCCCACTTAACACAGCAAATGCTGAGGTTTAGATGGTGATTTAATTGCCCACTTGAGATATTAGAGCTGTGATGTGACCTAAAGATTAGCATTGACTTGTCTTTGATGTGTTGTGTGTGATCTTAACAACAACCTCAAGTATTTAATGTAGATAGATTATAATGGAGTGTTTGGTTGCATGATAATGAAGATTTTTATTTTAATTTTTAAAAATTGTAAGAAAACTTGTTAAAAGAGGTGTTTGATATCCATGACAATTTTATGTTTTAAAAGTGAATTTCTTCTTAAACAAAAAAAGAGGGTCTCACCTCTTTCTTTTTTTCTTGTGGTCTCCCACTTTGTTTGATCATTGTATGGTAGTTACTCTTTTTTGTAATCACATCCCTCAAAAAATGATAATTTTATAGCATGACTTAGTTCACTTTTTATTTTAATACAATTTTTTATCATGAAAGCGTACAAAAAATTATCATGCAACCAAACACCCCATAAGTTATAACACCTCAATTTAAATCTATAGCAAAATAAATTATTAAAATGCATTTGCCCCCAAAACACTAGCTGCCCCATCTGCCAGAATTGGTCTTTTTTTAATATATTTACCCCCCGTTGAACATGAGATTTCTGGTACGTGCGAATATATTTTTGTTGGAGTCTGGATGTATAGATTATAATATTTTTATTAGTTGAAAAAATTTATAAATATTATTAGAAATGTCTTTTTCTCGTCTGTGACTTTTTCATTAAATTCCTATTTATATCGTTGTGCTCGATAAAGAAATTATAAGATTTTAACAGAAGTATATATTTTTTAAAATGGTCTGGATAAATTGTCTTTTTTTATACAAGTTGTCTCATAAGCCATGTGGTTAAGGTGTACATGGAATTCAATATTGCAAAATTTTAATTAACGGATTGGTGTCCTATAAATAATTGAAATCAGAAAAGTTATTCAGTTTCTATTTGTCCGATTTCAATAAAGAATAAATAAAAATAATTTAATTGAAATCGAATAATTTTTAAGTATACGATATGTAAGATGAGAAAATGATAAAAGTAACCTTCCGAAGAGATTATATCGAATTTGAGCAAACCACTTTCAAATGAAAACTAACCTATAATATATTTTTTAAAAAATTATTTTTTTGGTTCGATGGCAAAATAAAGATCCGTTAGGTGAGTACGGTTCGATCCAATCCAATTTAGATAGTTTTCGAGCCGAACCAGATCGATTCAACCCCTCAAATTAAACCGATTTCAACTCAATCCGTTTGGTTCGGTCTAAATCAAAAATATATTAAAATTATTTTAATTAATTAACTTTTACATATATTTAATAACTTTTAAATTAAAAGTATTTAAAATTAATATTATTTTATAATAAAAATTATAAAAATCTCATTTTTAATAATATTATAATAAATTTTCAACTAAATCGATCAGAAAAATTATCAGATCGAATCAAATCAAACTAAATCAAATCAAACAGGCGAATTTAATTTAACTTGTTAGTTTGAACCGTTAATGTCTATCCTTGGCTTACGCCAACCGCTCGTTCCGTCCGGACCGGTCTCCGGAAAGTTCTTGCGGGCCGGCGGCAGCCGTACCGAGTCCGGCTCGCCCGAGTCCGCGACTCGGCTGGTCCGCGTGGAGACCACAAAACCGAGATGGATAAGCACCCTCCCGTCACGCCACGTGTCGGCACCGGACACCACACGGAAGAGCGCCGTGCTATCTACTTATGGGAGGGCAGGCAGCGCCGGGAAGCCCTGCAGAGTTGCAGGCCGCAGATCTCGCCGGAGCTCCCACAATGGCAACCTCCGCAGCCGTCGCGAGCGCCGTGGTGGGCAGCGCCGCCTTCGTCCGAGGCAAGCCGACGGTGAGCCTGCGGGCGCTCCCCGGCGTGGGGCGGGGCCTCTTCGGTCTCGGGGCCGGGCGGGCGCGGGTGACCGCCATGGCCGCCTACAAGGTGAAGCTCGTGACCCCCAGCGGCGAGCAGGAGTTCGAGTGCCCCGACGACGTCTACATCCTCGACCAGGCGGAGGAGCTGGGCCTCGACCTCCCCTACTCGTGCCGCGCCGGATCCTGCTCCTCGTGCGCCGGCAAGGTGAAGCAGGGCAACGTCGACCAATCCGACGGCAGCTTCCTTGACGACGACCAGCTGGATGAGGGCTGGGTGCTCACCTGCGTCGCCTACCCGACGTCCGACGTCGTCATCGAGACGCACAAGGAGGAGGAACTCACCGCGTGATCTCCGGCGACGACGCCATCCTCCTCCTCCTCCTCCTCCTCCTCCTCCTCCGCCTGGCTGGTTCCTCCTTCCTCAGATAGCATAGTATTCCACGAACTACGATCTGTGTAATGCACCGGTAGCTGCTTCATGCCGAGATTCTTCGCCACGGCGTCCTCCGGTGATGTAGTTGGAGTTCTTCTACCGATGAATATGTATCTCTCTCGAAGCTTGTTCCAGCGCGACGCTTCTCTGCGGCATTTCTTCGAGCACCTTCTGTGCGGACGATGGTCGCCCCGGTACACCCAGAAGTGAAAGCCTCTGCCTGTTGTCTGCACCAAAAAAAAAAGAAAAAAAAAAGAGGGCTCTCCATCAATCACCTTCTAGAGTTTTTTTATTAATTTCAAGAATTTTTACAATTTCCAGCTCTATTATTTGGTTAAAATGATGATAATTAAAACAGACACGATTTAATGATTGAATACCCATCTTTCGAAGGTGTGTAGATTAATTAATTTACGGCGTAACCGATATCTTTTTGCCCACGTATTCAGCATCTATAGTTGTTTTATTGGTAATGTCCTTGAATTATTTTACGATTATCAGTTCATCTTGTGATTTTAAAACTATAAACTAGTAGAATATATCAAAAAAAACAAGGAATTTTCGTCTACGTGTTTGATAATTAAATGCCCGAACTATGCGGCTAGCACCGGTTGGGTGCAATGAGAGAGGGGAAGAAAGTTTATGAAAAGAATTGCTTCAAGTGAAAAAATAAGATTTAATAAAGTTACGGAGCAATAATAGCTTTCAATCATCAAGCTAAGGGATAATTGTCTATAGTTAGAAAATAGATTTAAAACTAAAATTTCTTAAAAATTATAGTGCTACCAGTAAACTGCATCTTTTTGAAGTACATGCTGTAATCCAGGGGTGGGGGGATATTTAATTCTATGAGTTAACTATCTTATTAGGTTTTTGGTTATAATATGATTCTCTGGACACGTGACAAAATAATACATTAAGTTAAACTTTAAGATGTCTAAAAACATAAAAATATCATGCTAAGTTAGAAAATAATATCTTACAAGGCGAAAATGATTATGCAGCATTTGGTTGCACAATATATTTGTATGCACTTCGAATGAAAAGTTGTATTAAAATGAAGTGTGAACTACTCAACCAAATAAAATTAACATGTTTGGAAAGAAGTGTTGACAAAAAAGTGTGGGTACCATATATAACCCTTTTTCTTTCAAAAAGAAAATCTCTTTGGAAACATAAATGTCTAATAGTTGTTAAATATCTCTTTTTAACATGTTTGATCATGTAATAGACAAAAAGATAAAAGTCTCACCTTTTTATTTAAGGAGAAACTTTATAAAATAATTTTTATCGTGATTATCAGGCACTCTTTTCAAAAAGATTTGTCACAAGAACATTTTTTTAGAAAAAATATTTTATTATGCAATCAAACACCATATTATATTATACTCGTACGATTTGAATGGTGTAAAAAAGTGCATAGAATGTTTTTAGCCAAACACCTTTTAGGTATTTCTTTTTTTTTCCAAACTTGGCTACAATAATGAAAATTTGACTTTCGAAATTAGCGGCACCAATATTATGAAGAATGCATGCTTATAGAGTAACATGTAATTAGTTAAATCCACATGGATCAAGAATCAAATTGCCCTATAAGAATACACTGTCCTTTTTTCTCTTTCGAAGAACCATGCCCGTTTCAATTATAAAGGCTAGTTGGATTAAATGCAAAAGAAAGCAATTTTATCTAATCGCATTGGGAAATTACTAAGCAAAAATACAAACTTAAAAAAGTAATAGACAGATCCGACCTGCAAGCTTACTGGTATCGCTAGTTTTGGGTGGCAGGATTTTTATGTCAACCTTTCTTGTGTGCAAAATGTCACAATGGAACAACTAAATCACTTGTTAATGGAAGTATGGAACTATTAGCATAGACTAATTTATTATGATGAAGTAGAAGATGCAACATCCTTTTGGTTATGGACCAATTGCCTCAAGAGTCACCTAAGAAGTGAAGACTTTGAGAGCCTGATAAATAGATTTCCATGAAATAAATAAATGGATACTGTGCTTTGGTATTTAGTCAAGGTATAGAAAGAAAGAAACACAAAAACATCAAACCTCAGTCAACTCACTTCTTACAAGCAGAGTAGATCGATCTCGTGCTGATTTATCAGACTATTAGCCAGATCACTGGTAACAGCAAGATTGGACCCTGGTAAACATAGCTGAACCTGAGCCTTTGAGCATTACAATCCATATTACAACAATACAGTACAGAACAAAAGCACTAACTTGTTCAATCAGCCCGCACTCTGCAGCGCACAGAAAAAAAACAGACTAAAATAGTTGATCAACTATTAAGTTGAGATCAAGGAATCATGCAACCAAGTTCTCATGCGAACAAATGCGTCTTCAGCATCGTCATCTTCCTCTTGAGATTCTGGTCGATGCGCAAACCCGTGACCCCTTCCCTGATAGATTAGAGTCTTTGAATCTCGCATGCTCTTCTCCATGACATGAACCATAGGGATGGGGCAAAGGGGGTCATCATCTCCACACACGAACAAAACTGGTACTCCAATGTTTGGGGCCAGTGATGGATCTAGATTTGTCCCATAAAAACAGATACCAGTGCCAAAGTATGCATGCTCATCATGAGCTAATGTCTTGACCAAATGGTGACCGCCAAAGCAGAAGCCTATGATGCCAAGCTTTTTGGATATGCCGGCAGCTATAAATTCATCAACCATCCACTTGGAAGAGGTAGCAATATCACAGGCGACCCTCTCATGAGACTGCCTGGTTAACCAATAACCAAATTCAGCTTCAGATTGGCCTTTCTTACATGGATTGCCCCTAAACAGGTCGGGAACAAGAACACTGTTCATAACAAAAGTGAGAGCAATGATCAGTCATTCACGCAAGAAACAAGAAAGTAGTCACAGTTCAAAAGTTTAGATGGAAATTCGGTAAAGGGTACACAAAACAAAAACTACAGGGCCACATAGAATGCCTAAGATACTACGAAAATAAATTCATACCATTTCTACGTGGTTAATAATTTAAGCACTAGTGTCTTCCCTATGTGACATGTCCATAACAGGAGAGGGATGAGGGAGAGGATGGACGTAGAGTAAAATATGCAATTTCTTACTATTCATCATTATTTCACACTGTCTGATCATTTATCCTAATTTCTTCTCTGACATTTCATCATAGCAGTAGTAACTAGCAACTGCTGTGGCGATCAATGATGCCACCATCATGTGGAGCTGAGCATACATCGCACTGCCACATGAGAGCGTTAGAGACTAAAGAGCTTTGACAAACAACGCACCTTGCATTACATTCAACATAAATCATATGAGGTGGAGAACTAATTACTGGATGACTAAACTAATGATATTTCTGCATTTAATGGACTCACTTATAGCCATTGCAGGCAACCCGATAAGCAAACTCTCTGGTAGATGAATCTTCAAACCCAAAAACATCTGACAGAAGCAAGACACCAGTGCCGTTGTTGTTCTTCACCGCCTTCAACAGATAAGCTCGGATGCTGTCCTCTCCATCCCCGATAACAAGCTCAACCCCACTGACCAGCTCACAAGTTTCATCATCTACGCCGTTATCTACCATCACTTGACTGCAATAAATCCGGCCAGTACCGCCCTTAGAACGCCTAGATGAGTACTGTAGACGGGAATTGCGCCTCCTCTGCATAAAAACTGAAATATTACAGTTAGAAGATGATATCATCTCGTCTTGAAACATCGCACAACAACCGCGGGGTAGACCGACACCCGTTACAAGACGATTGTCCATCCTAGAAAAGTACCAGTAGAAGGCTAAATTTCGACATAGCAGCTCCTCATTCTTTTAACCCCACCGGAATATGCAAATTGCAAAGGCGTGGGGTGACCTCTTACCAGGCTTACACAGCACCCCTTCTCTTCTGAATCCCGAAAACCTTTTGTTCATTAATGACGAGGAAAGAAATCCGAGAGACGGGAGACGTGCTTACGGAGGAGAGCGAATTGCCTGGACCTGGAGACGCCCGGGCGCCGCAAGAGGTCGACAGACGGGCAGACAAATCGACGGGGCGGCGGAGGAAGGCAGCAGCCGGCGGCGCATCCATCAGAGGGACAGCAGCTGCAGCTGCGGCCGCCGTAGCCGTCACGGGGAGAGGTGGCGGCGCCATTGTTGGGGGGAGAAGCGACGCCCGGAGGTGGATGGAGAACGAGAGGACGGCAAAAATATCAGCCGCCGGCGATTCTTCTTCATATTCCTTCCTGAAATCTGCGCCGCAACCTGGATTCCGGCCGATCCGACGTGGAAAATCTACCAATATAAATTCCTACAAAATGGCATATACACAATAAAGAAGAAACAACCAATATAGATCAAAAATTAGCCAAAAAAAAGACTCTGCAACGGTAAGACTGTCTTGAAAACGTTTTTCACGTGTATCATTGAAAAATAATTACATCCATGAATGTGTGTATATATATCCTTACAAATAAACATATTCTAATATGTCTTTCGGCAAATCATGTGCGAGTAACTATTAGGGCTTGTGTGGATATAATATTATCCGCCAATATCACATTTTTTACCATCAAATTTTTATTTAAACATGAATATCAATATTGATACAAGTTTATTTTTAATTTTTATTCAAACAGATCATTAAGTATACCGGGGAACTTGTAATTAATTTATTTAAGCTTCTATTTTATGGTGGAGAGAGAGAGAGAGAAAGAGATTCTTCTAGATGGTATAATACGGATATATAACTCACAAGAATATGAATATTTGGAGATATGTAACCCACTCCACTACTTGTAGTAGGAGAATATATTATATACCTGAGCGAAAATAAGTTCTCTAATGAGAAAGAGGGAAAGAAAAAGGCGGCATCAGCCGGGCACCCCGAGGGAGGGTGATCAGTGGGGATCGAGCAGCGCTCCCACGACCCATCCGTGGCAGTGTGGCACGGTGCTAGGGCTACTGGGTCAGTCGTGAACAAAAAAAAAAGAAATAAGTTCTTTAATGGGCCATTGAAATCGTCATCTTCTTTAATGGGCTTGCTCGTCTTTAACGGGCGTAACTCTTATGTGCGTAGAAGCCAACAAAGACGCAAACCCGTCGGCCCTCGCTCTCGAGCTCTCTCAGTGCTCGCCGGCACCGCCGCTCGCTGCCGTCGCCGGTGGGGGTGCCTCGACGAGGAAAGGCGGCCAGCGGAGGTCGGAAATATGGAGGACATCGAGGACGTTGTGGCCTTCGGATCACCGAGGGCTCCCCGCTTGTCCTTGCCGCCATCGGTGGGCATGAAGCACAAGACGCGTTCGAAGAAAGATCGCTCGCTTTCTGCGGCGCCCGCCTCTCACATCCCCGGCACTCAGGTGTTGCTACCGCGCCTTTCGCAAATCCTTCGAAGTTGTGTCGCGTATTCTTCTCTCACTTCTCTCTCTCTCTCCCTCCCTCCTTCTCTCACACACGCACGCACGCACGCTCGCTCACTCTTTTCTCCCCTCTTCTGTTTTTTGGTCAATGTAGAGTAAATTTATCGATGTTTCTTCCCTCTATATTTCAGGCGATTTATGTGAAGACCTTTGGTTGCTCGCATAACCAGGTGAGGATTTTTCTCAAGTCTAATTTTCAGCTCTTCATTTGCAAGCAGACTAGATCCTTTTAACCCGGCCTCGGGAGTCTTTTGTGAGATTTGTGTGATTGCTTCCCCAGAGTGACAGCGAATATATGTCGGGACAACTTGCCGCATTTGGTTACGCAATGACCGACGATCCTCACGAAGCAGATCTTTGGTTGGTAAACACGTAAGATCCGTCCCCCCCCCCCTTTTAACTTCTAATTTGAATTGCTTTGCCTGGTCCAGATGTAGCGGGGACATGTTTCTCGATCAGGCTTTTACTGATGTTGTTGGAGCTTCGGCGGCTTTAGTAGTCATGTTGCAACTTGCAATAAACAAGCGAATGGTGTAAAAATTGCAACTCGTAAGCTATTTTGCATAGAAAATTGTAGTTAGGAACCGCAAATCATGTTGCTACCTTTAGACGAAGCATCTTGTTTGTTGCTGAATTATGCCTGAGGTTGAAGGCAAATTATCGGGTGGCTTCTCTCTATTGAATCATTCGGCATTTAGCACTGAAACGTTGCCTTTACTTAGTTATCTTTATATATCTAGATCATTGACAATTTCCTGAGCCGAAAGGTGCCAGTGATTGATTGGGGAAAAATAAAAATAAAAAGTCTTCTTGTGTAGCCATAAAATTAAGAGATTTCCTTCTAAACATCAAAACCAAGGATCAAGGCGGGGGGCAGGAATCATCAGCATTGCACCAAGCCAAGGTAACCAACATAAAATTACATGTACTATAAAACTTCCCTCATGTACATGAGGAGCCATGAATATTAAATGGGATGCAAGAAAACTCTAGTGATAAGGATACAGACAAGTACCCTGCTGCATTACCATCTTATAAACCTTAAATACATGGGATCTGGGTTGAGAGGCCAAAGAATCATAAACGTTGTATGAAAGTCCATGGTAATCAATGTGAGATTATCCCCAGGCATACAGCCTTTACTTTTTGATATGGGGGAAATAAAGAGGAGACAGAGAAATTGCCGCCACTCATTGTTAAATTGCCTTTATTTTATCATACGCTAATCATGGAGAAGGCTGGTATGCGAAAGGGGACAAAGGGGAACTGAGGATATGCAGTTTTTATCATAATGCATCTCCTTTTGTTGCCATGCAGTAACTCTTGTTTGCAAGTTGATGCATTTTACCTCCAAGTGCAAAGTGTCCCTATTTCTTTATGGAACATGAAGTGTTTTAGAAATTACTTCATGTGTGGAAGTCTTTTCAATACATTCTGCATCACTCTTGACTTGTGAATGAGCATCCTGGTTCTTGTCTGTTGTTGATCGGTGGAACATATACCTCCAGAACTTCATGCTTGTATCACAGAAGAGCTCTTTCTATTGCCTGTGATGCTATTCCTGCGAAACAGATGCACGGTGAAATCTCCTAGTCAGTCTGCTATGGAGACCCTTATCTCAAAATGTAAACAAGCAAAAAAAGCACTGGTTGTTGCTGGATGTGTTCCTCAGGGAAGCAAGGATCTGAAGGAGCTTGAAGGTATCAGTGTGATTGGAGTTCAGCAAATAGATCGTGTGGTGGAAGTTGTTGAAGAAACTTTGAAAGGACATGAAGTACGGCTTCTAAGTCGGAGAACATTGCCTTCACTTGACCTTCCTAAGGTACATTCCATTGGGCATGTTAAATGTATGCAGTAGTCCATACCTCCATGTCATAATCCAACAAACTTGGTTGTCCTAAATAAATCTAGTGTGTTACATTTTCTGCATTAGGTCTGTGACACCTTCTTGTTTTATTTTTCTCATTGGAATTTATTTCTATGTTGTCTTATTTGCAGGTTAGGAAGAACAAATTTATTGAAATTCTTCCAATCAATGTCGGTTGCTTAGGTGCTTGCACTTACTGCAAGACAAAGCATGCTCGCGGGCATCTGGGTAGCTATACAGTTAGCAGCCTTGTAAGGTTCTTTTCCAGTTGTGTGCTGCAAGTCTCATGTTTTGAGTTCATCATTCCTGTCGTTACATTTTGGCACAGGTGGAGCGTGTAAAAGCTGTTATTTCTGAAGGGGTTAAGGAGATATGGTTAAGTAGTGAAGATACCGGAGCATATGGTAGATTATATGCCTCTTTACTTTTCCTGACTTTTATTATTTCAACCTTCTATTAGCTTTCAGTTACACAATTGATAAAAATGATCTTCGTAAGTAGCATTCTGTTTGTTGGTTAACTTAGAGAGAAAATTCAGTTGGATTGTACTTGTGCTTTTTGCAACCGAATAAAAGCATAACATGTAATTTCTTTGGTAATCAATTTTCAGGGCGTGACATTGGGGAGAACCTTCCAACCTTGCTGAATGCCCTTGTTGCACAACTACCATCAGATTGTAGCACAATGCTTCGTATTGGGATGACCAATCCTCCATTTATATTGCAGCATTTGAAAGAAATCGCTGCAATTCTTCGTCATCCATGTGTTTATTCTTTTCTTCATGTGCCCGTACAGTCTGGCAGTGATGATGTCCTCACTGTAAGTGTGAAAATGAGATCTTTCTTTTGCTTAGGTTTTAGGATGCCATGTATAATGTTTTTATGACCAAATGCAGGATGTCTACCTAGATTAGGTCCAGGCTTTCTCTCCTTGGAGATACTTAAATGAACATTGTTGACATATTCTCAGGCAATGCATCGGGAGTATACAGTTAAAGATTTCAGAAGAGTAGTGGATACTTTGACTCAACTTGTACCTGGAACGCAGATTGCAACTGACATAATTTGTGGATTCCCTGGTATGCCAGTGACTTCTAATTTAAGGTTTTTTTCCTCATCATATTAAATTTATAAGAGTCCTAAGAGCTCCATGTGGTTTACTGTTCTGTCTGGTTGGAGAGCACAAGAAGGGTGTTTCTATAGGAATGTCTCTTTACTCTTAGCTGAGGGGATTGTGAACTTGAAGGTTTATTTCAGCTGGGATCTCCAAGTGTATTTGGTCTCTATTTAGTGATGAGAGTTTCAGTTGACTCTTTTTTCTGGGCCTCTCTATGTTGCTATATAGCCTATACTTGTATATATCTCTCTTCTTGCTTCTTTTACATTTATGAAATTTTTGGTAACAACCACTTCTTAGAAAAAAGAGACCTAAGAAAACTGCATGTTTGGTTTCTCAGGAGAAACTGTTGAGGATTTTGCACAAACTGTCAGTCTAGTAAAGGAGTACAGATTTCCTCAGGTTCATATTTCTCAGTTCTATCCGAGACCAGGTTGGTTATTTGTTCTTGTTATGAGTAATGTTTATTTGCCTATTTCCTCCATTCTGATGCTTCTGATCCTGGAAAAATAGTGGCATATTGATGGGGACATTTTTTTGATATTTTGGAATTTTCTTTTAATTTTGTGTCCTTACGAGGACACGTCTGTAAATAGCTTACTTAGGGGGTCTTTCCTTTAATTTTCTCCTCTCCCTCTATAAGAGGAGGATCGATGTACATAGTTTTTAACAAGTGATAGAATTTTTGGAAACCTTCGGGTTGGTTCCTCCCGCGTAGGGGCTGCGGCCCCCTTTCCTCTCCCACCTCCGGCAGTGAGGCCGGCTCCTCTCCCACCTCCGACAGTGAGGCCGGTCTCCCTTCCATCCTCCGGATCCGGCGAGGTGCGCCGATCTTCTCCCCCTCCTCATCCTCCGGCCTCCGTGCCGTTCTCCTCTCTTCTCCTTCTCGGTTCGATTTTAGCTTCAGCATCGATCTCCGCCACCCGCTCCATCTCTATCCGGCTGCCATCACTGCATCTGGTTCCCTCCTGCGACCTCCCCCTCACGGCGACGGAACCAGCAGCGCACGGGCCGGCCTCGACTTCCTCCCCGTCCACCGTTGGTGTCATCGAGGAAGCACCGTAAAGCAGAAGAAGGAAGAAGAAGAAGACGGTGAAGCGGGAGGAGAATCCGGCGATCCCCGGATCCCCCTCCCTCTGCGGCTCCCTCCCTCGTGCGGTGTCCTCCCGAGGCGGACGGCTCTTCATCTCCACCGCCATCGGTCGGAGACGACGCGGACACCATTTCCCCTCGCCCGCCTGCGAGGCTACGGAGACGACGACGCGAAGGGACCATCCGCCATCGCCGCCCCTGCTTCCTGGTCACCGTGCGGGCTCCGTCCGGACGACGACGGCGTCGGGGCCGTCTGGACGACGAAGGCTACGCGGCGGCCCCCTTTACGCGCTGTTTTGTCGCGATCTCCCTCACGCGGCACCCCGCGATGCCGCCACGGAGACGGGAAGGCGATGGCTGGATGGCCGGCCACGCGACCCTTCCGGCTGCGACCTGGAGGCGCCACGACCCCCCTCCCCTCGCGCCCGCGACCGCGTTCAAGCGCGCGGTCGGCCGCGCGGTTCGGACCGGCCGGTCCGAGGCCCAGACCGGCTCCCAAACCGGTTCGACCGGTTCTGACCCGGTTCACCCCCGGTTCAGGCCGGTTCAGCACCTGAACCGCCCGGTTCAGGCCGGTTCAAGGTGTTTTGGGTCGGTTCAGGCCGATTCAGTCCATCTTGGGCCCGGTTTGGACCGGTTCGAGGCCGGTTTAGGCCATTTTGGGTCCGTTTAGGTCTGTTTAGGGCGATTAGCGCCAGTTTAAGTCATTTTCGTTCGGTTTAGCCGGATTAGCCGGTTTGTCCCGCATCACATATCATAATGTTTTTTGCACCAGAGGATAGAGAAATTCAGGCATATGAAGTATGAAACTATGTTGAAACAAGACTATGCTAACAACATTCCATTCTTCTCGTTGGTTTTTTTAAGGTGACAAGGTCACAATTTGTTCATTCGTGAAATAAAACAGCATTACAACTCTGGAAAGGCAATGAACAAGAAGGGAGTAACCCCCCCCCTCGCCACACACACACACACACAAAACACAAAACAAAAGAATTAAAGAACACTCAGCTACCAAGGTGGTAGGGAGGGGGCACAGAAAAAAAAAGATGCTGTAAGGGGGCAGGTATCTCTCCCTAAAAGTGACCATGCCTAAGTAGTGGCCAAAAATGAGCAAAAGATCAATCATTAACAAAGACCAACGTCGTGTGAAGGATTGAACTTGGGTATCATAAGATTCTCATTGTTTTGTTTCAGAAGCTTCACCAAGCTGCATCTATGCAAGTCTAAAATTGCCAAACATAGACTGGACTAGAGTTATATTGTGCAAAGGGGCTAGGTAAGGATGTACACTGGGAACAACACTATTTTTGAACGTTATACTCACTCTGGTTGAAGGAAAGAAATGATCAGGCTGATTGTACAGAACCCAAGTTTGAGCTTACCAGTGAGTTTAAAGACCATCAGTGATTGCAACTGAAGTAGATAGAAATAGAACTGTGGAAAGGCATGGCATGTCCTGAAGCTCTTATAGCTGTGTCAGAGGCTTGAGGCAGGTGCCTCCCTGCCTCTATGTAGCGTCAGTTGCCTCTTGTGATTGAGATGAACTATATCTTTTATCTACAATGTAATTATACTGACGAATATGAAAAATTAGGTTTCCATATATATTGAATGTTACTTATCTCATCAATTTATCACTTTCAAATCCTTTGAGAATTAGGTGTACGATGAAAATTACTACTAATTGAAGGGGCCACAAAGGTACTTGAGTATGTGGGCGATGGGCATTGTCACATTTTGTGGGTAGCAACCTCAACCACCTTTGACAACATTGTTAGATTGGGTAACCAGTTTTGAGATGTTAAGTGTGTTTGCTTCTCCACAGTTCAGATGACAATGTTGGTTCATTTATATGGGCTCTCAGGTGGTAAATCATTGTGCTTGGATAGCTTATCTACAGCTTAGCTTCAACTTGACCTCAGCTCAAAAAAGGCTTCTTAACCGGTTTCTCACATTCTGGTTGCTATTCATTCAACATATTTGATCCTGATTGTGAACCAAAAACTGAGCTCAAGGGGACCGCTGTCACTAGTGAGCGAAGAGTGGGAGCGAGAAGATCCGAGAGTATGTGATGGAACCTGCAATGGTCCCAGAAACCATCTGATTCTTTTTTATGTTGTTACAAAAAAACCATTATTTCCACGGTGTGCTGACATGTTTATGTTTGATGCAAAGGAATGGATATCTGGTTTCATTTTCTGTTGAATATTAAGATCTGCACGTTTTCATAAGAAGCAATTTGGTAGTTTACTAAACTTACGTTACAACCGAACTTGTACGAGTTCGCCATGATCATCATCCAATGAGGTGCTTTGCTTAGCCTTCTCTTCCTCGCAGGAACTCCCGCAGCACGAATGAAGAAAGTGCCCAGCACAGAAGTGAAGAAGCGGAGTCGCCAGTTGACCACCGTTTTCGAGTCTTTCTCCCCGTATCAAGGAATGGAAGGTCAAACAGAGAGGATATGGATCACCGAAGTTGCTACCGATGGGGTTCATCTGGTACAAAATTTTAAATTTTCTTTCCTAACTCTACGTGGTTTTAGTTCTTGTGGGCGACCATAGTGCTGCCACACCAAAGAAAAACTTGTTCTTTGGGAGTGTAAACACCCGTGTGAAAGATGATACGATTAGTGAGATTGTTAAAATTTGTCATCCCGATCTAAGAAAATGTTAGAACCTTAAATCAGTAGACTGTTCATAATTTCGATTAACTATTTTTTCTGAAATCGAGCTGAGAAAAACTTCAAGGTTAAATATATTTTGCGTCTCCTCCTGCAGGTAGGGCACACCAAGGGGTACGTACAGGTCCTTGTCGTCGCGCCGGAGAGCATGCTGGGAACATCCGCCGACGTGAAGATAACGGCCGTGGGGAGATGGTCTGTCTTCGCCGACATAATCGAGTCTTCGGACGCAGTGAAGAGCAGCGAAACCCTTCACCACCGCACCTCCACCGTCGAACCTCCCCGCGGCGGCTGCGCGTGCTCAAGAGAGTCCGACGCGTGCTGCAGCAGCCACCGCCGAGGCGAGCAAGACGGTGCCTGCATCGGGAAGGAGGCCGGTCTGGACAGGCCGCCGCCGCCGCCGCCACCGCGAGGTCAGAGGGCAGCAGCGCAGTTCGTGGGATCCTTCCGGTCGCTGCTGCTACGCAGACGGCGGGCTCAGGAGTCGACAGCGGCAGAGGTGGGCACCGCAGAGAAGCTAGTAAGGGGACCGGGCGAGAGCAAGCTGGGAGCTGCGGACTGGGCCCTGATCGGCGGTGTAGTGCTGAGCTTGGTGGCCATTGTGTCGGTGGTGGTTGTGCTGGTTCCTCGAATGCTCTTAACCAGGTGAAGACAAGAGAAGAGATGAGATCAAGAGAAGATCGTTGCAGAGCAGCAGATGGCTGGTTTGCTGTCAACATGCTCGTCATTCTGTTTGTGTTTGATTAATTTTCTTTGTCGAGAAACGTATGGATTATGAGCTGACTGCAAATGTCATGATTTCTATTTTCTATGCATGTAAGATATAATCCCAATTAGAAAACCTTAGGAAATTTTTCTGCTGGAGCTGTGTGAGATATGTAATCTCTATAGTGTGTTTTTAAACGCCGGCCTTGACTAGCAATGTATTGACATGTTATGAAGGAATAAAATACAAGTTGAAGCATACATACCTATATTTAAGATAAGGATATTAAAATCAGAACAGCTAATATGCAAGCAAATGAGTTTCTAAATCTCATCCTGCAGGTTTTGAAGCATTTATTATTTCTAGGCTATTGTTTAGATGAGCCGGCAATCATCTATTGACTTGTTCTAACCTATTCCAATTTTGAGAGCATCTCTTTTTTCATCCGATAGCTGAAAAAATGTAGTTCTTTCTTCTCCATCAATTTTCTAACACAAGCCAGGAGCCTTGGGCTAAGGGTCTGTTTGTTTTAATGTGATTCTCTTGTTTCAAAATCACTTATTTTAAAATAATATTTTTTAAAAATTTTAAAAACAAGATTTTCTTTTTTTTTTGTTTGCTTCACTTTGTAGAAGATATAAAAACAATGTAGGGTAGACCCCAATCAAGATCAACTTTTACAACCATAACATGTTCTTATTTTGATTTTCACCTTGCCCTCGTGTAATTTAAAACAAGAACTACTGTTCCAAAGTATAATATTTTGCTTTAACCCGAACAATCAAAAATACTGCAAGATGGAGCAAGTGAGCTATATATCTTGTAAAAATTCCACAAGCAAGCAAACACGTCCGAAGAAATAGAGAAAAATGTGAAGTGGCCAACAGGATCGATTGGTTCAACAAAGGGAAGCTTTCCTAGTCTCGGTTGAATCTGGTTTAATAGGAAGTGTGGTGTCTAAAATTAATTGCTCCGGACTAAATAAATATATATGTCCGTCCTTAATTCATCACCATGGTGAGTTTGGCCACCAGCTCTCCCCAACACTCCATTAACTCAGACCATATACAGTTGAGATTAGGATGGATATTGAGTTGGTGGGAATCATGTGAATTTATCCCCATTAATCAAAAAAAAAAAAGTTGACTCTAGTAGTCTAGTTTACAGTTCCCCCATGCATACAATGGACACCCAAACTGTTCCTAAGTAATTTTCCAAACAACCAGTAGTTGATAAACCCTATAGCAGCAAGCAGAGATTGTGGAGGAGGAGGAGACCAAGTAGCCCAATGGTGAACACCTGCGTCTCGTCGTGTGGATGCGTTGCCCTCCCAACGGGGAGTCCCGTGTTCGAGCCCGGGATGATCACCCTTGCGGCGATGACCGCCGCAACCATTGTGACACCGGCAAAAAAAAAAAAAAAATCCTTAGATGAAGGAGGTCCTTATCCTTAGCCGCATGCTGTGGTGCATGGTTCGCCGGGTCGCGACCCGGGTCGCGACCAGGACCCGACCGGGTCGGTTTTGGGGCCGACCGACCCGGTCGCGACCCCAAGACCCCGACCCCATTTTGATTTTTTTATTATTATTTTTTGCGACCCGGGCCGACCCCGTCCCGACCCGGGTCGCGACCCCGGCCAACCCGGGTCGGTTTTGCCCCCAACCGACCCGGTCCCGACTCCCGACCCCACGTTCCTTGCTGTGGTGTATGTATATGCCCTGGTTTATGTATGGGGGACCGTTGGGATGGGTAGCTATCAGTCTTACTTCTCTCCATTGTGTGTTCAGATTCAGATAAGCACCTCCCACCATCTATGTACCTGCCGTGGCCTTCCGGCAAGTGGGACATCTCTTGTTCTTGTCATGTGCACTGTTGGGAAGAGATAAGGGGTGGCCTAAAAATACCACCGCGCATGCTGTTCACCTTCTTGTCATCCGGCAAAGTCAAGGACCTCATGGGGCTTTTGAAGGTGAAGACACACCCAAGAGCTAATGGGGCTCTGCATCTTAGGAGCCATACTAGTATACATGAAAGCAGCTGCTTGAGAGGCAGTAGATGGGGGAAATCATATCTTCCCGCCTATTAGACCAGTTATCTCATTAACCTGTTCTTTTCATTGTTTTTTGCTTAGGTGACATTCGATTTGACTTAACATGATGTTCAATCTTAATTTCGTCTCTAATTTCTCGTGCGGAACACAAAATCATTGTTTCTCACCTCCGAAAATAAAATAATAATTTGCGAAGGAGTTATTATTGGATTAGTATGTCTCACCAAAGATCTCATTGCCAAATAATATTCCGAGACATTTGGCAAAACATTTAAATATAATTGTAACTCTATGATAAATCATTTAATTTTAAGTGTTTCAATATGGTTTTTATTTATTTTTGGAGGTGGATAACTAGATTTTTATGTTCGACGAGAGAGATCAGAGATGAAATTAAGATTTTACACACTTCAATATTTAGCTCAAAATAAACAACCACCCTTGTCTGGCTTCACCCATGTAGTAAGTAACTAGTCTCTCCCAATCATTCACTTTTTCGAAAAGCCAAATCTAATTATAGAGGACCAACAGCCATTATAAGGAACTAACCATTCTTAATTTTTCTAAGATGTGATTAATTGGCATGACAAGTGTCATCCACTAAACTCTGAACCCACCTTTGGACTCTGTCCAACATTTTTTTAGGCACTGGGTTAACTTTGGTATAAGTTGTCACATTCCTTAGAGAATCTATCCTCTCATTGAGACAAATGTCCAGTTGATCATGCCCACATGACACACCTTGTGTGGCTGTCATAGTTTTATCTCACTCCACTATGTGGCAGTGGAATCTTTTGTACCTCCACCCTCTTTGAAAAGTGAGTTCAGTGACAAAAGGGTTAGAAAATCACTTTTAAGGACTTAAAAACTAACTTAATTACCTTTATTCTTCTTTATCTGATGTCATTTCATCTTGGTACTTCCACCCGCCCAGAAGGGCAGCTACCATCTTCCCAATCAATATATATTTGTATGTTCACGAATTACCTTGGTTTATACATTCAAATAATACAAATCACCCACTAGATAAATTTTCTTCATCTTAGGTCACATTTGGTGCGACTAACTAGGATGAATTCTTGCTAGAAATTTCTTGAGAACTCTTACAGCTCAACCAAAATGTCTCTAATGGGGTGTTTGGTTGGAGCTTTGTTACAATCTTATGTTTTTTTGTAATAAAATTTTATAAAAGAAATATTTGACAAGTATTACAAATTTATATTTTTAAAGATATTTTCTTCTTGAACAAAAAAAGGTGAGATATTTCTGTTTTATTGTGTGGTCCCCCAGCTCTTTTGGTCATACATGGCTGATGGCTCTCTTTTTTTTTCCTGTCACATCTCCCCAAACAAGACTCATTAGCTAGCTTATACTTTATTTTAATACAACTTTTTATCATTTAAATATATGAAAAATTACTGTGCAACTAAACACCTGCAAGAGTTTGTTCTTCCATTTTCATGCAAAAAGATGAAATGAGATACAGAAACTTATGGGGTGTTTGGTTGCATGATAATTCTTTGTACACTTTCATGATAAAAAATTATATTAAAATAAAAAGTGAACCAACTCATGACATAAAATTATTATGTTTGGAGGGATGTGATAACAAAAAAAGTAACTACCATACATGACCAAACAAAGTGGGGGGACCACAAGAAAAAAAGAGAGGTGAGACCCTCTTTTTTGTTTAAGACGAAAATCACTTTCAAAACATAAAATTATCATAGTTGTCAAACACCTCTTTTAACAAGTTTTCTTATAATTTTTAAAAATTAAAATAAAAACCTCCATTATCGTGCAACCAAACACCTCATTAGGGAGAGTGACAAAATTTAATGATGTCAGACGAATCCTCAAAAGCTCATCAATGTGAGTTTCATGAGATTTCTATGCATACTTCAACTTTGACGAGTGTACCAAGTGTGTTTGATTGCATAACAAATTAAGTTTTTCGTTACAAAATTACGTTTTTTTGTAAAAAAATAGTTAAAAGAATTTTGGCAATCATTACGAAAATATATTTTATAAAAGATTCTTCTTGAAAAAAAAGAAAACATTTCTCTTGCCCTTGTGTTTCCCCACCTTTTATGGTTACATACCATCTACACTCTTCAAGCTATCATATCTGGTGGAACATGACATCTAATTTTATATCTTTAGTCATTTTAGATTTTATTTTAATATAAATTTTATCATTCAAAATGTACAAAGAAAATTATTGTGCAACCAAGCGCCCCCATTAGCTTTGTGGGGACAAGGATACATGCATCTGTCCACAAAGCTACTGATACTGAGATATTTCCACTTGCTTCATCCAATTATTTTCATCATCTAGTGTGCTCATGGGTGAGGATGGCCACAACCCTCTCCACAAGAGATCAGAAAGGTTGGTGTGCATGCCCCCTTTCTCATCTACCTAACATCTTTCCTTTCTACCTCACAAATTGAATGAACAGCTGCAGTTCCTAGAAGGGCTTCACATGCCTGTGTGCAGCTGAGAAGATGAAAATTTTGACCCCCTTCCAAGACATCAATAGTGGCAACCAGCACAGATGGGCATGAAGAACATAGTAGCTTCTATTTGTATTGGGCAGCAGCAACCCCCTTAGTTATCTTATTTCTTCCCAGCTGGTTTCATGATCATGTGTAAGCTTACAAGAATTAATCAGGCTGTGGATGTAGTTACCACCAAGATAAATGGGGACGCGGGTCGGGACCGGGTCGGTTGGGTCCAAATCGACCTAGATCGGCCGGGGTCGAGACCTGGGTCGAGTCAGGCTCGGCCAAAGTCACGATAAAAAAATAAAAATTTTAAAACATCCACGGGTCGGAGTTGCAGGGTCGGGAACGGGTCGGTTGGCCCAAAAATCGACCAGGTCGAGCCCAAGTAACGACCCGGGTCGTGACCCCGCATTCCATAATCACCACATAAATAAACAATAACATTAAGGTTTAAATTATGCATGTCACATAAACATACATATATATATACTCGATGTAGTTAGCTGAAGGAGCTAAGAACCAGTGTAATCCAGCCCGGAAAATAGACCATTTTTCTCATAAAATATTGAGTGGGGTGGAAACTATTTTCGTCGTGCAATAATATTATAATCTTGGATGAGCACATATTAAAATAATTATCCATTTACAAGAGGGTTCCTATGATAACTGCTTGCGACAAATTAAAGAGGCCGACACGGTGTCCGGTTGCAAATAATTTTTATATTCCTTTGCGATAAAATTATATATCAAAATAGCATCTAAGATAGTTAGAGACAGAATTATCATGGTCTGTGAGACATGGTAATTTCAAAAAGAGTGGAGACCATGCATAACCAAAAAGAAAGAAAGAAAGAAAATGACCACGGTAAAAAGAAAATATAATTCTGGCCTCTTCTTTTATTCTAGAAAAAAGTTTTATATAAAAATATAATTTTGCAATGGTTGTCAAATACCATTTAACAACTATTTTTTTAGTAAAAATTCATTCTATCGCGCAAGTAAACATATCGTTAGACCATGAAAAAAATAATTAGATTGAACCAGACGATTCTATTAGATTTCTTTCTCACGAGTTCGCATCTTTTGTAGTTATACATGATCCTCACTTTTTATCACCGTGAACACTAATTTTCGTAATTACTAAGTTGGTGGAGCTGAGAGTAGAGATATACATTAACGGTTCGAACTATTAAATAAAATAAAATAAAATCAAAATTTATTTTAATTATTTAAAATTTATGAATTAATATATCTAATTATTTAAATTAAATAATTTATTTATTTTAGATCTTAAAGTAAATCAAATCGAACAAAATTAAATCGAATCAAATGGAGCCAAATCAAATTTTATTAGGGTCATTATAAAGACGCAGTGGTAGTATCTTGGTCGAGACGATTAATCTACTTGGTTTTTACCACACAAAATACGATATTTAATTGCGTATATATATATTTAATTTAATTCTGGATACATTATTGCCCCGTCTCGCGCGGATATACGGACAGAAAGGGGGAGCCGACGTGGCGTGGTGACCTGTACACCGAGCGGACCGCCTGGCGTGGGCCCCACGTGCTGTGGGCCCGCCGTGACGCCGCTGTCCTACCAACCACCCCACCAGCCCCATCACGTGTCTACGCCACGTGCCCAAGATTGGAGGAGAGATTGGTGTGTGTACCATAGCGGATCATCTCGGCTCTCGGGTGGAAGAAATACTCTCGATTTTCAATGAAAAAAATATCGCGATACTAATTATTTAAATGATGGATAGTGAGTTAGTAAGGAGTCCGTGACGAGTTAACTTTGTCTGTAGCAGGTTAATAAGTTGGTGAATCGTTACTGAACCGCTGCCGATGTCTTACAAACTCACTACTGAGTTTAATACAACTCGCTACCGATGGATAGCGAGTTAACAAGACGTCGGCAACGATTCAACATTTTTCAATAGCAGTTTACCAAACTTATTATTTGAACCGAAGTGATCCAATCTCTTGTCTTGTGTATGTTTAATTGTATGGACAGGTGATAGAAAATAAATATAAAAATTAATAAATAAATAAATAAATAAAAATGTATATATAAATTCAGTTGTGCACATCCAAAATTTTGGACTCTATGAACCCAGTTAAAAACACACTGTATCGGAGGGATATGCAGGAGATTTCAATTCTTGTTCTTTTCTGTCATGGCGGGATCCGGGGAGGGGGGTTGCAGCTAGAATCTGATAATCCGATATTTTAATTTGATTTTGATAAAAATTAATGGAATCATGGTATATTTTTATATCTTAAAAGTTATTAGAATCGGTGTTGCATCTTCTCGCAGTGTAAAATGAAAATAGTTAATGTTTCTATAAAATAGTAGAAATTAATATTACAATAAATAAAATATATTATAATTAAAATCATGATGTATTAATGTAAACATTATAAGGTGCAATTAAAACATATTATATTAAAAATAAGGGTAAACGAGATTTAATTGTTGATTTTTAATAACAATTATAAAATTTGAAAATTATCGCTAATTTATATTCGATATGACAATTTGACCGGTTTGGATGAACATTCCTAACCATGGAATGCTGGATCGGGTCGGTCAGCTCGATCAACCTAGTTGGAACGATTTGACCCAGACTGATCCGACTCCGTGTCGGCCGAGTCAGACTGGGTCGGGCCAGGTCGGCCTCCTCGGCCCGACCCGTATCGCCCGGGTCATCTTGGATTGCCCAATGCTGGAACCTAGCTTTGTTCCGGGTTCTACTCAGGTCCCATCCAATCCGGATCAAATCTAGATCAACTCGGGCCATCAAACCCCGGGGCGATCCCGGTCTAGTTGGACTAGGCTGGCCTATGTCCGACATTCCATCCTTTCTTGGTTGCCCCTGACTGTGAAGAGGTTGAGGAGGACGTAGGGTAGAGAAGCATCCTTTATTCTATTGTCATTTAACATGCACGGCCTACCTCCTCATATATATATATATATATATATATATATATATATATATATATATATGTATATATCTTCTCTTTTGCTCCTTGTGGCATGTCGGCAAAGGAGGTGAAGGGAATTAAAGGGGTGGTTGGACCCTCTCCATCTCCATCATCACATGCATAATCATCAACACCTGTCTAGCTTGCACGGATTAATCAGTGCAGTTAATTAATTCAACTTCCATTAATCCTTACACTATTTCAGCTAGCTGGAGCGTCTCTCTGTGATGCCAGGTTCTTTTTTGTGATGGCCTGGGAGGTCACCTGCACCTATATAATTAATCAAGGGATCATATATAATTGAGTTCGATTCGTCTCAGGCGGGAGGTGAAGAGGGCACTCGCAGTCTCCCATTGAAGATTGTCGTGGCCCCATCTTGACTATTTTCTTCTCTTTTCTTTTGAAAACATGAAGTGGACTCCACCAAAAGAGGGAGCCGCGACAGTCTTCTATTGGAGACTACGACTGTTCCCTTCGTCTTTCACCCGAGGTAAACCGAACTGTGTGTAGTAAGGGTAGAGGCCTGCACACGTATTGAGTTTGATCTCGGTTTTGTTAAAACTATCACGTGACACCTTATACTAAGGGCTGAAATTGACGAGAGATTTCTCAGAGCTCGCGGAGATAGAAGCTTCGCGAGGAACCCTCGATACCTCCCGTAGGCGGTGTCGGCATCCTACTTCCCAGCTTTCCTTCATGTTGCACCAGGTGATTCCTCTATGTTTTCCCAATCTTTTCAGCTTGATCCTGGAGGGTGAAGGTCTGTTTTCCGTTCTTATGAGTTTCCCTCTTTGCTATTAATCTGTCTTTAGTGCCTATTGTGATTTCTTCTCTCTGTCGTGGTCGTTTTCTCCTTCTCTTTCGTGATTTCCTTTCTGTGTTGTGTCCCTTGTTTCTTCTATTCCCCCTCATGTCGAGCTCTGATAACCAGTTCCAAACGGCAGAAGTCGAGCTTCTTAACCAGTTCCAAAAATTACTCACCTCCTCTTCCCCTCAGAAACCCATACCTTTCCAAAGTCTGTCCATTTCCGATAACCAAAAATGGAGAAGGTCTATCATTCTCTCGGTGCTTTCATTGTCCACAATCAGGCCTGCAGGTCTAAAAGATTGGATCAAGAAGAAGTGGAACACGGCTTGTCCTTGGTCGTTGCTTGACTACCCAAATAATTCTTTCATCCTTCTCCTTCAAACTGAAGATGAAGCGGATAAGATTTGCAGAAGGACCCCCTGGTTCTTTAATAATGATTTGGTCCTAGTTGAGAAGGGGAAACCTAACACGGCACCCTCGGAATACAACCTTACCAAGGTAGACCTCTGGATGCGAATATACGATCTTCCTCAAGAATTTTTAGAGCTAAATACAGTCATGCAGCTAGCAGGCCAAGTTGGCATCTCGTATCAACCAGCGAATGAGATAGTTGATGCCTGGAGTTCCTTTGCCCGTATTAAAGTCTCTCTTGATATTAACCAGCCACTTCCCACGGAAGTCCAGGTATCCTTTCCTGATGATAGTATCAAATCTTTTGAGCTGGCTTTTGAAAGAATTACCCGATTTTGCCATTTTTGTGGGAAGCTCGGCCACCTTCATGGTGACTGTAAGATCCTTGCTCATCTTAAAAGCTTGATTAAACCAGATCTCCCACCTTCCTTGCAAAAAGAACTTTCAAGTATGTTATCATTCAAATTCGGTGACTGGCTTACCTCACTTGGTAGAGCTGAATGTGGGGGTCGCAGGCCTTCACCCTCTGGTTCATCTTCCCAACCATCTCGTAGTGAACCTAATCCTTACACAGACCTTGTCCTGGACAACTCCTTGACGGTAACCCCCTTGTCCCCTTTTATTACCCCTCTTCCTCTACCTTCACCCCATGGATTAACTAGCTTGGCTGTCTCGTCCAGTCAAGAATCCCCTACCATCCCCCCCATTCTATCTTCCATTTCTAATCCCCCAGCTGGTCTTTCCCATCAGGAATTTCTTTGTGAGCTTAAGACTCATCACTCTATTTCTCCCACCCCAATTTCTGTTCTTCCTAATTGTTCACCATCGCATTTTCAATTTTCTAGTCCTAAGTCTTTATCTCTTCCATCTAAGCTGTACTCATCTTCCCTCCTGTGGACGCCAGGAAAGAGAGAGGGCGAGGGAGAGAGAGAAAGAAAAAGGACGAGAGAGATGGATGTGTGCGCGTGTGTGTGTATGTTTCTCCTTCCTTACGGTCTTGATAGGGTGGGTTTGTGTTGATCACGCCATAGGCACGGTCGTGGATGATTCCAACGAACCAGTCTATTGCCCGCTTCTCTTCCTTCTTTCCTTCTCCGCACTCACCTTGATCCCCGGACTACTCAACCCTTGATGTCACTTGGGCATCGAAGGACCGGTCCGGGTCGTGAGGAGAATCGAGGGGAAAGAAGATCAGATAGCCGGTGGCATTATCAATACTAACTTAACCTACTAACCGAAAGATGAAGGGATGGTGTGGTCGCCAGGAGCCAGAGAGGCTCCGATGATAGAAGTAAAAGAGATAAACTAGTAAATAAAGTGAGAATGACCGGTTACCTCGATGAACTGGGGAGATTGCGGGGGTTCTATCTTCTCCTTCCTCGGCCGGTCGGGGAAGAAGAGCCTTGGAGAAACTCGCTTGCCTGAAAAGAAAGTATGAACGAAAGCACAACGATTAGAACTAAATATGGAACGGTAACTATTCGTAAGAAAGAAGAGCAATGGCAAAAGGGGTTGAACGAACCGGATTAGGACTAACTCCTAACCCCTCTTAAGGGAGGATCTAAATGACCTAAGACTAAGATGTGTTATGCCATACTAATGCAACATGCGTAATGTAATCCAAATGAACGATAAAGGAAAGGGTAAGGTAAGGAAGAATCGTAGAGAAGCCCGGTGCTTCTGGCTTTTGGAAATTGCAAACGCTCCGGCCACGGGTCTCCTGGTGTCGCGTCGGAGGAGCGCTTAAGTCCTTCTGCGGCAGTCTTCAATACAATATTCTCCCGGTTCCAATGACGAGGGATCGGATTCCTAGCCTGTTTTGGAGGTTTCTTGGTACTCTTCGTAATGGTTTGCAATGGCTTTTAACGGCGTGATGGCAGGGGTCTTGAATGGTTTCTGAGTGGTATTGAATGAGCGGAGTGGAAGAGGTGTAATGGAGGATGGAAAGGCTTGGGAGAGGGATGGTAGACTCTAATGGGGCTTGAAAGGTGGTGAGAGGATATTGGAAGGCTCAAGAAAACTCTTAGGAAGTTAAGGCTCTGGGAATCCCTCTTTAAGCTCCTTGGAATCTCTCTCTTGGAACCTCTCCTTGGAACCTCTTAAATGTGGGAGAAGGGTCTTCTTTTATAGATGCACAAAAGTGACCATGGCGCTCCGTCCTGAGGACGCCTGGCGTCGCGACATGGGAGCGCCTGCAAATCCGCCGACAAGTCGGCGGGTCAGCACGTCCGACCATACCTGTCGCCACCTACCACCCTGCGTGTCAGGCGGCGGTTGTCAGCGGAAATCCTGGCGTTCTGACAGGGGAGCACCTACGACCTACGGCCGTCGATCAGAATTCGGCGCACGCGGAGCTCGCGGTGACGGTTGTCGGCGGGAATCCAGGTGCTCCGACGGCGGAGCGCCTGGACCCTCGGTACGATTTCGACAACGCATCGCTGACCGTCTGAAAACCCGTCTGTCACGGGCGGAATTGCAGGCGCTCCGGCAGAGGAGCGCTTGTACTTTCGTACGTCTCTATGTACGGTGTCGTCCGGCCGGACAAGGATGGTGAAAAGGTGGGAAATGCCAGGCGCTCTGACGTCGCGATGCCAGGAGTCGCGACATCGGGGCGCTTACAGATTTTTCGGAATTTGATCATCTTTATGTCAAATCGACCTCTCCGATCGGGAGAAAACAAGTGTTATCTATAGAAATGAGGTTGCACTTTCTATAATCGGGCCGAATTCGCGTATCTACACCTCCCTCTTAAGAGACATAGTTCTAGAGAAAAGCTCTTAAGCAAATCCAGAAGAAAGCTGGTTATGACAGATTCTGAGATGGCAGTGATTGTTCATGTTGGCTCGTCGACAATAGAAGCTTCTGATCCCATGGAGTGTCCAAGGGCTTCTGCAGCTGGCCCAAACAAGCTGCCAGTCCCGAAATGAAGATCATAGCGTGGAACTGTCGTGGTGGGAATGGGAGCCCGACAGTTCGGTACGTTGACAAGTTATCCCATTCAATAAATCCTGATATTTTCTTTCTTTCGGAGACTAAATGTAGTTCCAGTACCAGTAATAATTTCTTCAAGCTTAGAGGTATTACGAATTTCCATGTTGTTCCTTCTTCTGGTTACTCTGGAGGCATGTGGCTTTGGTGGTCTAATGATATTCAACTAGAGGTGATTTATGAATGTCCTTCATGGCTTGGTTGTAATGTTTTTGACCCCAGGCAGGGTTCCAATTTTTTCCTTATTACTACCTATGCATCTACAAACCATCGTAATAGAGTAGCCATGTGGTCTCATATGTCATCTGTTATCAAAGATTGTTCTAAGCCTGTTTGTCTCATTGGAGACTGGAATTGCACTCGTTTTGATCATGAAAAATGGGGTGGTGTTGTTCCCATCAAATCCCACCAGCGCCAGTTTGAAAATTTTATTCAGAACAACAAGTTGATTGAAGTTAGACAAGAAGGCCCAGCGTTTACTTGGTCAAATAGGAGATGTTTCAATGAAAACATCCGTGTTAAACTTGATAGATGCCTTGCTTCCATAGAATGGTTTAGTGCTTTCCCTTTAGCAAAACTGCTTGTATTACCCTCCTATTTTAGTGACCATACTCCTATTTTACTTCATACCACCCCCTCTATTAAGAAGACTAAGGGATGGTTCAAGGTGGAATCCTCATGGTTTAGTCACTCCTCTTTTAGATCTGCGGCCATTTCTGCTTGGAACTCTGGTCCGAGCCTAGTTACAAATTATGGTCAAAGGATGGTGAATTTAAGAAAAGGTCTGCTATCTTGGAAAAGGGAAACTGTGAATAATATTCCAAACCAAATTTCCAAAATTAGACAAGAGTTGGATAAATTGGCTGATATTCCGACTGCTCAGCAGGACATTGATTACCAGTTGAATCTTGAAGATCAATTGAGACGGCTTGAAAATCTAGAGGATGCCTATTGGCGACAAAGAGCCAAGCTTCATTGGCATAAATTTGGTGAAAAATGTACTAAGTTCTTTCATATGAAAGTTCTTCAAAGAATGAGGTGGAACAAAATTCCAGGGGTATTGTCCTTGGACGGCAGGTGGTCCTATAGTCAGGAGGCAATCACTAACACTTTCTGTTCTCACTTCAAAACCATCTTTTCTCCGTCACCTCCTTCCTACCCCATACTAACCAGAATTACCCCCTCCTATTCTCTTCCACCAGAACATGCTTCTAAATTAGCCCTTCCTCCCTCCATTACTGAAGTCAAAGAAGCCATTTTCTCCATGAAACCGGAATCAGCCCCTGGTCCGGATGGTCTTCCCCCTATTTTCTTCCAGAAATTATGGGATGTTATTGAACCTGAAATTTTCTCTCTTATTAATTCTATTTTTCTTACATCTTATATTCCCTTTGGGTTGAACCATACAATCATCTCCCTAATCCCCAAGAAAGAGCAGCCTTCTTTACCTGAACACTATCGTCCTATTAGTTTATGTAATGTTATCTTCAAAATCCTAACTAAAATTATTGCTGCCAGAATTAAACCTTTTCTTCCTTCTTTAATCTCCGACTGTCAGGCTGCCTTCATCCCGGGAAGACTTGCCCTGGATAATATTATAGTGGTTCAAGAAATTCTCCACTCTTTTAAGCATAAAAGAGGCAAAGTGGGTTATTTTCTCCTCAAACTAGACATAAGTAAAGCTTATGATAAAATTCAGTGGCCGTTCATCAGACATATGCTTACTTCTTATGGATTTCCTTCCATATTGGTTGACATCATTATGAGCTGTACAACTTCTGTCACGTATTCTCTTAATATTAATGGACAAAAATCTGCTTTTATTAAGCCTACTAGGGGGATCCGTCAGGGTTGCCCCCTTTCACCCTACTTGTACATCCTTTGTGCAGAGGCACTTTTACCATGATCAGGGATGCTGTGGGTAAAGGTGTTCTTTCTGGTTTCAGCACTAAGTACGGCAGGTTCAAAATTTCTCATCTTATGTTTGCCGATGATATCATTTTATTTGGTGTTGCCACTGTTAGTGAGATCAACCAACTGATGAACATTCTCAAGTCCTACCAACTTATGTCTGGTCAAGAAATTAATTATGCTAAATCTACTATTATTTTCAGTTCTAATGTCCCAACTTCTTTACAGCAACACATCTGTAACTTAACTGGTTTCCCACTGGCTTCCAAGCATGAGAAATATTTAGGTATCCCAATGGGCATATCCGACAATAGAATTGCTCATTTTTCTTGGTTAGTCGACAATCTTCACAAGAAACTGGCTACCTGGAAATCTGGTCTTTTATCTACTAGTGGCAGAACTATTCTCATCAAGTCCACATTAGGCCAACTTCCCTTACATACTATGGCTTTAAGGAAATTGCCGGCAGGTGTTATTAAAAAACTGGATGATATTCAAAGGTCATTTTGGTGGGCTCATTCCCAAGATGGTAAGAGAAGAATCCATTTTCGAAGTTGGGGTTTGATTAAACAATCCAAATTTTCCGGTGGACTGGGTATTAGAGATTTTGCCATTTTAAATATGGCCATGCTTTATAAATTGACCTGGTCTTTTTTACATGACAAAGACAAACTTTGGGTCCGCCTGCTTCATGCCAAATACCTAGGAAATACATCTTTTTGGGACGCAAAAATTAGTAGTTGGTATTCAGACGTGTGGAAGAATATCCTTAACACTAGAACAGACATCAACAGGTTAGCAGTTTGGCAAATTAAGAATGGTAATGATATCAAGATCCTTAATCATAATTGGATTTTGGATCAGAGGGGTCCCCCCTCTTTGAAATCTCTTAATTCTGCCTCATCTCCGGTGTATGTTAATAATTTGATTTCTAATAGTCAATGGAATTTTCAAGTGCTGGAGCAACATTTTGAGCAGGAATCTATTCACAGAATTTTGAGGACACCTATCCATCCGGACATTCATTCTGATACCCTTATTTGGCCATTTACTCAAAATGGAAGGTTAACTATGAAATCTATTTATAGGTCTCTATCTGACAGGTGCTTGCCTCCTGGTTCCTCTAATAGACATATATGGAAGCTTATGTGGCACCCAAAAGTTGCCAAAATTTGTCCCCAAAAAGTTATTACTTTTATTTGGAAAGGTTTCAATAATTGCCTTCCAACGAATGTGAAGTTATCCAAGAGGTGTTCTTTCATAGATAAATTGTGCACCTTATGTTCTGTTGAGCAGGAAAGTCTGGATCATATTTTATTTGGATGCAATCGTAGCCGAGCGGTATGGTTTGCCTCTCAACTGGGTTTCAAGAATGAATGGTCATCGAATGGTTTCATCTCAGTCACCTGTATGTGGTTGGAATGGATGATACAGGAGGATTTGCATCTAGTTTTCCTGGGTACTTTGGGCATTTCCATTTCTTGGCAACTTTGGAAGGCCCGGTGCTCTTTTGTTTTTCGAAACTGTAAATTCAACCCCATCTGTATTTTCAGGTATGCATCAAAAGAAGCTAATTTCTATTTGTCCCAGGCAAAGTTATCCCAGGTGGTTTCTTCCCCAAGATGGATTCCTCCTCCACTGAACTATATCAAGGTCAATGTGGATGCTGCCTCTAATGGTGTTTCTGGGGCTTTTGGAATTTTGGCGAGAGACTCGAAAGGTCTCATCCTTTCCTGGCTTGCTCGCACCTCTTTCTTTACAGATCCGGTCATCCTTGAAGCAGAAGCAATTGCTGTTGCATATTCTTTGAACCTAATCCACCAGATACCTGTTATAATCGAAAGTGATGCGAAGGTGGTTGTTGATGCAATTAATGGATCCGGTCCGGATATCTGGAAAGCTCAAGTTTTTGTAAGCTCCTGTCAAAGCCATTTGAGGGACTCCTCCCTTTCTATATGTTTTAAGTCGAGAGAGTCTAACAGTTGTGCACATCTTCTGGCCAAATGGGCTCTGGAGTCTTCCCAATGTCATGTATGGTCTTCTGACCTTTCTGTGCTGCCCTCGTCGGTGATAAGGCACTTATGTATTGATATTAACTCTTGTACTCTTTAGTTTTAATGTATGCACCTTCGTCTTTCAAAAAAAAAAGACACCTTATACTAAGACTCTGTAAAGATCACTTTTATTAATGATATATTTACTGTCTTGTAACACATAGGATTGAAACGACTTTGGTGAACATTCAAGTTAATTAGGTCGCGTCTAGCTAGTGTTTTATGGAGATTTTTTTTATTAAAAATCTCCCACTACTTAGAAGCCCAACTAATACATTTATTTCTTCATATCTTTTGCGTGCAAAAACAAAAAAAAAAAGTAGCATAAAATCTATGCCAGTGGAATCTGTCAAAATTCATATGTACTGGATTTCTAAGATTTTAGGAAAAATCCCTTGTACATGACCCAACTAAGCAAAATATATATATATATATATACATATCACAACAAGCATTCATAAGAGGAAAGTCTATCAATCATCATCAACCAGTGAGAGCTATATATATTCTTGGCCACATAATAAGTTTTTAATCTGATTTCTAAATCATTTTGATAATTACCGAATGATATATATAGTTACTAAATTTACTATTTTTGAGTTTCTAACTTCTAAAATATTACTAAAATACGTATATAAGTGGTAAAAGAGTATGGTAACATTTATAGGGGTTAATAACTAAAAAATACTTATCATTTCGTAACTATAGGCGATTCGGTAATCAGATAAAACAAATTTATTAAGTGACCAACAATATGTGACTATCTCTCCTCGGTGACCGAGAGACTTTTCTGGTAGAGAGCGGATCGCTTCAATCTTCGGGTGAAGAGAATAGTCGCAGTTTCCAATCAGAAGTGATCACGTATTCTCGTCACTTAAGTGATGGTTCAAATATTAATTCGGTGATCCGCTATCGAAAAGGGCTGAACTGCTATCAATGTCTAAATAACTCACTATCTGTCGGTAACGAGTTGTATTGAGTTCAATAGCAAGTTAGTAAGGCGTCGGTAGCGGTTCAGTAACGGTTCAGTAACATCTTAACTCGTTATTCGAAAGTCTTAAATCCGCTATCGGAAAAAGTTGAATCGCTACCGCCGCCTTAGTAACTCACTACCTGTCGGTAACGAGTTAGTAAGACGTCGGTAACGGTTCAACTATTTTCGATAATAGTTCATCGAATTGATATTTGAATCGCCACTTAAATGACGAAAGTATATGATCATTTCTACTTGAAAACGGTGACTATTCTCTCCACCCGGGAGTGAGGCGATTCGCTTATCTTTCGGAAAAAAAGAAAAAGAAGAAGAAGATAGCGCAGCATAGACAGGCCATAGCCCATAGATCTCCCGGAAGTCCGCGCACGCTCGAATCCAGGGACCTCGCACGTGCCAGACGATGATACGACCACCCTGTACCATAGCGGCAGGGCCATCCCCTTCTTCCTCCTCCTCCCTCCCGCCTGCCTCTCCTTAAATTAAGCGAACTTCTCGACAAACACCTCACATGCCCTCCCTCTCCCCCGTCCATGCACGACATGGCACAGCCCGGACGCTCCGGCACACACCATGACCGGCGGACGCCTTTTCCGGGGGCGTTAAAATATGGTCGGAAGCCAACCGGCGGCCCGTGTCTGGGCTTCGCCTGTCGCGTCTGCCTCTCCTTCTGCGATCGCGCAGAGGGGCGGTTTTGTATCCGTGCGTGGATGCGGGAAGAATGAGCTACCGATCACATGGAGGCGCTCCGGCGGGGCTCCCGATCGGCCGACGGGAGCGGGAGGAGGACGAGAGGTGCGGAAAGATCCCACCCTTGCTTCCGATCCGGCGGCCGCGGCGGGGGCGGCGCTAATCCAGGAGATCATGGCGGCCGCCTTGCAGGGGTATGAAGTATCTGAGGGCGTGTGGGTTGGGTACGGTCGTCGGCGTCGGCGTCTGGCAGCCGCAAGCTTCGATCCTCCGGAAGCCGAGGTGGCAGCAGAGGCAGACTGCGCCGGAGGGCATTCCGGCCGCCGCCGTCGACGACGTTGCGGCGGAGGCCTCCGGGGAGGAGGACGTCGACGCCGACTGCGCGGAGGGGTGGAAGGGGAGGCTGATGGAGAGGTCGAGGTTGAGGCCCTCGCGGCCCTCGCGGGCGCCGGAGCTACCGCTGCCCTCCTCGGTGGGGTGCTCGGCCGCCGCCGTGAACGTCGAAGCTACGGGTGCGGGACCCGCGACGGCGGCGGCGGCGCGGGTCGACGGCGGGTTCCGGGGGCCGGGGGCGGCGCCGCCGAGGGGACGGTGCGTCTGGGGGTCGAGCCCGCGGTGGAGGAGCTTGCGCTTGATGTGGGTGTTCCAGTAGTTCTTGATCTCGTTGTCGGTTCTGCCCGGCAGGCGGCCGGCGATGAGAGACCACCTGAGGAAGCGGACACAGGCGGATCAGAGAGCGGTGATCGACGGCCGGCGGCGTAGAGTAATCCATCTGGCAGAGAGACACATATATGTGTAGATATATACTTGTTTCCGAGCATGGCATGGAGCTTGATGATGAGCTCGTCTTCTTCCTCGGTGAAGTTCCCCCGTTTGAGGTCCGGCCGGAGGTAGTTTATCCACCGCAGACGGCAGCTCTTGCCGCACCTCAGCAGACCTGCGGCGGCGAGCGGCGGGGGCTCAGAGGAAGCGCACGCAGCAGAGGAGAGCAGGGGACGGCGATCGAAGATAGAGAGGCTCCGGCGGGCGGAGAGGATTCCGGCGGGGAAGGGAGGTAAGGAACCTGCGGCCTTGGGGAGCGTCCGCCAGCAGCCCTCGCCGTGGGCGGCGATGTAGGCGATGAGGCGCCGGTCCTCCTCCTTGGTCCAGGCGCCCCTGTTGGTGTGGGCTTTCTCGCAGCACGGTGATCTTCCCATGGCGCCGTCGGGGGTGCTCGGGACGGAGGCGGCGGTGCTCCGGCGGGCGGAGGTCTAAAAGGAGGAGGAGGCGGAGGCGGAGGCGGAGAGGGGGGGATGTGGTTGGTGGTGTTGGTGAGCTTTCAGTTAATTTGGATGACCGACAGCGGACGAAGCGGTGGAGGAGGGAGGAGAGATATATCGGTGGAGAGAGAGAGAGAGAGAGAGATTGACTCGGCCGAGTTGGCCGGTTTGACCGAGTTGGTGTGGTGGGAAGACCGGGTGGTGACGAAGCGACGGAGATGGATTTGTGTTATAAATAAATAAATAAAAATATAATATTTAATGATGGCAAATTATATCAGAGTCACACAATATTTTTTAAAAATAAAAAGTATGAGTTTATGGTGTTCAGAGAAAATTTTTTAACCTTAAAAAAATAATAAGTTGTATGAGAATATTCTAAATTAAAATTTTTATAGGCTGTATCGGATATATAGATTCACCATAACTTTTTTTATTTTTATAGGTAAATAATTAAAATTTTGTGTTTCACAAAATGAGAGATTAGAAATAAAATTAAAAGTTAAGTTTTTTCTTCTTAACACCTACTCTTTCTTTCACTAAAATCTAGCTTGCAGCGCTGTAGAGGAGTCGGCAATTTCTGAACCTGATTTCTGCTCCATATTCCCTTCAAGTGATTAATAAGGCAAAGATTAATGACACTCTTATTATAATTTTTAAAAATAAAAATAAAAACCTCGGTTGTCATGCAACCAGAAACACCACCCATAAGGTCTATTTTTACGTTTAGGGGAGAGTAAATTACAATAATATGTGTTTGTAATGATTATCAAATGCTTTAAACAGATTTTGTTATATATATATATATATATTTCTACATAAGGTCTATTTTTACGTTTAGGAGAGAGTAAATTATAATAAGATGTGTTTGTAATGATTATCAAATGTTTTAAACAGATTTTGTTACAAATATATATATATATTTATATTTACATAAGGTCTATTTTTACGTTTAGGAGAGAGTAAATTATAATAATATGTGTTTGTAATGATTATCAAATGTTTTAAACAGGTTTTGTTATATATATATATATATATTTCTAATAAAAACTCACTCCATCACTCAACCACACAAGGCAATCGCCGAAATTTCATATATATATTTTTATATATATGTTTTAATAATCCTTTGACCTTTCTTTTTTTCCAAGTTTCAGGCAAAATCATGTTTTTAGCTTGTTCATATCTCAGTAAAAATATAATAAAAAAGATATACTTTCAGCCTTTTGTAGATCTCTTTGGTGCTGTGATCCCTGAGATATTTATCAACACACGTGTAATTTCTTTCAGAACAATTATATTCAAGGATCTAGCCATATTTGTATATTTTCAAGAAGAAATAATTTCTACCACCCGCCAAGTATTTATTTTTAAGAAAAAAATATATATGCAAGAATCCTGCCAACAAAAAAAAGTATCGAAATTCAAAACATTTAATTTTTTTTTTAGTAATGAATTACTACATAAGAAAGAGACCTCCTCGGTCCCATTGTTGAAGGGAGGAGGTCTCTCCATCATATAAGGTGAGGGTGACATATATTAAAAGAAGTATATTATAATTTGTTTTGATTAGAGTTTCAAAAATAATATTATGTCAATATTGATATTGATAATTTTAGAAGATAATGGCCCGTTTGGTTACCGTTTCAATTTTGATACTATATCAATATTGATATTGATAATTTTAGAGGTTGGAGTATCAATATCAAAATTGATACAAGTTGACACTTATATTACATAATGTGTTTTGTTTTCACTATCAATTTCAAAATTGATATTATTAATCAAACACTTCTTAGTGATTACTAAGAATATCAATTTTAAAATTGATAATGATAGAGGTGTCAAATAATATTACCAAACAGGGCCTAAAGTATCAATATCAAAATGGATACAAGTTGACACTTACGCGACATGTTTTGTTTGTATTAAAATTTTAAAAATCGATATTATTAGTCAAATATTTTTAATAATTAATATCGGTATTAATTTTAAAATTGATAGTGATAAAGATAACCGACAATGCTATCGAATAAAATCTCATGTTGAACACACACACACATATATATATATATGTAGAGGGAGTTGTGAATCTTATCATCTGAAGTCTATATGCTGGTTAGATCTTTTCCTAACATAACATGGAAGTGATCTCTTTTCTCTATGAAAACGGTTGTTTTTTTTTAATATTACTTCCACGTCCACCTTCCTCTTTCTTGGGAGACATTGTGGCCCCTCCACCGAACACCACCGACCCCCTCGTAATGGGAGAGGGGGTAGGGGCCCTCCCTCTTACTTGAAAATATCTATCTCTTATCGGATCCTTGTGGGTACGTATATTTATGCATGGTTCGTCGGGTCGGTCGCGACTCAGGCCCGACTCGGTTGCTTTTGGGGCCGACCGTTGGCCACTCCGGCCGACCCCAGCCCGACCTGAGTCGCGACCCCGACCGACTCGGGTCGGTTTTGGGCCCAAACGACCCGGTCCCGACTCCCGACCCCACCTTCCTTGTATATATGTAAGGGCACACACTTCTTTCTTCTTGCAGCTCCAACGTCAAAACTAGCATTATTCACACCCCATTCTCCACCTCTTTCTAGAAACCCAATGGGTGAGATCAGGTTCTTCCCCACCCATCGGTCTGAAGTGAGCTCTGTTTATTGGCTCTCCCTCTTAATTAGTTGAAATCAGCACAACAAAATGAAACATGCACACAAGTTTGAACATTTTCGCGATCCAACAAACTAGCCCCACGATCCGGGAAGATCGATGTTGATAGATCGATCTCCGAGAGATCAAGAGCGAGGAAGAAAAAACACTTTTTTCGCGGCGTGTTGGGACTCCGATGGAGATTATACAAGCGGAATTCCACTCTTTCGGTTATTCTCCTATATTTTCGAGACGTTTTCGTCTGCATCTCCGCCTCAATCGCACATGTCTCAACTTTCTCCCGAAAATGTCTCTTCCGACAATTTTAGAACGACATGACTCCTTATTTACGTGGGATGGTGGTCACTAACTAATAGATATGGCATAAGATGTTTATTTAATAACTATGTTAAACACTTCTGTCACTGTCAATTTTGAAATAGATAGTGATAAAAGTCATTAGTAACTGTTTGAGCTATCAATATTAATCCTGAAAGCCTGAGTACAAACAGAGAAAATGTGTAATTAAAGTGTTATATTATAGCGATTTTGATAATAATATTTCATTCTCTACAAATATTGTTATTAAAATTGCTATAGTACCACTTTTATACTCTAACCATATAACTCATAATTAAGGTGGTTTATGTCAAATTTGGTCAGGGTTTTAAAAATGATGTGGTATCTATTTTGATATTGATATTTTTAACGGTTAGAATATACATGTCAAAATTAATACAACCCGACGCTTACATGCATGGCATAGTTTGTTTTAGTACTATAAAATTCGAAATTAATATTATTAGTCAAAAAATTCTTTGAAAATATTTAATTCAATATCAATTTACCAGAGGAATTCTTAAATACCACCAAAGACAAGGATGGCACTAGATTATGTTAGAGGATATATAATTAAGAAGGCGTCACTAACGAGAAGTCTTATAACGAGGTAATATTTTTTAAGTTATTATTTCATAAATAATTCAAGATAATTATTCATTTCAGGTGTAAGATGTTCTAGAGAAGAGAAAAATTGTATCTTTGACGCAGTAAATTTATTTATTTTTTCAAATATTTTTTGCATATAAACGCGCGCGCACACACATATATATATAACTCTGGAACTCTGGATCAAAAACGGAAAACGAATTAAAAATTATTTGTAAGACTATCTCATTTATAAAACTTATTATAAATTTAAATTCAGATCGATTTTTATTTCGACTTATTTTATGTATTCAAATGGAAATATATAACTTAGCTCGCTCATAGTCAAATATTTTTAAATAAATACTCAACCGAGTATTCAGTCGAGTTACTCGTGGATTTATCGGGTCGACCAAGAGTTTGCTCAAACTCGACTCATCCGATAAACCGAGCAAGTCGAGTTTTTATCGAACCAACTTTTCGAATACTTGTCCAAGCTAGTGTATTGGATCGTTTGCACCGCCGTCGAAAATGATACTCTATCTCCCAAGAATATCATTGATGTAATATAAATTTTAATATCTAATCAAACATGACAAAAGACTAGGATGACGTTGGTTTTGATCCTTGTCCTCTTTTTTTATTTAATTGATTTTTCTATTATATATCATGCCGTGGTTGGCTGATGACCGAAGATGTGGGAAAAGAGTATACACTGACGTCCACAAGGCCGCATCAAGCCATTCAAATATTCAGTTTTCTTGACTTTGGTGTCACGGTGGAGTCATTTATTGATTTCATCTGACTGTTCAACCCTAGATTTTAAAAATGGTGAATGCAGAGAACACCTGGGAGTGTGATCCTGCTCCAAGAATTTCTATGGCATGGTTGTGGGAAATGAGGGGACGGGTGGTCCGCTCCGATTCAATCCGGATCCGACGACGACCGGGTCTGATTGGAACCCGGTTTGATCTTATTTTAAAAATTTTTTAACATAAAAATAATTTAAAATTTGCAATCATTAATATAATGGAATTGTATATTCCATATAAATAAAAGGTATTGAAGCGTTATCTTTGGCTCTCTTATCTATGCCATACCTAATAGAAAGTAAAATAATAATCCAGTCAACTTAGTTACTTGTAGACAAGTAAAAAAAAGGTACTTAATTATATATATTATTTTATTGATTTTGATAATTTTATGGATATTAACCATCATTTTATGGGTGTTTAAAAACTAGCCTATGAAATATATATATTTTATACAGTGGAGAAGACTAGTCTAGGCCTACATTTGATATTTTTTTACCTAAAATAATACTTATATTATTTAAGATGAATTAAAAAAGGAATTTTTGATCCATTTGATAGTGGGCCTTTCTAAACCTATACAGCAATATCTACCCATGCAGCTGTAATGGGCCTGAGTAGAAAACGATCAGTGAACCGGTGAATCAAACCGGATTAGTTGGTTCGGAAGTATGTTCATTTGGTTTATTGAGTCGAACTTAACCGATAATTTTGTTGACACCAGTTTCGCCGATTTTATTTATATATTATATTAATTTTAAATATATATAATATATTAACCTTAATTAATTACTATACCTTAATTTATTTTTTTTATTTTATTTTGGTATACATTGAACCGATGAATCGAAACAAACTGTTTTGTTGGATTCACAGTCGGTTTGTAGTTCAGCCAAACCGATTCAATTCGGTCCGGTTCAATTTTCGATTCGGTTTCGTTCGAAAACGACCAGGCTAAACCGAACCGCACTCGTCCGTCTACAGCCCTAGGCCACCCGATCCAGCTGTATTTTGATGGATATATTAGAATTTTAATTTTTTTAATAAAACTAATTTAAATTATAACGTTCTATAAAAAAATACTCCTTCTCTTGGGCTGACCGAGACCGAGTCGTAGAGTTTGATTCGGTCGGCTGACAAAAGACCCGGACTGACTGCCCGGCTTCCAAGATAACCGTCCAAAGCGCCGCCGATGTGAATCACGGCGGCACCCTCTTCGCCGGCGGCGGGCACGGTGGCGCCGCCATTGACCGCAACCTTCAAAAAGACTCACGACAACGGTCGCCGGGGACAGCCGGCCAGACCGTGATCAGTTTGATATGACTTTTGGACACTGTTAGAGGGTAATAGCAATCTCTCTCTCTCTCTATATGCTATTTACATAAAAATTATAAATTAATTTTATTTGTATATAAAATTAATTATATTTATTTTAAAAAATAATAATTTGGTGGTACCAGACAAATTTAATCTTTATTAAATACGTAAGCCATCCAACCAAGTTAATCTTAAATGGATCATTTAGCACGGTGGTTGAATCAGTTAATTTGATCTGCGACTTGTGTGCACATGTAACTAGTATTTTTTTTTTGATTGCTCGCATTTTCGATCGTGTGATAGTGTCTGGTTAAAAAGAAGATTATTGACTTACACGTGAATATTAGATAAGGGGCCATTGTTCTCCCATATCTGTTCCTTCCGCTTGTGGCGGCACAAAACTAGGTTGCCCCCTGTGAAACTAGGATTAACAAGTAAGCCTTTGAATATAGCTACGTCCCAGTAAACTATGTACCCAAAAATGTTAGTCTCCCCGTGGATTTAGGCAATTTATGGAACAACGTAAATCAATTGTGTTTTAATCGAATTAAGTATTTTTCGGTGGCTTGTCGAGAGGTTTATGGGGTGTTTGGTTGCATGATAATTGAGGTTTTTATTTTAATTTTTAAAAATTGTAAGAAAACTTGTTAAAAGAGGTGTTTGACAACCATGACAATTTTATGTTTTGAAAGTGATTTTCTTCTTAAACAAAAAAGAGGGTCTCACCTCTTTCTTTTTTCTTGTGATCCCCACTTTATTTGGTCATGTGCGGTGGTTACTCTTTTTTGTAATCACATCCCTCCAAACATGATAATTTTATGTCATGAGTTGGTTCACTTTTTATTTTAATACAATTTTTTATCATGAAAGTGTACAAAAAATTATCATACAACCAAACACCCCATTAGACATAAAGTTAATGGGGTGTTTGGTTGCATGATAATTTTTGTACACTTTCATGATAAAAAATTGTATTAAAATAAAAAGTGAACCAACTCATGACATAAAATTATCATGTTTGGAGGGATGTGATTACAAAAAAGAGTAACCACCGCACATGACCAAATAAAGTGGGGGACCACAAGAAAAAAGAAAGAGGTGAGACCCTCTTTTTTTGTTTAAGAAGAAAATCACTTTCAAAACATAAAATTGTCATGGTTGTCAAACACCTCTTTTAACAAGTTTTCTTACAATTTTTAAAAATTAAATTTAAAACCTCAATTATCATGCAACCAAACACCCCATAAGAGTTCGAATTTTTCGGATTAAGCCAAACCAAACGTCGTCGCCCACGAACCTCTGCCTACTCAATTTCATTTAAAGAAAATTATCCAAAGTTGAATTAGACCGATTGAAACTACGACATGTGAGAGATGCACCAACAAAGACCAAGCGACTTTTATTTTATTCCTTAATTCTCCAAAAGCAAAAAAAATAAAAAAATTGTTGGCAATAATCTCCGTCCCCTGAAAAAACATTTTTCAAAGAATAAATTAAGGAGAATTTTAAAATAAAATTTACTAGTTGAGAGTAGCTTTACGAGAGAGGATCTTTTCGAAGGAAGACACTGTTTGATAATGCTTAATGGGCTGACGCAGTTCTGAGTAACGGTACAGCCCATTAAGATTGTGCCATAACCTTAATGGGCTGACGGTCCGATACAGTTGGGCCTGGTCTGTTGCAGGAGACAGAGCTTGGGTACAGCCCATTAAGAAATCCCGTTCGAACCAAGGTTGCATATGGAACCGATTGTCGGTGGAAGGATTATGTCGAAATCTTGTCCAAGTAGTTTTATGGCAACTCAACGATTTTGCTGACATGAAATAGGCCCATAAAAAGTTTGCCCATTCGGTTACACTATTCATCTATTAAATATTTTAAATAATTGGAATTTTTCGTGAAGCCCTGCCAAACGTACTCTGAGAATAGTTACACGTAGGGGTGAAAACGAGTCGAGCCGAGTAGTATGGTGTTCAAGTTCGGCTTGTTTATTTTACACGAGTTCGAGTTCGAGTTCGAGCTCAAGTTTTAGCGAGTATGTGCAACCCTTGTTCAATCTTGGTTCGTTTATTAATCGAGCCGAGTCGAGTTCAAACTCGAGTAGTAGTTAGATTAAAATTTAATTCACATTCAAACTTAAGCTATATATATATATATATAAACTCGTTTATAAACTCAAAATCAATGAAAAGTCATTTGTACATTTTTAGATTTAGCTCATTTATGAAACTCAATTTAAGTTAAAACTCAATTTTTAAATTATTTAATATATTTAAATGATAATATATAATTATTAATACTCAAAATTTAATCATTAAAAATAAATATATAATATAATATTTAATTGAACTGCTCGCGAGTTTATCGAGCTGAGCAAGAGTCTGTTCAAGCTCGACTCGTTTAATGAGTCGAACTTTATTTTTTATTCAAGCTTGTTCATTTAACATAATAAATGAGCCGAGTCGAATTTTCATCGAGCCGAGTTTCAAGTTACTTGTCGAATGTATTGGTTCGTTTGCACCTCACACGGGGAAGAACTCTAGGTCACCTCAATCAATGATATTTTTATCAAAATATTTAAAAACTCATGTCCAAAAGATTTTTGGATACATATATATATACACACACACAACAGGAAGTTTACACAATGATTAGATATCTTGTGGTGCTGATCATATAGTACTCTGTTGCTGGAATAAGCTCACTAAGAGACACTGAGACTGAATCTTAGGATGAGTTTGGTTGAGATAACAGAAAACTTAAATGTTGCAGTACTTGATAGTTTTTATGATTCATCTCTTAATATTTTTTAAAAATTGAGAGAGATTTTTTTTTTTGAGTATATCTGTGTCTTCTTAAAAAAATCTAAGTTACTCAATTACTATAATCTAAAAGTTATAAAAAAAATCTCTCATTAACAGGATGGACATGGGAACAAAATTACAGCCTAGCATATATACATGATGGGTATTATCAAATACTAATATGGTGTGAGTTTGCAGGATTAATTAAGTTTGTTTATCTGCAAACATGTTTTTTTAGCAGAATTTTCAAAATAAGGTAAAATGTTTTTTTGTAGCAGAATTTGCAAAATAAGGTCTTTGGTAATCATTTTTTATTACACAGAGAGTTTCTTCTTGAATAAAAGAGGGCTGGGACATTTTTATTATTTGTATCAATCACCACAATGTTTGTTATGAATGGTAAGAGATTTTTTTTAAAAAAAATTTATAATGCTAGAATGTAATATGCTATCAAATTAATGATGCCCAAGATATCCTATCAAATGTTGAGCACCCTCAGCTCTAGGGGTGGGCATGGTCTGGTTTGATTTGGTTTTTTGAGTTTTTTTTCGAAACCAAACCAAACCGAACTGCCTCTTGAAACCGAACCGAACCAAACCGCTAATTCTCTAAACCGAACCAGACCAAACCGAATTTAATTCGGTTTGGTTCGGTTTGGTCTGCGGTTTGGGCTTTTAATGAACAAGTTATAGTTTGAGGTGATATATCCCTTTTTTGAGACTTGAGATACCAATGGGGAGTGGACGCCCAAATTTTCTGTTCCAACAAGTTCTTAAAATCGATCGATCTGCCGTCTAAACAAGAACAAGAACAACACCGGGACATCTCGCCGGCGTGGCCTCAACGACGTAAGCCAAGACCCATACGCCAGCCATCGTACTTCCTAGCCCCGTTTCGGCATGTATTCAAATTCTTCGCAGTTTTCATGGTCGACGGTCACGGAAACTCCGATGACACGAGGGGGAGCCTGACCTAAACAAAAAGACGCCATCCACTCGCCCATTCACCATTCTGCCATGCGAACTTCTTCCCCCCTGCCGACCGCCTCCGCACGTCGGCGTCGTAGTGCGAAGAATCGACGGAGAACGACGACCGCCGCCACGCAGCGCTTCTTCGTTCGGCGAATATTGGGCGGGCCACTCGGTTTCGGCAGAGTGGTAGACCCTCACGGCCTCACCCTCTGGCCTCTCGCTCACCGGCTCAAGGAGGAGATGCAGCTGCAGCCGCCGGACTCGAGGAGGAGATGCAGCCGCCGGAAAGCACCTCGCGGCCCGCCGGAGCCCGGAGGTGAGGGCCGTGAGGTCGCGGCCTCGTGAGGGACGGGGAGGGCCGAGGAGGGCCGACTGCCGAGGGACTCGCGAGGGACGGGGAGGGCCGGGGGACTCGCGAGGGACGGCCGACGGGGAGGGACGCTGGGACGGGGAGGACCGGCGGCGGCGGAGGGTGATGAAATTTGGGAATTTTCAGGCGAGACGCGAGAGGGTGAGGCGGCCCAGGCGGGGACTCGCGAGTCGCGAGGGTTATTTTTAGGGTTATGTTTACCGCTTTGCCCTTGTCTCTTTTGTTTTATTACGTAAAATAGTGAAGCAAAGATAAAAAATATAATGGGCATTATAGACATTCGGTTTAGCGGTTTGGTTCGGTTTACGTAGGAAGAAAAACCGAACCAAACCGTTTTACTTAAACGGTTCGGTTTGGTTTGGTAAACCGTTTTCTGCTGTCTCTCAACCCGAACCGAACCGAACCGAACCCGTCGGTTCGGTTTGGTTTCTCGGTTTGAACCGTTTTATGCCCACCCCTACTCAGCTCTCCACCCAACCCCCAGATAATATGTGAATTAAATATAAACTTTTGGGGACAGTTAATTATTGTATGCACATGACAATGTTTCAGAGAATCTCAATGTTTATAGAAATGTATTAAACAGTAGCCAAGACTAAAAAAATGATTCATGAGATCCATTTTTAAAGAAGAAATTCCCTTTTATCCACGTTGTATTACACATGGATATCTATGGAATTTATTTGTGTTCTGGGTTCTATAATATTTTTCCAAATTAATATAAATATACGGAAATAAGTCTTTCTGTATGTGAAGGTTAGCTTGCATTATTTAGAACTATATATTATCTGTTTTCTCGGCTTCTGATTTGAAATTCTCTGGAATTCTTTTTCGGTCTACCAAACGGGGAGAATCTGGAAGTCCGGATTTTGCGTCGGAAAGCGCAAGTATTTAAGCGGCTGTCACGCGTGCGGATGACGTTTTCGCCGGTCCCCGCCCTGGCCCCTCCTGCTTCCTCTTTCCCAATTCCACGGGGGGAGCTCGAGCCTCGGGCTGCCGGCGCTCGCGGCGACACCGTCGTTGGCAGCGGGGGCGACGGGGAACGTCGCTTGTCGCCGTAGCTGGCGGAGGACACTGATGGCTGCCAGTTCCGCGGGTTCGCCGTCTTCGCCTCCTACTTACCCCGCTTCCATGTTCAACCCCACCGATCTCTTTCCAGATCCGCCGCCTCGGCCCCACCTTACGCCCGAGCAACTGGAGCGCTGCGCGTTGGCCCTCGATGTCATCGAGAAGAAGCGTCAGTCTCCGAACAAGCTGATCCGCGAGTTCGATGCTCTGCAGGTAGAGGTTCCCTCGTTGTGTCGTGTTGCTGTCGACGAATAGGGATTGGTGAAATGCTGGGATACTTTTAGGGTTCATTTTCTGGAATTGCCAATAGCCGAGATCCCAGTGCCTCTCATGTGCTGCGAATAATCAGATGAATAAACTTTAGCTTTATGTTTTGTGTTTCAGTGGGTATGATTCAGATTTGCTGCACCATATCAACTGTTTGGTTTCTCGATACTCGTTTTAGTTAACACTGAATGGATTTCTTCCAGCTTGTATGACCCATGCAACCATGAGAGGTTACTTTTTTTTTTCTTGTTGGGCATTGCACGAGAGGTTACTAACAGAGGCTGATTCCAGGAAATGGGTGCACGCAGGGATGATGTGATGAGGAAATGCAATGTGGCACTCCAAAGTGTCAATATAAACAAAAATCGCTACTTGGACGTCTTGCCTTGTAAGCTTCCTTGTAGCTTTTCACATCCATAATATCAGCGAGTCAAACTGGATTATCTTGTAAGCGAAATTCTTTTCAGTGGATTAATCTGACCTATAGTTCCTTGTTTCTGCCTTATCACTCAGTTGACAATTGTAGAGTGATTCTCAGCTCAACCAAGGATGAGAAAATCTCACGGTGTGGCTACATTAACGCAAGCTTCATCACGGTATTGATGGACAACTTCTATTCTTCATCATTAGCATGGAGCTACTTTTCAAGGAAATTATTTTTTTATTGACAAAAGAACTTTCATCTATAGTCACCTGGTGAACATGTATCACGGTTTATTGCCACCCAAGGTCCACTACCTAATACCTTTGAGGATTTCTGGGAAATGGTACTGCAATACAGATGCCCTGTTATTGTGATGCTGACAATGGTTGACAATGAAAAGGTACATTTTTTTCTCTTCTCTTTCATTCCTTTAATGACTATTTATTCGTTTTTTAGTAGATGGTACCACGAAAATGAGGAAAAGGATATCTAAAATGAATGCAGATTCTGAATGCATACTTCTAGCTGAAAATAAATAAATGCCAGCTTCTTCACTCATACTATCTCCTATATGTTACACGTTTTCAAAGTAGTTAGCTTTAGTGCATATGTATTGTGGTGGGTACCTCCTTATCATGTGTGCTAAACTCAAGATTGTGCTGTGGGTAAAAAAATAAGATATTTCTATCTTATCAGGACAAGTGGTATATGCAAATTTCAACATGTTATCAGTGTGTTCATGGACTGTGGTACACACAAATTTCAACATGTGATCAGTGTGTTAATGGACTGTGTTATATGCAAATTTCAACATGTTATCAGTGTGTTCATGGACTATATACTTGATATGGATAAGCTTGTCGAATGGTATTGTTTGCTCCCTAGAGAGAGATTCTAGGGAGATCTCAGAAGAGATTCCAATCCATGCGCTTCAAGCACTTGATACAAATTTTATTTTTAATATATATTTTTAATATTTTTTGTATATCTTTGAGATACAAATAATATCATAAATTTAAAACCAAGATAGAGATAGAGATGTCAGAAATAATATTTATATCGTGTCAACCTTATAGTATCACCTCAATTTCAGTTTCCTATTAATATGATTCCTGCTAGTTGCAACCACATATGGAGTGATTTGCATGGTACCCAGGGTGCTCTAGACCCCATCAGGGATCCTCATAAAGGGGAGTACAGGCCTGCAGAATGCCATTTCGTTCCCACACCCTCATGTGATGTCGAGATCGAGCTCACAACCTCGGTTAGCAACTAAAAGCCTTGAACGTTTCCGATAGACCATGCTAACGTATCTTGTAGAAATGAAGAATATGATTAATGACCAGCCTCACAACCTTGAAAAGAATATTTTCATATTGTGTTACTTGGGCCAACCTGTTAGGTTGTCAAACAAGGCTCTTACACTTTCTGTGGATCATGCTTCATGACAAACCTCACTTGCCCAGTTTTCTGGTCTGGGAATTGTTTGATAAAATCTACTTGTCAGGGACTCGTCCAATGTCACTGAATAAAGATCAGACGTAGGTCAACCGATCCAGAGAATGAACACATTCAGACTGCAAACAGGATTATCATTCCAGTAGGAGCTGGTAGGACTGGTACATAGCCATCTTCCAGCATCTGGAGACTTCACCCTGCATTGGCTCTATGAATTCCTATGGATACGTCACATACATGTCAAAAGGTAAGAAAATGGAAAATGCATCTGACTGCTATCCAGATTCATGTAGAGGGTTTCTATAAATTGCACGTGGCATCATAAACTTGGTTTGCAAGGTAACAAGTTAATTTTCTAGTTATAGGAGTTAGTATCTTAAAGAAATAGCCCTTGTCACAACTGAGGCAAAATGCATCTTGGAAAGAAAGTATTCCATTTGAGCGGAGAAAAATTCATTCACAAGGGAATATGTCAGCTAGTAATGCTCTAACAGAATAAATGATAAAGATGGACTTTGCACTTGCTATTATGCATTTTAGATTTGGATTCAATATTTCATTTTGTTAATTCAAAAATTTTTCAATCTTGATCATACATGACAGATGATGAAAAAGTGTGCTGACTATTTTCAAGCAGAGAATGGAATCAGAGAATTTGGTAAAGTACGTGTTTCTACCAAATTTATGCAAGTAAGCCACTCTTCATTGGTCCTGCGCTCCATGGAGGTGAAACGTAAAGATGTAAGTTCTGTACCTCTCACTTATGTGAAGATACTGCCCATTCACCTTTATGCATTTGCCCATCTATCCACCTCAGGTGCGTGCATATTAGTGTCAATATAGATGTTTTACATATCATATACATAATGGGGTGTTTGGTTGCATGATAATGGAGACTTTTATTGTAATTTTTAAAAATTGTAAGAAAACTTGTTAAAAGAGGTGTTTGTCAACCTTGACAATTTTATGTTTTGAAAGTGATTTTCTTCTTAAACAAAAAAGAGGGTCTCACCTCTTTCTTTTTTCTTATGGTCCCCCACTTTGTTTGGTCATGAATGATAGTTACTCTTTTTTGTTATCACATCCCTCCAAACATGATAATTTTATGTCATGAGTTGGTTCATTTTTTATTTTAATACAATTTTTTATCATGAAAGTGTACAAAAAATTATCATGCAACCAAACACCCCATAAGCCTTTATATATGTATATAAATGGAATATGTTTCATTTATTGTAACTTGGTCATCAGATGGAGGTTCAGGTAGACTGATCCTTAGTAAGGCAGACGTAAGAAGAATGAGTAAGTGCTGTAGCAGACATGCGTGAGATGGAACATTTCTTCATTATCTATCTTCCTCGCAGACCATTTTCTGTTTCCCCCCTGGAGAGTTAGGTTATTTGATATTGGCATAAGAGTTTGGGATTCTTTGTGAGACATCCTGGTTGAATGTCTGGTTTGGTTGGATATCTGTCTTTTCAAAAAGATTAACGGAAAGCTTTTATGGGAGTCAACTTAAGCTGGCATGAAGTCGGCATCTGGATGGTGGCATCCGGATGACCTATTTTCTTGTTACATGGAAGCTAACATCGGTGGTTAAGACAGACTATCCATATGCATGTTTTCGTTTCTTACTTCTCCCTTTTTTTAGTCAGAGAAGCCACCTCTGCCCGTTCTCCATATTCAATACCCTGAATGGCCTGATCACGGAGTGCCTGAAGACACTGTTGCAGTTCGAGACATTGTCAAAAGAATGTACCACGTGCCAACTGAGCTTGGACCTATCGTTGTCCATTGCAGGTCCGGATCTCTTAGTTGGTATCAAATGGTCAGCCAGTGCGTCACGATCATGTCATGGCCTTTCATCTAACGTGCTTTTTGTCTCTTCCTCAGTGCAGGGATTGGGAGGACTGGTACATACTGTACTATTCATAATACGATGCAAAGAATACTTGCTGGTGATATGTCATCTCTAGATATTGCAAGGACAATCACTAATTTCAGATCCCAAAGAGCTGGGATGGTTCAGACTCTGGTATGTCCTTCAGCTCGAAGCATAATCCTTGTTTTCTAGTTACAAGTGCATCAAAGTCGCCAATATTTATCATTTATGTACTGCGTAGTGTGCACCTGTTACATCTTGCACCCCGTTTCTTCCAACATAACCAACATCGTTGGTGTATAGCCGCATATGCCAAGAAGCCTCTTGATTTGGATGATCACAGCAGTTCTTAGATTTTAAGCTAACAATGACCAACGTATCTTGGTCTTGGAAACTTCAGATAATTCATTCGAAAACATCACATTTAAGATTGACCCGTGCAATTTCTGCTTCCAACTCCAACCTTCTGAGTTTTGACTGCCTACCTGACTGCACCAAGTTCCCTGTTTTTCATTCAATTATATGCACTGCTTTGGAATATGGTAGCCTGATACCGCTTAATTGTCTTCAGGAACAACTCTTTTTCTGCTATGCCGCAATTGCCGATGAACTACGTGACCTTGTTTCTAATTCAAAATACTAAAGAGTGCTACTCACCAAAAAAAAAAACTAAGAGTACTCTTTACGAGTAAGTTGCTGTCCTTTTTTTCACAATCTAGAGCCCCCTTTCCTACCCAGAAAGGAGACCTTTTTTAATCTCACAGTTGGCGGCATGAAGCGGACTAACGATCTGTTCTTCCTCTCTCCCATCAAACTGCAGAAGCCACATGCATTTAGGAGCTTTTCCTGTTATATTCTGAGAAGCTGCCGCATCTGAAGGCGACTTTGAACTATATGAGATGACTGTGTCGTCGTCCTCCTCCTCCTCATATGTAGACTGGTATGGATATATCTTCGCCCATCTTTGGAAACTGATACCGTTCTTTCACCTTCCTAACTCAACTGATCGGAGGATCGTGGTAGGTAGCCGCTCGCTCATCTTCCTTGCAGAGAGCTTTGCTTACTGTGAAGCCTGATGGAAGTCCACCAGAAGGTTCAGAACCAGGTAGCTACCCTTGTAATTAGCTATGAAGCCCGCTACCACTTCGTTGGTCTGTATTGAAATGTCAACATGCTGCCTGACCTGTGTTAAGGAACCTAGACACTGAATTTGCAGAAAGGGTTTAAACAAAAAAAGAAGCATAATCCTGATCTCTGCAATGACCATTTTCCGGTATAACAGGTGCAATTCCGCAATATGTTTCTCCGGAGGGATATTTATGTTAAGTAAAAGGGTGTCTGGTTGGGGTGTAAACGGATCGGATTAATCATAGTATCTGATTTCGATAGGGGATGTGTTCCCATTTTGATTTCGATAATTTTGGAATTATTATATTTCGATTCCATTATCAAAATCAGAATCGAATCTAATTTTTTATTATTAAATATTATTTTATCTAAAATTTAATTAATAATTTATATATAATTAATTAATTTTGATATAATATTTTTAAATTTTTATTTTTATTAATTTATATGTTATATTTTATGATTTATTTGACTATTTTAATTATTCTTACTTATATTTTTTATTTTTTATTAAAATGGGATAAATGAAAACGGAATCATCAAATTGATTTGGATAGTTTATAAGATATGAAAATAGTTTTTAAATTCGTTAATTTTTATTAAAATCGAATTGAAACTTCGGAATATTGTCCGTTTACTGTCTGGCAACCGGAGTGTGCATAAATCTGCGTTGGCATGAACCGACGGTTTGGTTTGAACGGGTTGGAGGGGTTTCAAACAGAGTTGGAGCAAATCAAACTGATCAGATCAATTTAATTTAAATATGTTAAAATATTGTTGCATTATCATTAAAATTTATATATTTGTATGATAAAATAATATTTATTTTAATTGTTTATAACAAAGTGAGTATATGTATGAATAGAAATATTTTAAATATATAGTGATTTTTAAAATAAAATAATTGTTTTGGAGGGATGCTGCATTGGTCAGCAGCATCACGAGGAACGGTAACCGTGTGTGCTCCTATGCCGTGTGATCACTAAAGGTGGTTGAAATGGGTCAAACGTAGGGCGGTGAAAATGAAATTAAAAAGTAATGAGGTTGGAACTTGTTCTTTTTATCTCATAAACTATTAGAATTGAAACAGGATATTTTGATAGCTTGTCAGAATTTGATTTTGTTTTTTTATTTGATTTTGATAAATAGTAATCATAAATAAGTAAAATTGATTAAAATAAAGATAAATGTTTCATAAAATATAAAACGATGAAACTAAAGTTTTAAATAGATTATATCGAATTTTAGCACCTGATGTTTTATCAGAATTTGATTTCGTTTTTTATTTTATTTTGATAAATAGCAATCGTAAATAAGTAAAATTAATCAAAATAAAGTTAAATGAATCATTGAATATAAAATGCTGAGATTAAACTTTTGAATTGGTTATATTAAATTTTAGTAATTATATGTAATTTATTAACTTAATTTTCGATGTAATATTTAATGTGTACTTAGGAAACTAATATATGAAAATAATTTTTTAAAAAATGTTTGCTCCACTCAATGCCTAAAAGTTTTTGAGTTGGACTGTCTATATTTTCTGTTTCTAGTTCACATGATATAGTCGTAACTGGCCGAAATGGAATTGTACGTAAGCAGAATAATCCCACATTGGAGACACGAAAAGAATTTGTGAAAAATATAAAAAAGGTGTTCACTTCACTCGATGTCTTTAGATTTTGGTTGGATGACCCATCTATTTAACAACAAAATACTTGGAAAAGGAGGAGCTACGTAGTTATTTGATCTGAACCATCTCCTTGCCTACTACGTACACACAACATATTGTATATCTTTTCACAAAAACAAATTCTCAATTTATTCAAGTAAATCATGATACCTTTCGAGTAGGGGTGTCAATAGGCCGGAGCCGGACCACTCGGGTCTCGATCTGAAATATATTGGCTCGGTCCAACCCGACCAGCACTACATTGTTGGCCCGACTCGCAAAAATTATTGACTTGACTCAACCCAGCCTAATTTATATATTTTATAAATAAATATTTATTAAATATGATAAATTTAATTATTTAAAATTGTATTATAAAATTAATAATAATTTAATTAAAAAATATTTTTATTAAATAAAAATGATATTTTTAACATAAAAACGAAAATTATTTGACCTGTTTTAATTAAAATATTATTAATATTAAAAATAATATTTAATAAAAATAATATTAAATAATTAATAACAGTCCACTTCGACCCGCATATCTGTCTGACTAAAACTAGCGAGCCAAAATCTTTAACCCGTCAAATGACTCCCGCAGCTGACCCGACTCATTCCGACCAGTCAGACAGATTGTTTTTTAAATTATTAACTCAAATATAAAAGGCGAAATATAAATATACTTATCATCACACCAGAAGGACTCGTCGAGGAGGCCGGAAAGCGCGAGAATTTCGACCACGGCAGCAAGCAGCTTCCGTCAGAAATGCCTCACATAGACGTTGTACTCGACCGTTGCGTCGCCGGTCTTCGGGTCGAACCGGACGGTCCTGGCCTGCGCGTAGCCGCGGGCGAACCGGAAGAGGCCGCTCCCGCCGACCACCGCCATCTCCCTCACCGGCGCCAGGACGGCGTTCTTCCCCACGACGCTGAGCACGCTGCCGCCGTACTTGCCCGCCGTGAACGCCAGGTTCATCACCATGAGGAACCCCACCTCCTCCCGCGAGGCGCAGGCGTAGAAGCCCTGCGCCCGCCCCACCGGCGGCGACCCGCGCTCCGGCGCCGCCGTCAGCAGGTCGTCCATCATCTGCACGGCGCCGAACAGGAAAGGCTGGGACTTGGGCGGCGGGACCACGCGCACGGCGGAGGCGTTGCGGCCGGAGACGATGTCGTGGAAGTAGAAGCGGAGGTGGCTCGTCTTCTGCCGCAGCTTCACCGGCCTCTCCCTGACGACGAAGGTGCTCCCGGCGGCGGCGGCCGGGGGCGAGCAGCGGACGAGGAGGAGGAAGATCGCGATGCCGACGGAGCCGATGGCGGCGGATGCCATAGCTGCTGTACTGATCTCGGTGTGAAGGACGCCGTTGCCTGCCCGGCCGCTCCTGTGAACTTCCTGTTATATAGATAGATAGAAAGACATGGAGAAGGCGAGTAGGACAGTGGGGCCAGGAAAAAAAAGGCTGTTCGAGTGGCGGCGTGCAATATTTGAAATTTGAACCACTCATTTATGATAAAAAATAGTATTATAATGTTGAAAAAAAATAATATTTATATCTTTTATGATAAAATTACATGCATATTAAATTCGGATCCAGTCCATTTTGAGTGGCTGATTCTGTTCATTTACATTTTGAAGAAAACAAAAGAAGAAGAAATGATTCAAAACTGGATCATGAACCTTGCACACACTTACTTGTCGGCATGAGACTGACCCACATCCGTCCGATCTTCTTCTCTTTTACTCTATTTGAGTTTTCAATTTCTTGATTCCCACTTTTATTTATCAACGGTGACATATCCACCCCATCTCCTGCTAACTTAATCTTCACTCCAATACCAATGTTGTGTGATATGACTATCTGAGTTAGTCACCCATGGTCAAATATTAGTCACTCCAATCCCCACCCCCTCTCCTACTAACTTAATCTTCACTCCAATCTAGGGTTGTAAATATACAGCTCAGATTTGTATCCAATTGGGCGGATACCATCCGATTAGAGAGTTCTGTTGGATATATTTTTCGGATACAGGAGGATGCGATTCGGATCATATCTACTCCGATGTGGACCGTTGGATCGTCGCTCTGAGGTCAACTAAAACACCTTATATCCGACATCTCCTTGTCCTCTAATCCTCCCTCTTCTCTTATCCCACTTGCAATTTCTCATCCTGCACTTCCGAATCCTCTCACAATGGCAGCAGCAAGCAGTCCCTAACCCCCTTCTCCTTCTCCATCGCGCCCAAGGCCTCCTCCTCCATCGCATGGCTGCAGCGAGCAGCTCCTTCCAACAGCTGCTGCAGTGGTGCAGCCCCTCTCCATCGCACAACCTGGCGGCAGAGGACCCTATCTCCATCCTCAACCTCCAGCTCCACCCTCTAAGCCATCGCCTTCTTCTGTAAGCGCAGCTGAGGGCACCAGACCAAGTGCACCCTGGTACCGGTACCATTCAAAATTCCCGCCCAAAGTGAATATTTTCCGTATCCGCTCCGCTTCAAAAGATATCCAAAGATTATTATCCATTCTGTATCCGGTCTCAATCAAAGTGGATTTCTGATTATTCGAATCTCAAGACAGTGGATCTCAGAAATGACAAATCCACTTCATATCTGCTCAGTATACATCTCTACTACAATCCCAATGTTGTGTGATCTGAATTAGTCGCCCATGGTCAAATAATAGTCACTCCAATCCCTCCTCCCCCCACCCCCCCCCAATGCAAAGCTCCCCCCCCCCCTAGTGGACTACACGATGAATGTAGTATGCTTTATTTTTGCTGGCCGGCTGCAGGCCGGTTGGCACCCCACCCTGTCCTGGGGGAAGGTCCAGGTGGGGATCGAGCACCCGTCGCGTGCAAGCGCAGCACACTGCTTGGCCGTTCGGCCATCTGAACAAAAAAAAAGTATGCTTTATTTCTTTAGGAGAAGAGCACGCTTGCCATGATGGAAATCCCTGCATGCCTGCGTGTGGAGGAGTGGGTGGCAGCTTTGTGCTTGCAGTTATTCACGGCTGACTTTTCTCTCGTCCTCTTGTCGAGCCTCAGCAACCTGCACGGTTCTGTTGAGGCCACTTTAGGCATGTTTGGTAGCAGAAATATCAGAAACAATACTATTACTACATTGGAGGCTATTCTAACCAAACAGGCCCTTAGCTAACTGATTCAGATCCTGGAATCCAAATTCCTGGGTAGTTAAGAATTTTGTCTAGCTTTGTAGATAATAGTATAATACCATGACAAGAAATCTTTCCAAAGAAGAGAAGGATAAACTCACCTCATATCCTTCATTTTTTTCATTGCAAAAGCTCATCTGAAGAGGATCTTGGAGACTGTATTACTACACAATCTCTTATTGCAGAAGCAATCAAGAGTTAGTTTCAGTCTTTTGCTAACCAAAAACTGAAACCCAGACGCAACAAATTTCCGAAACACAGGTAAGAAATACCTGATTTCAAAGACTTTCTGTAAAATGTGGCATAAAAATTGATCAGTAAATAATCATACGGATCAAAACACCAAACAAACTCTACCTCAGTCTACGAGAAATACTAGAAAATATTCCCAAGACCTTAAAGAGAAGATTATTTGCGCAATAAAAGGATCTAGCGAAAAGGGATGGCTTAGCTTGCAAGCGAGGAAAAGAGAGCCGGAAATCCGGAACCTTTTGTGGGAAAATCATGGCCTCGCGCATGAGCTCTTTTGTCGGAATCAATGCAAAGTTACTGCACACATCTCGGCCAGGACAAAAGATTACCGCGCCAGCCCGTCAATGGCGGGCTCTTCTAGATGCATGCGGACTCGAAATTCTCTCAAAAGCATACCGTCGAACAGGTGGTGGGCCGGGAAAAAAGCCTGGCAATCTCTCTCCAGCACAGCACCGACCGATGGCCAAGGTCAACAAGAGAGCAGCGTGCCCTTACGAGCGGTGAAGAGTAGGCAGTGGCATGGACAAGGAGCCGGCGGCGGCGTATTCGGTCGCCGGCAAACGTCATTGCCGGATTCCCACCCCATCAGTCTCCGCTCTTCCAGGACTCCGATCAGCCATAAAAGGACTTCCTTGTCCGAGTCTTCATACCACGCCGCATCCCTCAGATCTCCCTCGACTTCCTTGTCCTCCGGCGGCAGACTGCACCTCCATTCTCCACGGCGAAGACGATCATCATCTTCTACCCGAGAGCGGGCATGCCCGTCCTTCTAGACTCGCCGTCGGTCTTCCCCTCGGTGCCGTCCAAAACCCGGCCGACGGTCGCCGCTCGCCGGAGACGGCCAACCAAGGGAGACCCCGAGGCTCCCAGCCTCCCAAAGTCAAAAACCCATCATTTATTCGAAGGCTTTTTAAAATAGTGGTCACTACAATTATTTATAGTTCTAAATATATGATCATAAAATTAAAATTTATGATAAAATTTTAAATTTAATGCTAAGAAATAAGCTCACTCTTAGAACAATGGTAGTTAAATTGTTGTTATCTTTTTATGATGAAGATATCCATCCCATCCTCTTCTCTCACCTACATCTCTTTATCTTTTTAGAAAAATGGATATATTTTGTCAACAAATTTTAAAAAAGTTATTGAATCTTTATCAGAGATCTTTTTTAAATTTATGAATTAACATCTAATTCAGCATCTTTTTATAGTGTTCTTTTGGGTCCATCTCCAAATCTTGTCTCCATAAATCTTTAAGTACTGCATTGCCTGAATGGGGTGATATGTGCCAGGGCTCTAAACTTATTAAGATAAAATTTAAATAAAGGTATATATATATAAATTATTTTTCTAAAATTATTTTATTTAAAATTATACTTATGTATTCTCTAGTGTATACCGATATATATACTTAGCTGACATTGATAAATACGGAATAAAATTTATTTTTTATGACACTGCACCACACACAATGTGGGAGATCTCTATCTCTTTTTTTCTGTTTATCTTTTCTTTTATGGCTTTGTTTGTTTTATTGTAAAAGCTTGCAAATTTGTACAGCTATTCTATTTTGTATTATCTTCAATTGTTCATGCCGATGATATAAGATATTGTATTTTATAATATCCATTCTTATCTTACATCACATTATCTCCTATTTTGTTTTTCCTGTTAACCAAATTAACCAAATAAGCACCCAGTTTTAAAATTCGCCAACAATCTTATTTATAAATAATTGATTTCGAAACAAGAGAATTGCAATAAACCTTAGCAAGGTGCACTAAAAATTTATGAATTTTTTTCTTTATCAAACCAGTGCTGCATCAGGCTAGGGGTGTCAATGGGTTAAACCCGGCCTGATTTGCATTTGACCCGATTAAAACCCGATCCAAAATATATTTGTCTAGCCCTATTGGGTCCACAATACATTGTTGCCCCGTCCGACTCGATCCGTAAGAAAATATTAACTTGGTCTATCCCGACCCAACCCAACCCACCACGTAAATATATGATAAATAAATACAATAAATTTAATCATAAAAATAATATCATAAAATTGATAATAACTCAACATAAACATATTTTAATGAGTATAAATGATAGTTTTAATTAAATAAAATTACGAAAGTTTCGACTGGCTTGACCCGATTGAATTACCTTGCAGCCAGCCTGACTCATAATGTCACGACCCGGAATATACAATTGCGCAGCGGAAAATAAATCCGGAATATCGGGACAGTTTAGGGGAATACAAAATCCAATTCACACTATCATCAAATCTGAATAATTAAAACAACCTGTAATGTTCCAATCAAACTCAAACTCCAAGCAAACACTACAAATAACCACAACTAAATAACTAAGAGGACTTAACACATAGTCCAATCAACCTCTGAAAATCACACCAAACAATTACTACACCAACAATAGAAAGGAAACTCAAGCAACCTAGAAGATATGAGGTGATCATTCTTCACCAAACTCCTCCTCTTCAGGGTCCTCGAACGGCTTTGGATCAACTCCAAGGTCTTCCTCGAAATCTTCTCCAAAGTCCTCCTCAGGGAGAGGCTCCTCGAAATCTGCTGAAAAATTTAATAATGGGAAGGGGTGAGTCACCACAGACTCAGTAGGTCTTACACCCGAACTACCCCACTATAATAATGATTTCTAGTGGTATACTATACATATTAAGCCTAAAAATCAGATTTAATACATAGGGTTTAAACTAATCATATATCTTTAATTAATTGATTACAAAGTCATTCAACTACCCCATATGATAACTAGACTCTATATGCATTAAAAACCATCACAACCTGCTCATTAGACTACTCTAGGTATGCTCACAATATACACAACCTGACATAAAACCAATGACACATCTATAACACTACCATCTATGCCAATCCACACAACTAGACACCTGTCTGAGTAAATTTCATGCTCCATCTGATAAATGTAGTCACATCACAAAACTAGCACCAGATTTACCATATAGTAGGAAGTAACATATAGTAACTAAATCCCATAGTACCCCTAGGCAGGGGAGTACTTAGGATAAACCGCGGTATCTGGGATCGAAGCTTGCTCCGCATTCAACTAATCTCCGCCGCCCACGAGACACTAATTTAGTCCGGTGAAGTACATACAACCACAATGCACTTCACTGCACTAACCACATTCAACACCATGCAAGCATATAATTAAGCTCAGACAGTAAAACATGAACATTTAAATTGGCAAATCAAACATGAAATACATAGATGAACACCCATGGTTCTATGCATCACATATTTGCATACCATACCACAGTCTATCACAAACTAATGCATATAAATAAGATCATGCAATATACAACCTAACCATGACAATTACATGCTTAAACAGAACTACCTATCACATAACAGACAACAAACTAAATTCTAACAACATTATGCCTAAATCTTACATCGGCTTTTTATCAAATCGGAATATACATGATTAAGGTTCATCACGATGCAAACATACTAAACTAGCTAAATTTACACATACTCAACCTATCATGAAGTCTAACATACATGAATAACCAAATTAATCTAAGCATGCACAATTTAAACAAATTAATCTAACTCTATCCAAATATGCAAATAAATCAAAAACAGCCCATTATTTCTAACCTATCAATCATGATGATCTAAACATAATTTTTACGATTTAATTTAAATATATAAAGTGCTAAGGATAGTCGAGACGCCTACTTTGACGGCAACGGCGAACGGCGCACGGAATTCCAAGGAAATTGAATTTGGCGACGAAACTGCCGTGGTTGCGTCGGCGACGAAAAATTGAGCCGGGTAGGTGGTTTCAAAACTGCGGGTAGAAGAAGAATAATGAACTAGGGAGTTTGATAGAGGATAATAGGAGAGAGGGCGATAGGAGAGAGGAGAGAGGATGTATACCGCGGAGGGGAGAGAGAGGCGGCGCACGGGGCGGCAGTGCGTGCGGCGGCGGCGCAGGCGGCGCACGGGGGGGGGGGGGGGTTGACCTGGCGGCGGCCGCGGTGCCGCGCGGCGGGCGGCGTCGCGAGCGGGACGGCCGACGTGGTCGCACGGCGACCGAGGGCGGCCGCGACGACGCGGGGCCGAGGCGGCGCGTGGGGCGCGCGCGCGGGACGAGGCGGGCGGCGGTCAAAGGCGGCGGCGAGCGCTCGTACGAGGTACGAGGAGGCGTCGATGGCCGGGCGGCGCGGTCGCGCGGCGAGGCGACGGCGGCACGCACGGCGAGGTACGAGGAAGGCGGGGCTGCGGCGGTCGGGCGACGCGGCGAGGCACGGGGGCCGAGGGCGGCGGTCGCGGCACGCGGGTGGCGCCGGGCGGCGGAGACGGCGGGCGCACACGCGGGAAAAGGGAAAAATAACAAGGGGAGGCGGCTGCGCGGACAGGAGGGGAAAAATAGGGTTTTCGGGTGGGAAAAGAGAGGGCGCCGCGGGAATCGTACGGGGGAGGGTTTTGACGGGGAAGAAAGGGGAAATAAATATGGGGAGGAGGAGGAAATAAAATAATAATAAATATTTATTAACTATATTTTTTTAATATAACTAAATACGTAACATTACACATAAACTCGCAGGCCGGCTCGACCCATTGCCTCCCACACGTCATCATCCAATATTATAAATCAAAGATTTGGTGGTCTTTCCTTGATTTTAGATATTGTCCATCTCATCAAGGAAAAAAAATAAGGAGAAGGATTAGTGGGTTGTTGATGACCGATGCAGCAAAGTATCCGGTCTTCTTCCCTCTTCCACACCGTCGGTGGTGACCAGACCAAACGACCCAAGACAGCGTCTTATCGGGTCTATGGGATAGCGGATTATCCGGCTGTGTCTCCTGTTTAAGATCCGAACCTCCCCGGCTTCCATCCTATAAAGGCACGGCGGGGGGAGGTCGGCCGGGGTGCGCCACCGTGCCTCCTCCCCCTGCAATGGCCGAGCTCCTCCCCGCCTCCGCCCCCCGGCGTCCCCGCCGCTCGGCCATCGTGCCGGCCGCCGTCCTCCTCCTCGCCTGCTTCGCCGGCGCCGCGGCCGTCGACGGCCCAGGCGGGCTCCTACGGAGCCAGCGCCCGGCGCCCAAGCTCCGCCGTCAGAAGCTCAGCCACTTCCGTGTCTACTGGCACGACATCTTCAGCGGCCGCAGCCCCACCGCCGTGAAGGTGGCGGAGGCGCCGTCCAGCAACGCGTCGGGGACGGCCTTCGGCACGATCTTCATGATCGACGACCCGCTGACGGCGGGCCCGGCGATCGGGTCGAAGCTCGTGGGGAGGGCGCAGGGGATGTACGCGTCGGCCTCGCAGAAGGACCTGGGCCTGCTGATGACCATGAACTTCGCCTTGACGGTGGGCGAGTACAACGGCAGCACGATCGCCATCCTCGGCCGGAACCAGGTCTTCACCGAGGTGAGGGAGATGCCGGTGATCGGCGGCAGCGGGATGTTCAGGTTCGCCACCGGGTACTGCCGGGCCAGGACTCACAAGTTCGATCTCAAAACCGGCGACGCCGTCGTCGAGTATAATCTCTTTGTTATGCATTACTGAGCGGCTCGCTCTTGGGCGTTTCCACCATTAATCCGCTTCTTCTTCTTCTTCTTCTTCTTCGACGGCGACGAGAAGCCCTAATCCTTGCACGCCTCCGAGCTCCGGCGGCCTCTATTGATAGCTATGTCCACGATTCTGCTATAAAGATGTCTCATTTCCTCTCTTTCTCTCTTCATCAATGGGCAAAACTCTTCGTTGATTCGCCGCCAATCGCTTGACGCGGAGGTTTCCGGCGAGGTTGCAGAAGAAGCTTCTTACTCGCGCCGCGGCCGACCGTCGACGGTGCCGGAGTTGGGGATTTCCGATCTGCCGTTTTTTAAACAAAATAGGCTTTTTTCTAAATTATTAGTGATTTTAAAAATATTAGGATTTAAAAATATTCCGAAAATTTATATTTTCTGTCATATGTCTTTTGGAACTGATGATTTTATTTTCTTTTTAATTTTTAACAAACCAATCTTATTGTGTATTTGATACGCGGGAGATCAGGTGCAAGTGAAATCTGATATTTTAATATTTTGATAAAAATTAATAATTTTTATTTTTATTTTTATATTTTATAAGTTATCGAAATCGAATATTTTCGCATTTTATTGAATTGAAATCGAAACTAATTGATCTCCTTTTGATCTTGATAAAAAATAAATATATAAAAACAAAATTAAATAGATTTTAGAATATATTATATAAAACGATAATACAATTTTTTAAAAATAATATTAAATTTAATAATTATATATAAAATTTTAAATTATTTTTAAATACAATTTAATATTTAATATTTAATTTAAATTTTAATAAATTTATATTCAATTTCAACGTCAAAATCGAAATCGAAATTTTATCAAAAAATCAGAATTCGACGATTATGTTACTGAATTCAACCCGTTTTAAATCTGACGCTTCAAGCAACACTTGAAAGTTTTAAAAAAACTTGATGACACATCCTCATATATGTTTATATCATGCACATACTTTTTTTGGGTGAAGGCAACGTAAGAACCGATTCCTTCAACAGCCAAAGATGGTACGTCTCGTAATAAATTAAAATAGTAGTAAGATGCTGACATAATACCAAATTTGCCGGACCTGCCTGCTAAAGAGCAGCAAAACAGAACGGCAGCCGACGGCTTTGACTCTTCGGGAGGGTGGGGGCCGTGGCTCGTTCCCATTGGCGCAGGTGGCTGTTAACCGCCCTTCCGGAAGAGAACCTGATCACGAAGAAAGAGTGTAAAAGTACGACATTCTAAGGTTCAGTTTGGTACCGAGATAATTTGAAGATAAATTTGAGTTATCTCTAGAGTTCAGGGGATAACTCAAATTTATCCTCAAAATTTTATGATACCAAATATGCATATAACTTTGGGATAAATAAGGTTTATCTTTCAAATTTAAAAGATAAATCAGATTTATCCTTAAAATTCTACGATGCCAAACAGATCCTAAAATTTTAGTTTCGTTCGAATAAAATTAATAGATTTAAATATATAAATACCACTTACAAAATAAATAAAATTAAATTTTATTTTTAATTTTAGTTTAATAAAATGGTGGTGTATGTCAATAAAAATATAAATATAAAAATAAAAATATATTGTATAAAGTGACTAAAAGTTTTTTTCGTTCACGTTAGTCTAATTGACTTGGAGGCGTGCAGCTCGAGCACGTGGCAAAGGATCGAGTCCCCCACAAGTGACCACCCCCCGGGTGACGGACTCACGGCCCTTCGAACTCTCGCCACACGGTGACTAAAAAGTAAAAACAATGTTTTAAAGGGATTATGATATGACTCCACTTTTGATAACAAAATCATAACAAACTGATTTTGAAATAATAAAAGATTTAAGAAAAAGATCGACACTCTTGTTAAAACGATAAAATAAGATACAAGTGATCTCGCCATTCAACTAATTCGAATCGAATCGAATTATTTTATTTGGTTTATTTTAAGTCGTAATCGAATAAAATATAAATTATTCTGTATATGAAAAACATCAATCGTAATTCAAAATAAATATTTTTAAAAACTATATCTGAAGAGTAAAATTACGTAATGATGCTCGTCAATATTAAAAGTTTTAAATTTGATTCAAATTAATGATTCGGTTCGGTTTTATCGATTTTGTGAAACTTATCATGGTTAGAATTGGTCATCGGGTTGAATAGATGAGTGGATATGATGCCGGTTCTTATATATATATATATATATAGAAAATATATAGATAAATATATATATATAGAAAATGACAAAGGTAATGACAGATAACTCCTCCGTTGCCACCCAGATTTAAATATGAGTATTTTTAAAAAAAAATATTGCATTAAAGGAAGAACACCAAATTCGGTATTCAACTCTTCTGTTCTTGAACTAGGTTCATCAGTCGTCGAAAATGTATTTGTAGCATTATAAAAGACTTTTAAGAATTTGCACATAAACTCTGCCTTTGACCATTCCTCAAGTGTGGGAGCACAATTAAAACCTGTATCCCATGTCTCCAATGCCATAAAAGCTTTTTTGTAGGAAAGTGCAGCATCCAACATCATGTAAGTAGAGTTCCATCGGGTGGGAGTGTCATATGGAAGACCTTTCTTCCCCGTATAATCCAACTTGTTGCACAATTTCATTAAACTTTTGTTTTCGTGCTTATGATGATTTAACATACTTCTGAGACTCACGAACACTAGAAATTGAAGAACGGGCCTCATTTAAACCATCTTGCACAATTAAGTTCAAAATATGTGCACAACATCTCACATGAAAAAATTTTCCATTGAACAATAGATTGTTTCTCTACAAGATTTCTTCTCACTAGTCTACAAAGTACCTCATTTCTGGATGCTTTATCCAAAGTGAGACCAAATATTTTTCTATCATTTCCCCAATCCATAAGAGATTTTAAAAGAACTTTTGCAAGTGAAAAGCCAATGTGTGGTGATTCAACCATCAGAAACTCAATAACACCCTTATGCAACTTCCACTCAAGATCAACAAAATGAATCGTGATACTCATATATCCCAATGTTTGATTTGATGTCCATAAATCCGAAGTAAGACTTAACCTTCCACATTCATTAATCAATATTTTTCTCAATTTCTCTCTCTCATTCTCGTATATTTTTTCACAATCGTATCATTGTGTTTCGAGACACACTGTCAAATTCTGGATTAAGACTTCTAGCAAAATTTTTAAATGTTATACGCTCTACAAATGTGAAAGGTAGTTCCAACATAATAACCATTTTTGCTAATTCAAGTCATGAAAATGCTTGATCAAATTTGAAGTTCAAATTTTGACTAGTCCGTGGGCTCTTGCTTTGTGAAGGACGTTTAGAACACTGAGTAGTATGCCGTGACAAATGACTTGTCCCCACAGATTTTGAACATGTAAAAGTGGCATTGCAATAATTACATACCGCTCTATTACTCCCGTCTTCTAAAACTTTCTCACTAAAATGTAACCAAACTTTTGAAATTCGTTTACGAGGACGTGATGAAGAGGAATGTGTCTCAGGTTCAGTGGTTGACAGATTTATACTGGATTCAACATTCAAACTCTCATTTAAATCCATCTGAAATGTAAAAAAAACTAAATAAATACGATAGACCACAGATGGGTTAGTGATAAAGCATGGCTGAAAGAAAAATTATATTCAGGACTAAAATCTTTGGGCATTTTTAATAAGACTGAAAGTATCAGAGCAAGATTCATTTGGCAAGAGTCCAATAATAAAAAGGATACACATCAGTTTTTCATATCCCACCATACAAGGGTATGTTAGTGTGCCATATGCCATGATTGAGGCATGTGTGCTAATACTCATATAATGATGAGTAAAGATCATTGTATACATATATATATACTGGTTATAAAAACCATATGCAGGCCGCAGGGCTGATTTATGCCCATAACGGGTCATGGTCAAGGTCTAATGATGGGCCTGGTTTAATGTATACACTCCGGGCAGGACTGAAGTTATATGTGCAGTCCTTAGGTCTATCTCATAGTAGAGAAATTATGGATAAATGTAATCTTTTAAGAGGGTGAGATGAGCTTAATATGGTGAGATTAAGGTTATAGTTAAATCCCATCAATACAACAATATGATGTATACCATATGGCATCAATCAAATATACGTGTTGATACTCACATAATGGTGAGCAGGGATCATCTTTCTGATTTGAAGGAATTGATTCCGAAAGTAAGAAAGCAAGAGGTTCATACAGACTGACCATAGATTAGACTGAACTCTGGTCTTCGAGTCTAGGTTCTAATCTGCCTATTTATAACAAATGAGAGAATGAAGATAGAGAGTGAAATCTCAAGATAAAACAGGATTGTAAAGTCTGGACATAACCGGGCAAAAGTCCCACACACATATTCCAGTTTTAGAAGATCTAAAAGTTAACAGGACTCTGAAATATAATATGCACCAATACATGCATCACATTAAGGCCAGAGTATGATCGGATAGAGCATAGTTCAACATGCTCCCTTCTGATTATCAAAAGAAAATTCCAGTTGATTCTTGGGAAGTCATGAATCGGCTTGAGCTGGCTGAGTATCAGCCTGACTTTGTTGTAACTTGGCTGGAATCAGCTGATCCTGGCTGGTTTCTGTCTGGCATTGGCTGGCCTGAAGTTGGGATCAGCAAATTGTGGCAACCTATTCCGATCCCAAATGGACCAACTGGTTCAGCCAAATTGTTTATAGTTATTAAAGAGTTTAGTAATATTATTTTAGAGTAGTCCGGACAAAGTACTACATACATATGGATCCGTGAGCGACGAAGCTTCTAAGAATCTGAATCGAGCGTGTGGGCTGTGTTTGACTTTCATGTGAAAAAAATGTAGTAAAAGGAGGAGGTGGTTTATTGGTCGGCCACACGAAATTCCCATGGTAGGAGGTGGCATTTATGATCTAAAAAATGCTATGAATCAAAGCCCTTCTTGCAGAAGCAGGTTGATCATGGAGTCTTCTTAGCTGGAAAGGAAGAGCGAAGATCACGGGAAGCATCCGAGAAGCCTATCCAAACGATGGAGAAAAGATTTTAAGGTCGAGTGGGCGAAAGGTTTAGGTGGGCGACAACCTCAGCTATTTTGATTCATTATGACGTGTGTATATATATATATATGTTTGTCCGACTGTCTTGGTTATCCTACTTTCAGGTTTAGTTTGGGTGTGGTGGTCGCCCACAACTGGCACTCCGCGGAAACGGCACATCAACCTAGCTGCCAAATCGTAATCTAATCTACAGTGGTAAACGCTTTGACAAAGCAGGATAAATCCAATTACAAGATGCTAAAATTGTCGGGATGAACGGGGAGTTTAACCGATTCTGCGTTAATTGTTCGCTAGCCAACAAGAATCGGAGTTCCGATTTACCTCAAAAGCAATTCAGCTTCAGAACAGGGGCTTACCAGTATTGACACCAGAAACGAAGATGCTCGGCCAGTAAAGCGGACTTACCGGCGCCAGCGAACAAGTGCGGCCCGGGAAAGAGCTTGCCGGTGCGGAACCAGGTGTTGAGAGCGCCGCCGACGGACTCGAACACGCCGAAGCCCAGCAGTATCGACCCAGCGTTGAAATGGCGTTCCCTGAACGATCCCTTCAGCAGCTCCTTCCTCTCCAGCCGGGGATGCTGCCGCCGGAGGATGCTGCCGCTGTGCTCGCTCTAGGGCTCCATCCTCCGTCACGGGCTGACGGGCTTTTGGCGGGCCAAGTCGACGGGCCGTCGATTGAGCAGAGACGGGGGGCCAAGCTTATTCGAGTAGCCCGTTTAATTTCGTTGAAGGGCTTGAGCCCGGCCCGTGTCCGAACATTTGACGGGCCGATGGGTTGAGCCCGCCCATTTGACAGGGCTAATCAACTATTCATTTAATCTATACTTCTCCATTTTAAGTGTTGTTCGGTATGATCTACGTAATTGCAAATAACTGTGTCCGTATTTACTTAATTAAATTCATTAGCAACTAATTCAGAGCACTCATATTCATTTTAAGCAGAGATTTTATGCGAGAGATTCCACCCAAAATCTCATTTGAGAATTTTCCTTGAGTAGATTCTTTTCCCCATCCTCGAAATCTTCTCTCCGACGCGAATACGTTACATTCGATCGAGATATTCTGATTCGATTCCGAAAAAAATTAACGAATTTAAAATTTATTTTTGTGTCGTATAAATTATTGGAATCGGAATCGAATATTTCGATAATTTATTAGAATCGGAATCAAAATCGGTTGATTTCGTTTCTGTTAATTTAATTTTGATAAATAAATAAATAAATATAAACATTAAATAAAACAAAGTTAAACAATTTTAAAATGTATTATATAAAATGATAAAAATAAAATTTTTAAAAGATAATATCAAATTTTAATAATTATACGTAAATTATCAATTTATTTTTTAATAAAAATTAATATTTAATATATATTTCGAAAATCATTATATTTTAACCGATTTTGATAACGGAATCAAAATCGAAACGCAGTGATTCTAAAATTATCGAAATCAAAATCGAAACTTCTTCGCTATAGTCGAAGTCGGAATCATTTCATTACCCAATCCGATCCGTCTGCGGCCCTGGATTTTGAGTTGTCCAACTATTTTGATAAAAATCGAATTCGTGCAGAATTCCTGCCGAACGTAACCTTTTAGGCACACAGGCAACCCTAAATCGATTCCAAACATATTACGGGTGCGTTTGGGAACTATGTGGAAGTACTTTTTTTTTACTTCTCCTCTGATCAGAAGTCCTTCTTATTTTTATGGTGCTGTTTGGTTATATTTTTTTTTCACTTTTCCTCCTTCTCGGAGGTAGAAGCGCGGAGGAGAAAATTTCTCCTTCCCGCGGAAGAAAAGCGCTCCCGTGCCCGCGAGGCTCCATCCCGCGCTCCAGTGCCGTCCCCGTCCGCGAAGCCCCCCCCTCGCCCGGCACCGCCCCTCCACGAGCCTCCCCGCCTCCGCGACCCCCCCTGCCGCGAGCCTCCCCCCTCCGCCCCTCCGCGAGCCTCCCCCTCCGCAGCCGGAGTCCCCCCCCTCACCCGGCACCGCCCCTCCGCGAGCCTCCCCCCTCCGCGACCCCCCCTGCCGCGAGCCTCCCCCCTCCGCCCCTCCGCGAGCCTCCCCCTCCGCACCCGGAGTCGCCCCCCCCGCGCGGCGTCCCCCCCCGCCGCGAGCCTCCCCCCTCCGCCCCTCCGCGAGCCTCCCCCTCCGCAGCCGGAGTCGCCGCCCCCGCGCCTCCCCCCGCGCGGCGTCCCCCCCGCCGCGAGCCTCCCCCCCCTCCGCCCCTCCGCGAGCCTCCCCCTCCGCACCCGGAGTCGCCCCCCCCGCGCGGCGTCCCCCCCGCCGCGAGCCTCCCCCCTCCGCCCCTCCGCGAGCCTCCCCCTCCGCAGCCGGAGTCGCCGCCCCCGCGCCTCCCCCGCGCGGCGTCCCCCCCGCCGCGAGCCTCCCCCCTCCGCCCCTCCGCGAGCCTCCCCTCCGCACCCGGAGTCGCCCCCCCGCGCGGCGTCCCCCCCTGCCGCGAGCCTCCCCCCTCCGCCCCTCCGCGAGCCTCCCCCTCCGCAGCTGGAGTCGCCGCCCCCGCGCCTCCCCCCGCGCGGCGTCCCCCCCGCCGCGAGCCTCCCCCCCCTCCGCCCCTCCGCGAGCCTCCCCCTCCGCACCCGGAGTCGCCCCCCCCCCGCGCGGCGTCCCCCCTGCCGCGAGCCTCCCCCCTCCGCCCCTCCGCGAGCCTCCCCCTCCGCACCCGGAGTCGCCGCCCCCGCGCCTCCCCCGCGCGGCGTCCCCCCCTGCCGCGAGCCTCCCCCCTCCGCCCCTCCGCGAGCCTCCCCCTCCGCAGCCGGAGTCCCCCCCCCCTCACCCGGCACCGCCCCTCCGCGAGCCTCCCCCCCCTCCGCGACCCCCCTGCCGCGAGCCTCCCCCCTCCGCCCCTCCGCGAGCCTCCCCCTCCGCAGCCGGAGTCCCCCCCCTGCCCCCGCAGACGCCTCCGCGCCTCCCCCCGAGCAGCCGGGCGGCATCCCGAGTCCCCCCCGGCAGACGCCCCCGCAATACGCCTACGGCGTGAAGAAAACAAAAAGAACATAACCAAACTACTTTGACTCCCACAAATGAGAAGACCTTCTAATTGGAGTGCCTTCGAAAAGAAGGCACTTCTAAAAGAAGTCCTTTGAGAAGTTGCCAAACGGACCCTACATTTCCAGGCCCTGCTTTTCAAGTCCCAAGACACACCCCCATCTCCTCCTTCCAGATCCACCCAACCTGCGACCGGCGCCGCCGGGCGACGTGCGGAAGATGGTAAGCGCCCGCCGGCCAGCCACCGCCGTGCCCTAGGAAGAGGCCACAGATCTGATCTGCGCCCTCCGCCATCCCCATGGCGTGCCTCGCCCTCGCCCTGCAGCCTGCCAACGGATCCGACATCCTTCTGCAGACGCGCGAGTGGTTCCCTCCGGCCCGCGCCCTTGTCGCCCTCTCCGCCTTCCGCCAGACCCGCCGATCCCACTCCGCCAAGCAGTCCTCGACGTCCGCAGCGGCCCCTCACTCCGACGGCCTCGACTCGGCACTCGGCGACGATCCCCTCGCCGCCTCCGGCGGCCAGGTCCTCGTGGGCCTCGAGAGCAAGTACCGCGTCGTCTATCGCCTCGTCAACGGTGTCTACGTCCTCGGCATCACTACGGCCGACGGCGACGGCGACGGCCGGGCCAACAATGTCTTTGAGTGCATCAACATGGTGAACCAGGCGGTGAGTGTTGTTGTGGCCGCCTGCCGCGGCGTCGATGTCACCGCGGAGAAGCTCCATCGCAAGTATCCGGAGATCTACATGGCGCTCGACATCGTGCTCCGGGGCGTCGGTGCCGTCCGCCTCGCAAACATTCTCTCGTCGATGCACGGAGAGGGGATAGCTAAGATGGTTCATCACGCTATCGATGCGGAGAAGCGGTTCCGAGGGGCGGACACCTGGGCCGGCGGTGCAGAGGCTATGGCAGCAGAGAGGCGAGCAACACTTGAGGCCTTCTCGAATGCGAGGTTTGAGCTTCCGCCGGAGACGCTGTCGGCAGGTGACGAGGTTGCGGTGGCCACTGCGCCTGTTCCGGACGAGCAGCAGAAGGATCAAGAGCAACAGGCCGAGGAAGCTCCGGAGGAGAAGGATCCATTTGCTGCAAGCGAGGCGGTTAACAAGCCACCAGAGGAAGCGCTTGTTGGCGGATTCAAGAAGAGCAAGGATGCATCGGTTTCTTCTGATCCGGCTTCGGCTCTCGTCGGACTAGAGATCACAGCGCTTCCTCCTGCCGCAGCCACGAAATCCACCTTTATTGGAGTCGAAGGATTTGAAGGCGATTACGGCGGCATTGAATTCAGCAACGAGGAGGCAACTCTGTCAGAGGCATTCGAAGGATTTGATAATTCCTTTGGCGGGGGTCTTGATGCATCAGAGTTTTTGACCACTACAAAGAAGACCCCCAAGGATCCTGATGCTGCTGTTCTTCAGCTGTTGACGACTGGCCAACCCAAGGCAGCGGGGACCGCAGAGAACGGAGCCGGTAAGGACATGTCTCTTGAGAATCAGCTGGTAACCAAGACCGAGATGTTGGGTCCAGAGATGCATATTGCCGAGGAGATCAGTGCGGAGTTTAGGGAATCCTTGCTTGCTCGGGTGGGCTTGTGCGGAATTGTCTATCTGAAAACTCTACCGCCAAAGAGGCAGGGCGATAAGGAGACGGAATTTTCTTTTAAGCTCGAGACAACACCTGGTGTTAAGAGGGTAGCACTGCAGGTTTCTCGCATCAGCAGCCTTGGAGATGGGATGTTCCATGTTAGAACTCCAGCATCGGAGGAGCCAATTCCCCTCCTTAAGTTCAGTTTGCAGCCCCGATTTACTCCGATACCTTTGAGGGTTCGCCTAGCTAAGCGACAAACTGGAAGTCTGCTTTCAGTAATGATACAATACGCAGCTAATCCAGCTTTCTCCATTCCACTTAGCAACGTGACGTTTATTTTGAAGCTTCCTTTTGATCCAACTCTGTTGACTGTGTCTCCAAAAGCAGCTTTAAGCAGGGAAGAGAGAGAGCTGAGGTGGCACATCCCTGATATCTCCCCCAAGGGGCCTGCTGGACGTCTAAGGGCTCGCATGCCTGTAGATAAGGATGCCGAGGATGGATCTGAGATGGATGTAGTTGGGATGGTGAAATTTGCTGCTGAGGGACTAAGCACCTTGTCTGGTGTTTCTCTTAAGCCCATTTCTGAAGGTAGTGATTTCTTTCTTGTTCACAATAGATATGCAAGTGGAAATTATGTTTGCAATTGATAGTGTATTAAAACGTGTGGTTGATTGTTTTGCATGTCAGTTCCACTTGAATGGTAATCCCCTGTAGTGTTCTTGTAACTGGCAACCACTGATGTGGTTTACTGGTTTTATTTGTCATATAGGCACCCTTTTGTTCCTTATTTTCTTCTGTCTTATAAATCAAACAAATTGTTGTATGCAATGTGACAGGTGGGTGTAAGAAATTGGGTAGCTTTTTATTGCCAATCTTACTTCGCAATTCAAAGTTAAAGTTTCTCCAATCTGACAGTCCATGACAATAACTTTGCTTTTTATTGTGTAGTATATTCAAGATGCATACTCTGATTTTGCCGTGAAGTAATTAGTTTAAAAGTATGTAGCTGGTCATTTTACCTGCTCTAGATGGTTTTTCTCTTCATATACATTTGTATTTGAATGTTCTGTATTCTCATTCGCATTCTTTTTCTCTCTTTTTCGTCAAAGATCGGCAACTTTAATTGGTTTGGATAAACAACAAGAAGTGAAAAGCACCTATTTGCAACCTTTCATCAATTGAGCCCCCTGTTGGTTGCAAAAATAGAGTCCATTCATAAAGCGAGTCTTCGGTGAAGTCAAGATGATTCGAATCCACAAGTAGGTTCAGTGTAGATGGGCAGGATTGGGGCCTTATTCATGCCTTACGCAAAAAATGTTGGCTCATATTACAATTGCATGTGCCTTCAGCCTACCATTACTTGGTTTCTTTTGTTAGGACTAGTGAAGAGGGGATACCTAGAAGGTCAAGGTGCGTCCCTCAATTATCAGAGTCCATGATGTGAATGATAAGGCCAAGGGAAAGTTGAATATTAAACGTATTCAAGCATTATCTTGCTTGACGTTCAATGAAATTATGAAGTGGGCAAGGAATCATCTGCCTCAAAGAAAAAAAAATTCTCAATCGAGAATTCTTCACCTTTCCGTGCAGCATATATTTGACAGAATGGAGGGTAAATGCATTTCTATGTTAAATGATTCACCTTGCAGCCGGGGCCAATCGAAAGATATATCTGTGCACTTACCAGTATGATTCAAAAATGAAATTCAAGAAGGTAGGTAGGTAACGCCATGGAGCAAGTTCCCAAGGTATTGTTGTGCCAGTATGTCAGAGCATTCATCAACGGGTGTGGATTCTCCACCGGCCCACTGCACCCCTCTGCTAAGCCTTGGGACATCAACGTCTCAGTGATGATTCCATAAGATCAGTACCAACCAGTAATCAGGTGCATTCAAGGCCATGTTTGGTACGGGGGGATAAGGTGGGATAAACCTGGTTTATCCCCAATCCTTCGTTTGGTACACAAATAAATTTTAATTTAACCTAGGTTAACTTAATCCGGCCTATCCCTAAAAATGGGGTTAAAACCAGGTTTAAGCCATCCCCCTGGTCGGTGGGATAAAAGGAATACGAATGGATTAAGACGTCATATCATATACACAAGCCGGGCAGGCGCGCGGCGGAGAGCGAAGCTTTTACCGTGGGCGGAGGAGTGCGCAGAAGGATGTGCTCCGAGGCTTCTGCAGCCGGCGGCGGGACTGCTGTCTTTGGGCGAGGGTGGGGAAGGGTCCAGGAAGAAGGAGAGGGCGTCGAAGTCGGACCAGACGCCGTCCGGTGCGGCGCTGGCGCGGCGGCGGGCCTCCTCTTTGAAGGCGACGAACTCGGAGAAGATGGATCCTCCGCACATCTTTCTCTGTCTCTGCCGCCGAGCGTCTTCTCCTGCACGGACGGCTAGCACCGGTGGTGATCGGAGAAGACGGAATGCACGGCGGTGGCGGGCAGCTCTTGCCTCCGTCGGCTCGGACGGATGCCGAATATATCAGAGGCGCCGCCATCGGTGGTTCCGGCCCTCAGGCATCGCTTTCCTGCTATTGGCTGGAGCCGGATTATATAATTCCATATTACATTTTTTATCCATTACATTATCATATATCTATGTCCATACATGAGCCGTAAAATAATTTATATTAATAATTTTAAAAACCTGGTGCACAGAGTCCGAAAATAGAAGAGCGCCGCCGGACTGCTTTACGCTAAAACTGGTTTTTTCTGACGTTGATATAGAACGTTGGAATTTTGATTGCAGATGTATAAATTTTTTTAAATATTATATGTTTCTAAGTCTGCACATATATTTTTGTTTTCAAAATTTTACCATGATAGAGTTACGCCGTAAACACGATAATATAAAAAATAAAGGTAAAAATATAAAAATATAGGATTATCCTCAAATTTATTTTTAATATATCAAACATAAGTTAAGGTTATCCTCTAAACTTATCTCAAGTTAAACCAGACTTAGGGTCCGTTTGGTTCATGAAAAAGAAAAAACGTGGAAAACATTTTACTGGAATCAACTTTTCATGGAAAAGTCCATGCAAGTCTCCTGTTTGGCTGATAGGAAATAATTTTCTTGAAAATTTTTTATATAGCAACTTTAAGTAAAAATAAAAAATATGTTCATTGTTTTAACCAGGTGTCTATATTTTTTTGAACATATTATTAAAAATTTTATTTTACTTTTATCCAAATATTCTAGTTGTGTATCATTTTACAAAATATATATGTTTTTAAATTTTATTATTTTATATGATAAACCACATGAATTCTGAATTAGTGTTTTTCAGTTAGAATACTTATAATTAAAACTATTATGTGATTAGATATTATTTAGAAGTCATACTTTTAAAAAATTACATATTTAAAATATGTGTTAAATTTTGTTTTTATTTTTTATTAAATTTTAAAAGTTTTTAAACAATTTAACTAATTTAAAATTTATCAAATATTTATTTGACATAACTTGTTATAAAAAAATTTATTTAAGATAGTGAGTTTTTACTTAGGGACGTGTTTTTATTCATTATGTACTGTACGTACCACCCGGCTGTGAAAAATGATTTACGATAGATTTTGGCAGATGTCAAAATCCTCAACTTGAGATAGTCAACGTAAATTGATTTATTTGACTCTCATATTCATGCAACCAAATAAAAATTTGAATCATCTTTTCCCGGAAAGTAACGCATGCATCAATTTTTCCAGCCAACCAAACGCACTCGTAGTAAGAATAGGGTCAATCACAAAGATTGGTTTATCCCTATCCCAATTAAGAGTTTGCGTACAATGTTTTTCCTTGCTGCTCTTGGGTTGAGCATTTGCCGTGGATTTATCTTCATGGCTCGCCTCTCTACCTTAATGTGACATCAACGACTATAATGAGCAATATGGTAGATAACTAATCTTCATTGTACCCTATTTGGTAACTAACAGTATTACGGGGGTGTTTGGTTGAATGATAAATTGAGTTTTTGTTATAATTTTATATTTTTATAATAAAATTTGTTAAAAGAGGTGATCGACAATTATTATAATTTTATGTTTTGAATAGAGTTTCTTTCTTGAACAAAAATCGAGGATCTAACCTTTTCTTGTCTGTGGTCTCTCACTTTGCTTGGTCATATATGAGACACGTTCTTTTTTGTTATTACATCTTTCCCAAACATGACAATTTTATGTGTAGCTCACATTTTATTTTAATATAAATTTTTATCATGAAAATATAAAAAATTTGTTGTGCAATCAAACACCCCCATTACAGATCTCTATCGTTGTCAATTTTCCAAAGAGCGAAAATAGAGACAACAAAACAAGCCGAAAAAAAAACGGTGGGTTGACAATATCCGAACATTACTAATGGGGTGTTTGGTTGCATGATAATGAAGGTTTTTGTTTTAATTTTTAAAAATTGTAAGAAAATTTGTTAAAAGAGGTGTTTGGTAACCATGACAATTTTATGTTTTAAAAGTGATTTTATTCTTAAACAAAAAAGAGGGTCTCACCTCTTTCTTTTTTCTTGTGGTCCCCCACTTTATTTGGTCATGTGTGGTAGTTACTCTTTTTTGTAATCACATCCCACCAAACATGATAATTTTATGTCATGAGTTGGTTCACTTTTTATTTTAATACAATTTTTTATCATGAAAGTGTACAAAAAATTATCATGCAACCAAACACCTCATAATATTTATAACCTGTTATATTCTTAGAACACTTTTTTGCTGGCACTTTTTTCTTTACTTTTTAAAATATTCTTAGTATATAACTATAACTTTCTCTCTTGATTCCCATGCCTTTTCACATTGATATTTCTTAATCTAATATGCATGTTTCTAACAAAACATACAACTCAAAAGTAGGGGTGGACACAAAACGGTTCAAATCAAGAAACCAAACCGAATCAACCCATTCAGTTAGGTTTGATTCGGTTTGGATCTCTTTCGGTTTGGTTCGGTTTGAAATTTTTTTCAAACCGATTTAAACCAAACTAAACCGTTTAAACCGATTTAATCAAAAAATTAAAAATTTTTATTATAGTATTAATAAAATGATATTTTTATAAGTTTTATAATAAAAATATTATTTATTTTAATTATTTTTAACTTAAAAATTATTATATATATAAAATAATTAATTTAAATTTTTTTTACATTTTTAGTTGACTCGAGAGGTTGATTCGGTTCGATTTGGTTTAGAAAAAAATAGTCCAAATTGGACGAAACCGAACGGTGCCCACCCTACTCAAAAGGAATATATAAAATTTCTATTAGAACTAAGAAAATTTCGATTCAATGTAAAGCTCTTATAAAAATCTCAGGCGTTGTTTCCAACTACAGACAACTGCCGGCAACCAGTCAAACTCATAATCATACTTGAATATTAATATATAGATAATTTCAAGTTCTGATGTGGGTACACTGTTAGCTACTTCATCAATATCATTTTAGATATGTATATGATACCAGTATTTTTGTGATAGGTTGGTTCAGATGGTGTTTGATTTGATTTAATAAAATGTCTGAAATATCAATTTAATATTCAATCATTCTCGTTAAACACAAAATATTAATTATCCAGAATAAAGAAAAATATATAACGAACCAATTAAATTTAATGATTTATCAAAATATTAATGTTTTTAAATTTTTTACCAAAGTTCTCAATGTTTAACCTCTTACCCATTCATGGATTAGACATCTTTTAAGTTAAAACAAAACGGGTCTTAACTAGGTCTCGTTTGTTCTTGGCTTAGTTGCTGTCTGAACCATTTTTGATCATATATCAAGATTTTTGATAAAAATTTCGAATACAGTAGTAACTTTTCCGTGAATCAATTAATTTTAAATGATACATTGTAAATTTTGTTTCGTCATAATTAAGATTTTAGATTTTTTATTAAATCAAATCAAATATCAGCACCAAAATTAATTTCGATATTTGATCCAAACAATCATACGTGGACAGGGTAATTAATTTTTTGAGTTGGGATAATCTCTTTAATATATAATATAATAATTTATTAAATATATGACATAATAAATATTAAATATTTTTTTGTGAAGTGTTCGAGGGAACTCTCTCTCTCTCAGAAGCCCTGTAAGAGACGATCCCAACTCTTGATCTTTTAATTGAAACCAGGTCCCATTTTAACCTCTCGCGCGTCTTTTCTCGGGGTTCCGGAGGGTGGCGGCGTTGCGCCACCGGCGGCGCTTCCTCCGCCGCCGGTGCGTATTGACCAGGCGGGCGCCCCGATGAAACGCACCGCCTCGTTATCCCCGGAGCAGAAGCCCACCTCGGCTTGATCTGTTCTCCTCCCGGAATCCGCGCCAATTTCACGTACGCGAATCTCGGGGGCGAGGCGGTCGAGCAGCCCACCCCCGCCGTCGCGCCGGGGAACGAACGTCCCCTCCACGGTCCTGCGCTCGCCCGACGAGGCCGCCGCCGTGGGCAGCTCCGACGACGTCTCAGTGCATATCTATCTGTCTCCCAGGACGGAACGGCGTTGACACGACTACGAATTCGATAACATGATATTTCAATTGTATTTTGATAAAAAAATAAAAAACTTTAATCGGAACCGTCTCCAGCCGTGCTACCTACCAGCAGACGGATCGAACTGCCGACCGTCCGGTGAACGGCCGGCGATGGCGGTGACTTCGCCGCCGCCGCCGCCGCCGCCGCCGCCGCCCGGGACACCCTGCCGACCCGACCGACGACGTTGCAGCTCCTCGAAGACGCTTGACTGCGGCGGCGTGACGAGCCACCGCCGTGACTGCGGGCCGGCCGGCGACGGTGAGAAGCTTGCGAGAGCGCCGGCCGACGAGATGCTCCGAGCTCGAACCGGGCGGCGGCATGCAGACGACGTCGGAGGCATCGTGTGAGGCTCCTCCTGACCCTCCGGTGAGAGAGTTTGGATCACTTCAGTTCTTTGAGAATAGAGCAAATACTCTGAGCTCTTAATAAAAAAAAAGTCATGAAACTAATCATTTGACAGCGGTTCAATGAATCTTTATCGACCTCTTGCAATCTTACTACTGACCTTAATCCAATTCGTTAACGATGGGTAATGAGTTTCTTAATGATTCAACTCTTTTCGATAATAATTTATCGGATTTGTTATTTGAATTAATCACCACTTAAGTGATCTAGAGTCTGACCAATTTTTATTGGAGACTGAAGATACTTTCTCTACCAGGGCCTGAGATGATCCGAACTCTTCTGTAAGAGAGAAGGTGTGCGAGGCCGGCCGGCGAGGTGTTGTCATCGGCGACGAACCGGAATCTGAAATCGGAAAATCAGATTCGGTTGGGATAAAATCTAAGGGGTTTGAGGTGATTTTTATTTTGTTTTCGGTAGATTATCGGAAAAGGAATCGTAATTAGCCGATTAAAGTATGTTTTCGTTTATCTCATTTCGATCAATTTTCTATCGGAATAAAAATTAAATATAATTAAAATATTAATTCACTATTTTTGATGAGAGAGGATGACAAAAAAAACAAAGTGAGCATGTATACAACTACACATGGCGATGGGACTATATATAATGACAAAAAAATCCCAACTCTTGTCTAAGAAGAAATTGTTTATAAAAATATAATATTGTTACAATTACCAAACATATTTTTTTAGCGATTTTCACGGTCTTTTTAACTGGTCACTCCTTTATCTCCATGACATTTGCTGACCATTTCACGATTTTCCAAGTAAATATCTAGAATAATCGCTAAAATGGATTCAGGAGATAGGAATATACACATTTAAATGAATTTTATTCTTCCAACGTGAAACTAATTTTGAGAAAATATGTTTGATCGATTAGTCTTCCACTCACAAATAATCTTAAAAACTTATATATATATAAATATATCCTGGTGTTATATTAATATTATATTAAAGTAATACTCATGTTTTTTTTGGTCACGCACTGGCCTAGCGGCCGCAGGTGTCCGCTGCACCACAGGCAACGAAGGTTCGAACCTCGTTCGAACCTCAACGAACACCCCCCCGTGGGGTGCCTGACTTTGACGCCATCAGAAAATGAGGCCCAGACCTTGCGCCCCCGGTCGTAAGGCCGTGCCAACTGAGCGAAGCTCGGCCGGCGAGTAATACCCATGTATCACGAAACCCAAAATAAATCGTCTTTCTGGTTGGGCAATATAATTTTAAGACAAAATATTGTATTAAAATCAAATGTATGTCAACCAATGATATGAAATTGCCGGGGAGAGATAGAAAAAGAAAAGAGTCGAATCATGCTTGATCAAGAAAAAAAAAACGAGGAGCCGCAGGATAAAAAAGGAGTTTAAATCTTTTTTTTCAAAAGAAATTCTTTGAAAATATAAATTTGTGATGGTCACTAATGGGATGTTTGGTTGCATGATAATGAAGGTTTTTATTTAAATTTTTAAAATTTGTAAGAAAATTTTTTAAAAAAAGTGTTTGACAACTATGACAATTTTATGTTTTGAAAATAATTTTCTTATTAAACAAAAAAATGGATCTCATCTCTTTCTTTTTTCTTGTGGTCCTTCATTTTATTTGGTCACGTATGGTAGTTATTCTTTTTTGTTATCATAACCCTCCAAGCATGATAATTTTATGTTTTGAGTTGACTCACTTTTTATTTTAATATAATTTTTATCATAAAATTATATAAAAAATTATCGTGCAATCAAACATCCCATAAATATTTTTTTCCAGACTCGATTTACTACGCTATCAAACACCAAATAAACGTTCGATAAGATTTTATGTTTATCATAGAACTAAGTCTGATGAAAGAAACCTCACATGCTGCCGCAGACCCTGTCAGATCCGAGGGTAGGAGAAGACAGAAGAGAAGAAAAAGAAAAAGAAGAGAAGAGGAGCGCGAGATTCCATGGCGGGGCGGTGCCAGCCTCGCCTCCCCACCGGACCGTCCGGAGGTCGATCCAGATTGGCGGCGCTGCGCCGCCGCACTGCACCGCACATGCCGTGCATCCCGTTCCGAGCAGCTCCGTCGCAGGACGCCGGCGGGCGACGCCCGCCCCTCCGCTTCGCCGCCGGCGGGTTCCGCCGCCGGTGACCGGAGAAATCCACTCGCCTCCGACGGCCACGGTAAAAGCTTGGAAAGTGGCGCCTCTTGGGCGTTCGAGCTTCCCGGCTGTGCAGGACACCATGGAGGACATCGACGGATCCTGAAATTTAAGGGCTCGGACCTCCTCGAGACGCCCGGAGGAGAAAGTCTCCGGGAGTGATCGGGCATGAATTGTTATTGAACTGAATTTCGTAATCAATTATATTGTAATTCGTAACGGCTCATCGACTATCCGTAACAATTTAATTCGCTTTGTAATTAGTTACACCGTATTTCGTAATGATTCACCTTATTATGAACGGTAGTATAACTCGTTACCAACTAAAATATAACTCGTTATGACCTAGATTGAACCGTCACGAACAAGAGATGAATTGTCATAAATCACAGTATAACCTGTTACGAAATTCAGTTCAGTAACAATTTACGTCGATTCACCTTTGAATCATCACTCAAGTGATTGAAAATTATGACCGCCTTCGGTGAAAAAATTGAGAAACTTTTCTCCTTCGAAAATTTGAGACAATCCGAACTCGAAATTCAACTATGGTAGTCGGTCACCTCTATTTAAAGTCGCCTATCAAAAATGATACGTGAAGAAATTAAACTAATTTATTATTTTTAAGATCTTAATTAAAAAATTTATTTTCTTGAAAATAATTTTAAGAGGAAGAACCACGCGAGAAGGTTTGCTGACGGAGGAGTTACAGTCAGCAGCACGCCTGCGCATCATGGTGATGGTGACGACGACGACGCCGGCGGTGGAAACTGGAGAAGAAGATACACAGAGAAGGAGACAAGATCCGGCTTCGCTTTCAGACACAGCTGCCGATCGATCGGAAGAAAATTCAACCGTGCGTGCATCCGGTCGATCTCAAGAGAGAATTAAAGGAGTCATTTTTCCGCAAGAAATAAAATAAAATTATCTGCTCGAGATCTACTCCCATCGATCGGTAATTTTTTTCAAAGCCCATCCTCTGCAACCTGGCAATTCTGCAAGCTGCAGGAATTTCGTGCCGGCAAGAAGAAGAAAACAGGGGAAAATATCTCTGCTTTTGATCAACAAGCAAGCAAGATCTGCAATCACAAGATAATTTATTTATATGTACACCATTTTTTTTTCTGGGTAATGGCCGGAGATCGATGCCGCCGCCGGCCCACCGATCGCCGCCGTCAACTCCGGCGGCGATTCAGAAGGTCATACGCCGCCGCGCCCCGCCCCGCCGGCCGACGGATGATGCACACGGCCGAGTCGGCGACGGAGGACGCCGTCTTGCAGGAGGTGTACGTGTCGACGAAGCCGAGCAAGTCCGTTATCGTCTTCCGCCTGCCGCCGGCGGCCTTAGGCGCCGCCGCACCGGCTCCCATCTTCCAGTACGGCCCGTCCTCCTCGTCGGCTGCGGCGTCGCGCTCCTTGGAGCACTCCAACAGCGCCACGGCGAACGGGTCCGCGAGGGGCTTCAGCGCCGGCCTTCTCTTCTTCCGGGGGGCCGACGGGAACGGGCTGGAGCTGGATCTCAGAGACGACGGCGGCGGCGGCAGCGTCCGGTCGGGGCCGCGCTGCTGGCGCTCCGCGTGCGGGCTCGGCTTGGGGACGCCCGGCTGCTTCTCCCACGAGAAGGGGATCGAGGAGGAGCTGCAGAATGGGGAGGCGGGGGTCACCGGCGAGCCGAGGAAAGACGAGCAGAGAGAAGACGGCGAGTTGGAGGAGTTGAGAGAGGAGGCCGGGGAAGACGACCACGAGCTGCAGGATTTGACGCGGGCGGCCGGCCTCCGGCCCTCCGCCGCCGGTAGGGCCGCGGCGGCGCCTGCATTCGGGGCCCCGGGCGAGAAGAACGCCGACGGGGAAGCCTCCTTCATGGCGACGGAGACGGAGAAGCGACGGGCCGAGGAGCCGCGCAGCGCCGCCGCCGCCTTGGAGTGGCCGCTCGCCTCCGCCGCGGCCGACCCCGTCTTCTAGCTCTCGTTCGGGCTCTTATCGGGTTCGGAGCCACGGAGGACGCCATAACGGTAAACCATTATTATATGGGGTGACCTTTCGCTTTCGTCGCCGTCCGATCGGAGCGTTATCGGGGCGGAGTAGGTAGGGGGAGAGGCGCATATCGGACCCGAGTGGGCCCTCCCGGGCAAGTCGGATTCGGATCCTACGGAGATCCGTTCAACAGTAGCGTAGCTAGCCTCGTGTGCGCCGCCCTCGGGCACCCGGGTCCCACCCTCTTCTCCGGTCCGGATCCGCCGCCAGCGCGGATTTCTTTACCTATCGTCATCTCGGATCCGGATCCGATCAGTTTTCATTTATTTCATGATTTGACAAAAATATTTTGAAAATAGAAGTGGGCCACAGATATGAACCGGAAATTATAGTAAAATCGTACAGATTTTGAGCTTGTCGCACCTAAAGCTTACGCATTACTACTTATGCTGTGTGTGTATATATATATATTTATTTTTTGCCGGATATTAAAAAGTAATGTTACAGTAGATTCGGCACTAATTAAAGGTCCTTAACTTTTCTATTGAATTTAATAAAAAAAATTTCCACGTGACGCGTTGAGAATTATTATCTCGGGAGATAATTATTTGGCCTAACGATCAAACCCCTTTTCTTTAGTTAGAATATATATATATAAATATATAGAGAGAGAGAGTGTGAGAGAGAATGCGACGTTTATGTGTTTTAAAATCTAAAAAAAGAAGTAAAGCTGCTATTTAAAAGCAGGGATATATTTTAAATTTTAAATTTCAGAAGAAGACCGATCGATGACAGCGGGGAAGACCGGCGGACACCACGAGTCCACGACGACGACGACGACGGAGCTGTCCCCCTCCTCCGTGATCCGGTACGCGACGACGACGACAAAAGAATTACTTGTTATGGGTTTTATTCAAAAATTGTGCTCTCCGCCTTCACAAACGTTTCCACCACCGTGCCCCCGTCGTCGTTACTATCTATATACGGAATTTTTTATAAAAATATAGCTAGATGATGGCGTCACTGTTATCTGACCCCCCCCCCCCCCGCTCAATAAAAATAAAAATAAAAAGATAGTGTCAGTTCCTGTCGGTTCTCTCTTTCATTGTGTGGGCCATGGTCTCTGTCTCTTGACCCTAAAAGAAACAATACGACAGATATTAATAGGGTGTTTGATTGCGCTTATAAAATAGTATTTTATCAGAAAAAAATATTTTTTTATAACGAAATTGTTGAAAAAATATATAATTTTATATACTTTTATTAAAATTTATTATGTAAAAATCACTGTGTGTGTGTTTTTTTTTTCTCTTGTGGAGGGCCATCCTTTCTAGCTGTACACGGTCCCCAACCTTTTTGTTTATTCATCTGACCCAACATGTTAATTTCGTGTTTATAAAATTTGCAGATATCTTAAATTTTATTTTAACATATAATCTTGTAAATATATATTTTAACGAGATAGGGAAGAAATTTTAAGTTAATCTTTGGTGCCTCCACTACGGTAGATTTCATTAATAATTAAAAAATCTTATAAATTGTTTTGAAAATGGAGATAGAAGAGAAAGCAATCTCTTTCCGGATCTCAGTTCCTATGGGGCTGTTTGGCACCAAAATTTTTCGAAGATAAATCATGTTTATCCCCTAAATTTTGGGGATAAACCTGATTTACCCCAAGTTATCCTCGTATCAAATATGACCTATTTGTTTTAGTTTGATTAATATCTAATCTCTAAATTGGTCAAAGATTAGATGGCAAATTTTTTTTTGTCTCCACTAGGTAAAACACCTCAATATAATGGTAACTTCCACGTAGAGCTGTTCTCAGTTTGGTTTGGTCCGGGTTATGACCGAAAAATTTAAACCCAAATCAAACTGAGTTGCCACCATAACCCAAACTAATCCAAGCCAATCTAAATTGGTTTGGTTTGGGTTGAATCGTTTTAAACCAAAAAAATAATGATCGTCGAACCTCTAGGTCGAATTGGAAATATTTAATATTTAGAATAATAAGATATTTAAGGTAACTTCTCCATTTGCTGTGGCCCATATGTTGAAGCTAGGGGTGTTCATGTAAAACCGGTAAACCGGTAAACCGAACCGAACTGAACCGAACCGTTCGGTTCGGTTTGGTTTGATAGCCCATGCATTCGGTTTTTTGAACCGAACCGAACCGATAATTTCTTATCGGTTCGGTTCGGTTCGGCACCTCCCCAAACCGAACCGAACCGGTAAACCGGTTGACCCGGTTTGATAAAGTTTGACCCATTTTATTTATATATTATATTACATTTTAATACATATTATATCAATTTTAAATATATATTAGTATAAATTTAAGTTAATTAGTATAAAGATAAAATTATATGTTATAAATAAAGTATTAATCTTTATATTAATCTTAAATAATTATTATAATGCATATTTTATTTTATTTCTATTTTTATTTATTTAAATATACATTAAACCGATGAACCGAACCGAACCGAACCGAACCGAACCGAACCGAACCACAATCGGTTCAGGGCTCACAGAATCGGTTCGGTTCGGTTCGGTTTGCCTTATCGGTTCGGTTTCGGTTTGGAAAAAAATGGGCCAAATCGAACCGAACTGAACCGTTTACACCCCTAGTTGAAGCCCATTACCGAGAGAGAGAGAGAGAGAGAGAGAGAGAGAGAGAGAGAGAGAGAGAGAGAGAGAGAGACGCCTATGGTACGATAGCTTGATCTTCTTAAAAGATTTTGGTCAACTGAATCTTAACCACCCTTGATATGGGGATCATTCTGTACATGTGCTGCCACACATGTAACATCTCATTTATCTCACATAGGAAGTTGAATTGTGGGTTTGCCCCCTTATAAACATCTTTACTATCACTATTGGAACATATAACTACACTCGACCTTGGTTGGACATCTTACACATTGAGGTGGATCGGGTTGAGGTTTAGTTCGGGTTCAATTGGGTTAATAATTTCGAAACCCGAACCAACCCGGCATTTTCGATTTGGATTGGTTCGGGTTCTCGGTTGGCCCGGTCGGTGAGCAACCCTACTCCCACGTAATCCAATTAATTTTGTTATAATTAGTTATCGATTTCGTAGATAAATAACTAGGATTTTGTGTTTTGAGAGAGAAATAACAAATGAAATCGACAAATTAGATGTTTTATCGAGCCGAATCAAACGTCACTAAACTTGATTATTGTAATCTAAAAGCCGAAAGGAGAAGAGGGCACCCTTTGGATGTGATTACGTCTTGTTTGAATGCTTTAACGCTGCATAGAATCGTTCAGTGCATTTAATTATCCATTTAAAGCCGACCAAATATTATGTTATTCGGTACAATATTCTCGGCAAAAAAAAACAAAACAAAACTCACCGTAGTAACTAATGGGGTGTTTGGTTGCATGATAATTTTTTGTACACTTTCATGATAAAAAATTGTATTAAAATAAAAAGTGAACCAACTCATGACATAAAATTATCATGTTTGGAGGGATGTGATTACAAAAAAGAGTAACCACCGCACATGACCAAATAAAGTGGGGGACCACAAGAAAAAAGAAAGAGGTGAGACCCTCTTTTTTTGTTTAAGAAGAAAATCACTTTCAAAACATAAAATTGTCATGGTTGTCAAACACCTCTTTTAACAAGTTTTTTTACAATTTTTAAAAATTAAAATAAAAACCTCAATTATCATGCAACCAAACACCCCATAAGTTTTATGTCCGCCAGAGTCGACTGTGTTGATCAAATTGTCTATAATTTATGCCCAGTGTATGTAATATTTATTTTCAAATGCCCATCCACGTTGTCAGGTGTCACCTAATTAGAGAAAATATTTATCTATGTTAGAATGTAATCAAAGGAGTCCAGAAGTCCAGAATTAGCAAGAAGTACCTCGACGACACTTTATTGTATGTGCATATTGTGGTACTATTCCTGATACTTTTGTGGGTTGCTTGAAATGAGGAGCAATGAATTTTAGCCAAAGATTATTTGGCATCGAAGGTATCACTTACTTAAAAATTCTCGACCGTTCGACGTAACACTTTGACTTTGAGATTTGTAAGATGATATCGGAACACGACGCCGACATCATTGCGAAGGAGAAGTTCCCTCCTCTTCTTCCTCTGTCGGCGGGGGAAGGTGCAGGGGGCTCCATCTCCCCTTTGTTAAAGTCGCGCAATTCCAGATCCGACGAATCAGTTTCTACTTTCTACTTTCATCTTCACCGTGTCATCGTAAGGCGCGGCGGCCGCTAGTTCTTTTGAGCTGTTAAAGCTAGTATCACTGAGGATGACTTATTCTCGATCGTATGCTTGATCTCGAGGGTAAATCAGACTAATTGGGTGTTTGGTTGCATGATAATTTTCTGTACACTTTCACGATAAATAAATGTATTAAAATAAAAAGTGAAGCAACTCATGACATAAAATTATCATGTTTGGAGGGATGTGATTACAAAAAAGAGTAACTACCACACATGACCAAACAAAGTGGGGGACCACAAGAAAAAAGAAAGAGGTGAGACCCTCTTTTTTTGTTTAAGAAGAAAATCACTTTTAAAATATAAAATTGTCGTGGTTACCAAACACCTCTTTTAACAAGTTTTCTTACAATTTTTAAAAATTAAAACAAAAACCTCAATTATCATGCAACCAAACACCCCATAAGTTAAATGGGGTCAAACGTAATTTTATTAATAAAACATGACACAATCTAGAGGTAAGACAGATTTATTCACAGCAGTGTGGTCGTCGGAAACCACGATGATGACACGTAATTAAAACGGAGAGAAATCGAGTCATCACGGGATAATTCACAATGTGAATGATAGCAAAATAGGGTGATTTTATTTAAATCGGAATCAAGGGAGCATGAGCTTGATAAACAGGAGTATTGATAAAAGGGACAAGCAGTTCCACCGTGGACAGATAAGACAACGGATAAGATGAGGACGCGTCGGGCCCGCAGGCGTCGACCGCCGCGCCCAAAACAACACGTGCGCGGGCGTGGACCGGCGATTCGGACGGACCGGCCCCTCGGCGAAGACCGCCGCCGGTCCGCCGCCGGCCCACGCGCTCGACGCCGGTCCCCCTCCGAGCCGGTTGGAGTTATTTGTCTCTGTACGCTCCGGAATGCCCTCCCCGTTGACCAGGCGAGGATGTTAGTGCAAAATAGTGGGATCCGATATTTTTGATAATTCATAGCATACATAAATAGTTTAAATTATAGGAATGGAAATTGGATATTCCGATTACTTATCAAGATCAGAAATAGAATCGGGTGATTCTGTTTTCGTTTATTTGATTTTGATAAAAAATAAATATATAAGTAAAAATAATTAAAATAAAGTCAAATAAATCCTAAAATATAATATATAAATTGATGAAATGATAAAAATAAATTTATAAAAATTATATCAAGTTTTATTAATTATATGCAAATTATTAAATTATTTTTAAATAAAAATAATATTTAATATCCGAATCGAAAATTATCGGATTCGATTCCGTTAACCGAATCGAAATCGAATTGACATCGAAACATGGTGATTCCATAATTTTTGGAATCAAAATCGACGCACTTTAACCCTTATCGGATTCGGAATCATACTCTATGATTCCGCTACCGAATCCGACTCGTTTACATTCCTAGTCCAAAATCAGTTAGATATAAATAATACAATCTATAAAGATAATAAAATATAAGTCGGAGAGTACTCTATGCCCCTCTTTGACCAAAATATCGATAATTATATCATATTATTTTTGATATTAATATTTTTAGAAGATAGATATTTCTAAATTGATACAAGAAGACACTTGTGTCACGTACGTGATATATTTTGTGTTTTCTGCAAGCTTTAAAATTGTTCTTATCAATCGGACATTTTAGTAATTAATATCGATATCAATATCTAATTTATTAGTGATGGAGGTGCTTGATACTTTTACCAGGCAATGCCCTGGCTATTGAGGTGGAGAATCTCTTACGTCCCGTTTGGTAACACTATTACGTACGTACCTCTATCATTATCAATTTTAAAATTAATATTGATAGGAGTTAAATTAATATTGATAGGAGTTATCAAGAAGTGTTGTATCAATTTTAAAATTTATAGTGCAAATAAAACATATTAAGTAATACAAGTGTCAACTTGTATTACTTTTGATATCGATACTCCTACATTTGAAAATATTAATATCAATATTGATATGATATCAAAAATGAAACTCTAACCAAACAGGACATTAGCTATATTTTATTTGTACCAACATATGTTTAAATATATAATCTAATGGCCTCTTTGGTTAGAGTTTCAAATTCGATACTATATCAATATTGATATTGATAATTTTAGAAGTTGGTGTATCAATCTCAAAATTGATACAAGTTAACGTTTGTATTACATAATGTGCTTTGTTTTCACTATTAATTTCAAAATTGATACTATTAACCAAACATTTCTCAGTGATTACTAAAAATAATAATTTTAAAATTGATAGTGATATAAGTGTCATATAGTGTTATCAAACATGGCTTAAAGTCATCGCTTACAAATCGTTTAACGGTCGCAATGTTAACTATAAAATAGAATCAAAATATTATTTCAAAACATAATATTTCAAGACAGCACGACTCAGATATTATTTGAATTCATAATGGCCACACTTATGGAAGTAAAACTAAACTCTGTGTTTGATTCAACTTTGCAATCTCAAAAAACAAGTACATGCAATTGAGGTATATATTTAGTTGCATGAGAAATTAAGTTGGTGTTGATGTTATTATAAAAACATGTTTTTCCATTGAGAACTTGTAAAAATGGGAGTTGGGCAAATCATTATAAAATTAAGTTTTATAGAGAATTTCTTTTTTTTTTTGGACAATCTTGTGGGGTTCTCACCTTTTCTATGTATATAGGTGGATTGGTACTGTCTGCCCGCCACGGGTAGACCTCCAAGTAAATATACCATATATTGAATTTTCATTCCAATTTTTATAATAATTATGATATTATAATTTTGATTCATTATTAATGAACCATGCCATTCAAGGTGCACCTATTGCCAAGGATTTCCAAAATATTTTTCGTTATTTAGATTATTTGGGAAAAATGAGGTTTTTCTTGTTTATACTAGTCGAAATCTGATTATTCTATTTTTCATTTTCGATTTTTTATTTATTTCCAGATAAACTCAACTAATCAATTTTTTGATAATACTAGTCGAAATCTAATTATTCTATTTTTCATTTTCAATTTTTTATTTATTTCCAGATAAACTCAACTAATCAATTTTTTGATAATACTAGTCGAAATCTGATTATTCTATTTTTCATTTTCGATTTTTTATTTATTTCCAGATAAACTCAACTAATCAATTTTTTGATGATACTAGTCGAAATCTGATTATTCTATTTTTCATTTCCAATTTTTTATTTATTTCCAGATAAACTCAACTAATCAATTTTTTGATAATCTCTTGACTCAAGATCAGAAGCAAACGTACGCGATATACTATTTTTATTTTAAAAAAACTATCTAATTTTTTTAAAATGATACCTTTTATAATTTTAGTGGTCATAATATTTATAATATATTCATGTCTTAACTTAATTTTTTTTTATTTCGGTCTCGGGTTTCAGGAACGTTCTGGACCCGCCGAGTCGCCGACCCGGGGCGGGGAGACTCGCTCAGCAGAGAAACCGCCCCTTCCTGGAGCTCGGGCATGCCGTTCTTCGCCACGCCCCCGAACCCTAGATCTCCCATCCATTGCAGCTTGCCATAGTTCTCGAACGAGCGGTTGTACGCGGGGGGTGAAGACAGGGCCATGGAGGTGTCCGACGAGCTCCCTCACTGCGTGGGGAGGCTGGAGATCGCCAGCCCCAAACCCGTCGGGTTCCTCTGCGGTACCCTCCCCGTCATAGCTGACGCGAATTCCTTCTCCCTCCCACGCTCCGCGCTTGTGCCATCGACGTCGCAGAGGTGAGCAAAATCACGCATCTGGCGTCGGCGGGTTATGCGCTCCTTCTTCGCGTATCGTCCTTTTGATGTCGGTTTCTGGTTATCTGATTGCCCTGTTTTGCGACGGTGTCTCAGGATGGCGGCACCGCGCTACCAAATGCTGCCCACGGAGACGGACCTTAATTCCCTTCCTCTACTGCACAACATCCCTGAGAAAGTCTTGCCACCCTCGGATAAACCAGGTCAGAACTTCTCTCTCTCTCTCTCTTCTTTCTAGTGTGTGGCTTTTATCTTCCGTAGCTTAAATTTACATGTACGGACTACGCAATGTGGAATTATATGCTGCCGGAACGTAATAGACTAAGCTAATTTCAACATAAAAAGTGTGCAAAACGTAAAGAAGCTTCCACGGCAGTAGGAGTTGATATTATGACATGCATATGATTATTAAATGGACTGGTTAAATAATTTGGTCACAGGGTCCAAATGCCTGGCTAAATTGATCAAGATCAATATCAACTATCTAAATTGAATTTACACTCAATCCTAAAAAGAATCTTTTGTCTCGTAATGTCCTTAAGTAGAAGAAAGCAACACGACCAATGGCTAGGGGACTGGCCAGGACTCTAAAAGACAAATACAGCGCCAATTATACTGTCAAGTGTATCCTTAGTTTCAGGGCAATGCTTGCTAAAATTCATGGAATTCGGGGATAGGCGTGCAAACGAACCAATACACTTGACAAGTAGCTTGAAACTTGACTCGACATGTTTATTATGTTAAATGAACAAGCTTGAACAAAAAATAAAGTTTCGATACATTAAATGAGCCGAGCTTGAATAGACTCCCGCTATAGTCAATAAACTCATGAGTAGCTCGATTAAATACTTTATTGAATATTTATTTTTTAAAAATTATGAGTATTAATAGTTATATATTGTCACATAAATATATGAAATAAGTCAATTTTTTGTGTTTAACCTTAAGACTGTGTTTCATAAATGAGTTAAAGTTAGAGTTTCATAAACGAGTTTAGATGATTTTGAGCTTTATAAACAAGATTATATCGAATTTGAACTTAAGTCGAGTTGTTATTCGAACTTGAGCTCGAGCTCGACTCGATTAAGTAACGAGCCAAGCTCGAACAAGGTTTGAGGGTATTCGTAAGAGCTTGAGCTTGAACTCATGTAAAGTAAATGAGTAGAATTTGAACTGCATAATACTCAACTCAACTCAACTCATTTTCACCCCTAGTCGAAGATAGTTTCTGAACAACTACACAACTATTCACATAGTTTCTTTTCCATTAATATGTTGTCATGATTTAATTTAGCATTTACGACTTTGGTGCTTCCACATATGTCTTGGTCCAAGATGAGATTTTATGGAATATACATAGTTAGATTAGTGTGTTTCTACATAATGTAATAATTAAAGGTTTATAAACCTTTGAAGCCACTAGACATGAATGTAAACTTAGCAGCTTCCCATGCAAGATAATGTTCATAAATGTGTGATTTCCCCATTTAATTTTTGTTTGATATGCATAGTAGTTTACTCTTTCCAACCTGATCCAGAATTGTTTGAGGCTTATGCTTTGGTGCATAAAGTGGATGCACTTTTTTTGATAGTGGCAATAAACCATGGATTGCAAAATCGGCTGATCCAGATTGGAATCGGCTGATTTCTGGATTGGATCAGTCCTTTGCGATCCAATTTTGCCCCATAGACTCGATCCAAGCCAATCTCCTGGTGGCTGAATCACACTGGATTGGGAACCGGTTTGACTGATTATGAAATGATTCCAGTGATTCGTCACTGGAATCTGGGCTTGTGTTGCATAGACAGTTACTGGGTAAACATGGGATCTGCAGGTCTCGATGAACCTGATATGGCCAGATAATCACCGAATCCCAAGGTTGCTAGATGCTGTGGTGCCCTTATACGGCCCATTTTGGGGCCGAAATTGGCCCCAAAACAGCTTAGATCGAATTGGAATCTGATCTTGTCTCTTATTTTGTGTTGTTTTAGTGCTTTATGAAGAACTGATCCGGACGGATTCCGTATCAGAATTTCTCCCGGAGAATTGGCCGATTTTCTCAATCCGATCTGGATCCCATCCAATTCCGATCTCATGATCCTTGCAATAAACCTATCATAGATTACATTAACCAAGTAAAAATGGTTACAAAGCATAGCAAAGAAAAAGAGAAGAGAGAAAAGAGAAAATCAAACACAAATTGGATAAAGCTAAAAAAGCTAAGCTAAGCTAGCAGAAAACAACTTAACAGCCTCAATTCTCATAAAATTATAAAAAAACTTAACGAAAGAAAAACCTGCATCATGTAAAAATGACTAGAAAAGCTTCATCAGTACGGTTGGCTCACTTCTTATCCATCCCACTCACTCACCTCTTCCAATATGTTTCTGTCCATTCTAGTGTGAACCAACCTCTTTTTTGACAAGCAGGATTTATTTGGGCTCCAAGCGAGCTGAGAATGAGCTAGAATTGGCCTGGCTTGGCTGAGACTCAACATATACCAGCCATTGCCAGTCTGGGTCCCCAATCTGGGGTTGGTCTAGACTCTGGACTCATGATTGGTCTAACTCAGCCAACTGAGGATGATCGGGCCAGCCAATCCAGTACAGCTGGATCAGCCAATGCATCTTGATTGGTTGATCTTAAGCCCAGACAATTCTCACAGATCCATAGCACGAGTATCAGCCTGTGTCCCATGATTGGGATAGGTCAATTCCAATTAGGATTGGTTGATTCTGCTCCAGATTGTCCGATCCTGCATTTAATGTTCTTGATGGAGTTTTGATGTTATCTTTTGATAGCATACTCATTAGAAAATTCATCAATACATCCTAGAACTTGATCTACTGAAGTGTTTACATATTTTATTATGTATGCATTCCTATAGATAGTAGAATTTTGATGTAATCAAACCATGATTGAGAGGATGAAATCATGCTAGATAGTCAGAAATCTATTCCAGTTCAAGTAAGAAATTCAGTATGATGATTGACATTGTGTTTAATAATTATATTGCGTATATACTATGACAATTTACATTGTGTTTAATAATTATATTCATAGTTGTCAAGGCGCCCGCCTAGGCGCCCAAGGCGTCCAAGGCGCCATCCTAGGCGCCCAGGCAAGGCGCCTTGGGTATTTTTACATCATTAAAAAAAATAATTTTGAGAAGTTTTCCCCCCTTGATACCCCTCACAATGGACACTTATTTAATGATAGTTTGAATATATTAATATATTGCACTATCACTTATACTATCATACATATTTAAGATTTATGATTATAAGCATATATTATATACTTAATTAAGTTTCTTTTCAGTTCTTTATTCTCTCTCTCTGTCTCACTTATACTATTACATATTTTTTTGGGTTCGGGGGGCTTCGCCCCCTGACAACCCCCCACAAGGGGCACTGTCCCCATGACCTCCGCGACCTGACCGCGCAGGTCGATCCGCGACTACTCTGCGCTCCCCCATTTAATAATATTATAACAATATTTTACCATCACTTATACTATTGCACATATATAAATTTTATAATCATAAATAAGTTACATACTTAAATTTTATAAAAATCTATTTAACTTTCTTCTCTTTCACGCACACATCATATTTACTTATGTGCATTGATAAAACACTCATATTCAATTATAACATAAAAAATATAATTATATTTATGCTTATTTTTATATATAACAACCTCCCGACTCAGCCTTCCTTAATTACCGCCTAAGCGGCCGCCTTGTCGCCTAAGCGGAATCGGTACCCTTCGACGCCTTGGACGCCTTGTTGCCTTGACAACTATGATTATATTGCATATATACTATGACGATTGACATTGTGTTTAATAATTATTTTGCATATATACTTTTTGGAGAATATTTTGTTGAGCAGCCAACATTGAGATTTGTAGGGTAGAATTTGCAAGAGCCTGAACTTTGTATCACTTTCTCAAGCTTATAGACCTGAAAACATGGAAATTTTGTTGTTTACCTTCATGAAAAGCTTATAGACATGAAGTACATATCCAGTTCATCTGTTTACGTTACATAGTTACAATTTGCATTATGAGATGCTCCTGTGTATTGTTTGCTTATAGTTCTTGTGGTAGCTAATTTGCTTCTGCATTTGGCAGATCTACGCAGGGAAAATGACCCTGCTGCTCAGAATCTTTCTCTAAAATGTGAGGCACTGGCTGTATCTGGCCTTACAGAGTATGGTGATGAGATAGATGTAATTGCCCCTACTGATATCATGAAGCAGATCTTTAAGATACCTTACTCTAAGGCTCGGTTATCTATCGCTGTACACCGTGTTGGGGACACACTCATTCTAAACACTGGGTATGTATCCTGTCCAATTTTGTGCTGTCTATGTAGTTTCTAGTTAGTGTTGTTTCAAATGTTGTTGTTTATACCAGGCCTGATGTAGAAGAGGGAGAAAAAATGTTTAGAAGGCAAACCAATCAATCAAAGGTGTCCGATCCTTCGATTTTTTTGAACTTTGCGATGCATTCGGTTAGAGCTGAGGCTTGTGATTGCCCACCTAGTCATTACCCGGATCCAAAAGATGGAGGCTCCACTATCTTACCAGGACATTTTGAGCATGAAGAAAATGACTTCGTGCCTTCACCAAGTCCTCATGTTAGCAAGCCTCAATTTCTTGGTCGAAGTGCCAATAATCGCCACTCTGGTGGATATTCAAAAGGATGTGAAGATAAGTTGTTCTGGGATGCAAGGAGTAAGCGGAGCACAAAGAGGAATGCCTCTATCAAAAACACTTCCATCGTCAGTGAGAAGAATTGGCATCCCATTCAAGAGATGGATAAATGCAGGAAGGTTGGGAATAATGGTTTTCTTAGAGTTACCTTTTGGCAATTCCACAACTTTCGGATGCTTTTGGGAAGTGACTTGCTTGTGTTTAGTAATGAGAAATATATTGCAGTGAGCCTACACCTGTGGGATGTCGCAAAGCAGGTAAACCACAATAATGCTGGTCTTTATTTGAGCTGCCCTATTTTTCCTATTTATTTAATGTTGACTCTTATAGGTTACTCCATTGACATGGCTTGAAGCCTGGCTTGATAATGTCATGGCCAGTGTTCCTGAAGTAGCAATATGTTACCACCAAAATGGTGTAGTGCAGGGATATGAGCTTTTGAAGACTGATGATATATTTCTACTTAAGGGTATATCTGATGATGGTTCTCCAGCATTTCATCCACAGGTTGTTCAGCAGAATGGTTTATCAGTTCTACGGTTTCTCCAGGCTAACTGCAAACAAGATCCTGGTGCATATTGGGTATGCTAATTCTGTGAACTCTTGTAACCCATTTTACTACCTACTTATTATGGGGGATTATCTTCCCTCTTGATAAAGCACAACCTTGCCTCCATGTAGTGAACTTCCTCTGATGGCACAAAAGTTTCTAAATGTTTCAAGTTTTGATGTTGTCAGCTCTATAAACGTGCCGGGGAAGATGTAATACAACTTTTTGATCTGTCGGTCATACCAAAAAAACATCAACCCGCTAGTCATGACACAGGTTGTGGTTCTTTCTCATCTCTACTACATAAAGAGAGAAGGAACTCATTATTCTCCCTTGGAACTGTTCTGTATCGTGTTGCACATAGATTATCACTTTTAAAGGTATCGCATACTTGTGTGCCTGGTTTTTCTCTTTTCTTAAAAAGTTGATGTGCTTATATTGTATGATTCTCCATTTCAGTCATACGAGGACAGCACAAAATGTGTGGGATTCTTTAAAAAGTGCCTAGATGTTATGAGTGAGCAGGACCACTTGGTATGTATATCAGTGTAAGCATACACCTGTCTTTCAGTTTTATGCTTTATCAAAAAGCTAGTCTAATGTATCTTGTTGTGAACTTACATGAATATAGATTGTCCGGGCATATGCTCATGAGCAGTTTGCAAGGTTTATTTTGAAATGCCATGAGGAACTGGATTTGACATCAGAATTTTCTGTTCTAGAATCTGAGGTTACTGTTACTGATGTGAAAGATGAAGATTCATTGCCTTCTTGTGAAATGATCGAATCAAGGGTCCATAATATGGTACAACCGGAAGATGGTGGAGATATACCATCAAGTGATGCGAAATTAGCTTCTCAAAGTTCAATCACTGAAACACCTGAGTTATTTAACATGGAAGCAGGCTTCTCTATGCTAAGAAGCATGGGCAGTCCCTTGCAAAATCAAATGGAAGGCTCTACATCTACTCATAGGAGAAAAAGTGGGCTGGCTGTATGTCAGATTTCTTCAAGCCTTGCAAATTTGGTTCAAACTGTTACTGATCCAGTTTCTTCAAAGTTGGCTGCAATTAATCATGTGTGTCAAGCTATTAAGTCTCTCAGATGGAAGCGCCAACTGCATAACACAGAAGGAGATTTCTTAGACAACAGTAAAGTTCATGATAAGTCAGCACCTAGCTCTTCCTCTGTATGCACATGTGGTGATCCTGATTGTATTGAAGTTTGTGACATTAGAGCGTGGTTGCCCAGATTTAGGATGGATGACAAGATGTGGAAACTTGTTCTTCTGCTGGGTGAGTCCTATTTGGCCCTGGGTGAGGCATACAGAGATGATGGTCAATTGGAGCAAGCCCTTAAGGTTGTTAAGTTGGCAAGTTCTATTTATGGATCTATGCCTCAACAGCTAGAAGGCTCACAGTTTATATCGTCAATGGTTGGCAGCTCAGTGTCACACGCAAAGTTTGAGAAGGAACATGTAACTGCAGATTTTTCGATAAACAATCTGCAAGATGTAAAATCGAGTTTAAAGGACCATCATTCTTCATCTCATAATTTCTCATTGAATTACTTGTTCTGGGTGAAGGCATGGATACTTGTTGGGGATGTTCATGTCGAGTACCAAAGGATGCAGGATAAAGATGTTCCAGTGAAGGTAGAAAGTAAAAAACCAGACAGAGAACTACAACTGTCAGAAGAAGTTGTAAGAGAGGTGAAAAGGCTTAAAAAGAAATTGAGTCAGTACAACGAGAGTTGCAGCACTTGTTCCTTGATAAATTGCAGTTGTAGGAATGATAGGGTGAGCAGTGGTAACAGCGCAAGTAGTAGCCATGATTCCCCTTCTACTGTTTTTGGCAGGAAACAGAGTAGAAAATCCAATGTAAAGGATTCTAAACCTGTATCAACCTTAAATTCAGAAGACTATCACACAAATGGTGAAGTACTGAGGATTGATTGCTCTAAAAGTGGAAATGTGCAGATAACTAATAGGAGAGATGAGTATCTTAATTCTTCTGAGGTAGTTGCTATTGACGAAGATCAGTGCACTATGGAGACTCCACTTACTGATTCTGGAGCAGCTGCATCAGGACCTGATGAGAAAATTGTTCCTAGCGTGAAGTATGGAGGAATATTTAAGTTTCTCAAAGGTCCAAAACTCGGAGATACTGAATACAATCTCATGGCTGCTGTCGAATGTTATGATGCTGCTAAGAAGGCAATGAATGGGGATCCTGGTTGTTCAGCAGGGTTGCACTCCGTTCTTAAGAAAAGGGGATGGGTTTTCAATGAACTAGGGAGGTGTAGACTTAATAGAGGCGATCTGCATGGTGCTGAACTTGCATTTGCAGATGCCATAAAAGCTTTCAAGAAGGTCCCTGATCATATTAATATTATACTCATAAATTGTAACATAGGACATGGCCGAAGAGCTCTGGCTGAAGAATTGGTATCCAAAGGGGAAATGCTAAAAGACCATGGTTGTGCATTCAGACAATCTATGAGAAGTGCCAAAATGGAGTACGTTAAATCCCTGAAATACTATGAGGCGGCAAACACTGAACTTAATGCCATGGGTCAAGAGGCTGACTCATTGTTGAGAAACGAAGTGCATACACAATTTGCTCACACGTATTTACGTCTGGGGATGCTTTTGTCAAAAGAAGATATATCTGCAGATATTTGCAGCAAGGGATTTTTTGAAGAATCAGCAGTCAGTCTTGTTCATAATACTGAGAGGTTTAAGTTGAAAAGGCATGATATTTCTGCCACAGTTGCTTTTAGAGAGGCTTTGTCTTTATATGAATCTCTTGGTGAATTGCGAAAACAGGAGGCTGCTTTCGCTAATTTTCAGCTTGCATGCTACCACAAGGATTTGTGTTTGAAACTATCGCTTATGGGTGATAGACAAACGAAGCATTCAAAATTCAAGTGTGACACTAGTCAGAAGTTTAAGCTGCATGCTTCTTTAGCAGAGCAGAACTGGCAACAGGCCTTAGACTTCTACGGTCCAAGGACGCATCCTGTTATGTATTTGAGCATTCTTTTGGAGCAATCAAAATTGTTATCAAGTCTTGCTGACTCTTCTGGCTCAGCTGTGGTATGTTGGTAAAATTTTATCTTGTTATTTGTAGGTTTTATTAAGTCCATAGAGATTTTAGAGAGAAGTAGGCAGGATGTGTTTCATCTTTTTTGTTTTATATGAATTTGTAAATGTCCAATTCCCAGAAAACTGAACTTCCAATTTGAGTAACCATTTCGGTAGGACTATTTGATGCGGGACAGAAGAGGAGGTGCCGCCATCCTGGTGCGCGTCGGTGGGCCCGAGGAGGCTGTGCCGAGGTGATGGTGACCGAACCAAACTGAACCGGTCCGAAAGGTGCTGAACCGACCCCGGACAGCGTTGAACCGCGTCGAACCGGGCTGGAAACTGCTAAACCGGGCCTGAAATCCACTGAACCGGACCCCTCGGCCACTGAACCGACCTTAAAATGCCTGAACCGGGGTCAAACAGGCCTGAACAGGGTCAAAACTCACTGAACCGGCCCTGAACCGGCTTCTGGATGGGTGAACCGGGCCTGAACCGGCCTCTGGAGCGTCGAACCGGCCTTGGAATGCGTTGAACTGGCCTGAACCGGGCTGGAACTGGTCTGAACCGGGGTAAACCGGTGTGAACCGGGGTAAACCGGTGTGAACCGGGCTCGAACCCGGCTGAGCCGGCCGCTGGCCCGGTCCGGCCCGTGGACTGCGTACGCGCGAACCGGCCGCGGCGAACCGGCCGACTGTCGCTCGCGATGCTTGCTCGCGTGAGCGACTTTACCTCGGTGGGGGGGTCGTGGCCGCCAACGGCGGCGCCGCGCGACCGCGCGACTAATCCTCCCCCCCAGGGGGGTCATGGCGTGCCGCCGAGAGCCCGATCGAGAGGGGAGAGAGATTGCAGAAGGCGGGGGCGGAAGCTGCGAGCGGCGTTGTCTTCGTGTGCAGCGGGTGCGGCGGCCACCGTGGCCGGGAACGGAGGGGACGACCTCGGCAGCGGCGGCCGGAGACTCCAACGGTGCCGCCTGGTCCTCCTCTTCTCTCCTCCTCCGTCGTTGTCGGTTCGGCCCGCCGGAAATGTCACCTCTCGCGGGATCTTCGACGGTCGACGGAAGCGGGGTTGGGAGTCTGGGCTCGCGGCGGCTCAATAGAAGGGAAGAGGGTTCGGGAAGGCTCCGTGGGAGGCCAAAGGCCCTGTGGGAGGGGTGCTCGTGGGGTAGGGGAGCTGCATGGGGGGGAGGGGTTTCGGTTTAGGGCGCGTGTGTACGCCCGGGTCCGGAAGGGGGGGTGCCGCAGTGCTTCCAGCAGGGGAGTGGCCCGTAAGGGTGCCTTCAGCAGGGGAAGGGAACAGTAGGGGTGAGGGGAAGAGGTGGGGGAAGGTCCGGATGGCCCTAGGGCAGCGTCTCCGGAGGCGTCTACCTAGGTCGGAAACAGGACGTTATAGGGGAAGAAGAGGCACCGGACCTAGCTCCGGAGGTGAGGAGGAACACCGGGAAGGGGAGGGGAGAACCGGGAGCACCCGGAGGTGAGGGAACGACGCCGACGTCGGAGGGGGGGAAGGGGGAAAACGGGAAGTAGCTTCTCTCCTTGGGTTCAAACATCTATCTCTTTCCTCTTTCATTAGGTTTGTGCTCTTTAAATAGAGCTGGACATTACAAGATGGACTCCTAAAAACTCTAATTACATATATGTCCTCTAAAGGACTAAAAATAAAAAGGACTCAAAGGACTCTAAATACTCAAATAAAAATGCATAAAAAATAAAATTCTAACACTACGAAATAAAAGAAATAACATCGTCGTTTCCTGAGGACTCGGAAGACGCTATCCCCGAACAAACGGATGATCCGGTCCGTACCGGTCCCCATCACTATTGCATTGTGTTTCTCTTCTGGATTTTTATTTGGAAAAATATGGATATTTAGTCCAATGAGTTGGTTATTAGGAATAGGTAGCCACAAATGTTCTTTGTACTTAACTTTTTTGACTTGCATTTTAGATTAAAAACCGATAGGGTCCCCTGTACCAATCAATGGAAGCTGGGAAGAAAACTTTCCACCTTTCCATTAATCAAAATAGAAGATTTTGCCTTCTCATACAACATTTAATTCATGGTGATCTGCCTATCATTGGATCACATCAGGTGCATGCAAGGAAGGTCGGGTCGGGGGTCGGCCCAGGGTTGGTCGGCCCCAAAACTGACCTAGTTGAACGGGATTGGATTTTATTTATTTTATTATAAAAATATTAAATATATATATAAATATATAAAAATAATAAAAAAATGGAGACAATATTTTTATATTATATATATTTATGTATACATAAAAATATGCATAAATATAATTATATTTTTATGTTATAATTGAATATGAATGTTCATCTATGTATATAAGTAAATATGATTTGTGAAGAGAAGAAGAGAGTTAAAATAGATTTTTATAAAATTTAAGTATATAACATATTTATGATTATAAAAATTATATATGTGCAATAGTATAAATGATAGTGAAATATTGTTATAATATTATTATATGGGGGGTGCAGAGTAGTCGCAGATCGCGGTCAAGTCGTGGAGGTTAAGGGGCGCAGCGCCCCTTGTGGGGGGTTGTCAGGAGGCGAAGTCTCCCGAAAGAAAAAAATAGTATGTAATAGTATAAGTGATATATACAAGAAAAAAATGACTTAGGAGTCGCCCTGGGGTCGGGCGACCCGGCCGACCGGGTCGGGCCACCCGGCGACGGCTCGGGCGACCCCACACTGGGCCGTTGCAAAGTCACCCTGGCCGGGTTGTTTCCGGGCCAGTCGGCCCGAAAACCAGCCGGGTTGGGCGACCTGGCTTTCCATGGGTGCATGACTCTGTAAAGGCGTCACCGGTCACTCTCTCATCCTGTTTCATACTTTTTTGTGGTCTATATAAAAGATGAGTGCTTTCTAACAAGTGGAATCTGCACTTCTGATGAACACACTAATATGCTGCTCCAGAAAGTTATTCAAAATTTCTTTCTGTAAGACTAACTGATACTTATCTAAAAGCCTCTATAAAGTCACGCAGAGCACCTTTACGCCTATTAGGAGTAGTTTTGCAACACCCATTGAATAACTAATGGGTCTAAAATCAGTAATAGCAGTCACACCCACAAATTTTAAGCTGCCAGAGTTAGTTGATGCATGTGGTTTGGGGTAATAAGGACAGTTCCTGAATCAGTGCAAGGACATGTTTATTCTACTGTCATCTTGGCTCTTGTACCCACTGGCCCATCCCTGAGCCAATGAACCATCTAGCCTCTGTTTATGTACTGAGCTCCAACTTATGTGACTGGCTGTGTTTAATTGTTTTCTGTAGGAAGCTGACGAGAATGTTTTGAAGTTGGTATCACTGTATATGCCAAAGCCAGCATGATTTTTAGATCTATGGGCAGCAGTGCCTGATAAACTATTGTTAGATAAAGGGTTAGTGAAAAAATGATGGCTTTATGTGCCTTGTTTTTTAGCAAAGGTGAATATTTTACAACATTACAGCTTGATCAACCATACAAGGATTGCCATCTCGCATTGTGGTCTTGGGGTGGTCAGAGAGACGAGACCTCATTGTGAGATTCTTGCAAGATTGGGTGGGGCAGATGCCCTGGAGGAGCAGAGGTGGTCCCCATTAAGGCAGCAGCCGGAGGGTGGCAGCACAGAGGTAGGCGACCTCCATCCTGCCATTGTGTCCTCCCCAGTTCCCCCCTGGTGCCAGTCTATATAGTCGGACTTGGCAGTGGCCCGGATCACGGGATTCCACTGGACCCCTTTGCTGATCCAAAGCTACCCAGTAGCTGCCAGGTCCAACAATTTGGACCAGCACGGCAGGTGAGAAAACCCTTTGCGCTGCTGCCTCTCTAGAAGCTCTCAGTCCATTCACAGTTTCCCATCCTTCTCAGGCAGCGACCAATCTTGCAGTTTTCCTCTAATGGCCTAACAGATTGTTTCACATCCCTTGAATCTTTGCACAGCCAAGTGTGAGATTCTTGAGATTACTTACAACGCAGCTGAATGATCAACTTTCAGTGAATTGTGGCTTTACATTTACTTTTTATCAAGGACCTAATTGGAATCAATCCTCAGTTAACGATGGTCGGTATGGTAGGTTGGGAACATGATATTGCCTACATTTCTTCGGGATGTTCGGTGAGCAAGGAACAAAAGGGCAACGGAACATATTTAGGAGCCGATCTGTCTTCTTGCTTGCAGTCTAGCTATTGACAACTACCCAGTTGTTAGCTTTACTTAGACTCTCCCAGGCTGCTGCTAATTTCTCAATGACCGGCTTTCCTTTCGCTCCTGCTGTTCTTATATGGTACTTTTCCTTCAAATTTACGTGTTGATTGGGTTTTCTTCGAAAGGTAAAGTGCTGAGACTTCAATTGCTGCCTGATGTTTTCCCTAAAATGGTAAGCTCATATACTTGCTATTGCAGATGTTAGCATCGGCTCTCCAGCATCTGCTGGAGGGTCGCCATGTAACTGGAGAGGAAAGAGAAGACTTCTCGCATAGCATTGTTGATGTTCATGCAAAATTCTTGAACCACTTGCGGGCCCTTCTTAAGAGCATGTTGGCGACCGCCCGTCTGAGAAGCACAGACCATTCCATGTCTCACGATGGAGCAGCTAATGGTGACACGGCCATAAGCTTGGCAAAGCTCAAGGAGATGTACAGGATATCCCTGAAGTCGACCAGTCTCTGTCAGTTGCACACGCTATACAAATTGTGGATCATCTCGACTTGATTTTATTCATCGTACAGGTATGCTGCACTAAATCCCTGAAATATTGGGAATGCACAGCTTTAGAATCATTATCTGTATACTGGTTGGCAAATGGTGTTTGACTCTAAAATAAAGAACACTTGTTGTGTCAAAGGTACATAAGGTGATTGAAGGATGGGGAAAGGGGATAATAGATAATTTAAATGCCTGATTCAGCGTAACCCATGACCTGTTTTTGAATGATGATACTATTTTACAAGATCTGGTTGCCATTTGCAATCATGCTAGACTTCTATCGATTAGCACGTGGTCTGGTCCAAATTTTGATGGGGACGTGGATGATCGGTTGTAAGAGACAAAAAGGATACAATCTTTTTGTTTTATTAATTTTGAACTCGGCACTGGTCAAGACTCTAAAATCTTCTAACAAAGTACAAAAATAAAAACGATCACTACATAATGTTCTATTTTTGTAAATATCTCTGTTTCATACGTTACAATGAAAAAGTTTTGTTGCCTTACGTACACATCACAAAACATACGTCACACTGCATAGGTAATTTGTTTATGTAACTTACGCTAGATCCTATATAATAATGATAATTTAAAATAAAAAATGTATGTAAATAGTAACACGTAAAATAAACTACCGTATGATCAGGTCCAACCAATCTAATCCGCCATTTTAGCCCACAAAACTATCACACCCACGTATATATTCTCAAAACTATAGTCATCAAAATATTTGAATGAGATCTAATGATATATATATAACAATCTAAACATCACATAGAATATAACTTATATCTCATATATATTGTATACCATACTATTGGCTTTTAAACGTGAGTGCTAGACCCCGATTGCCCAGCCTTATTATATAGCGGGCCACCGGGGGGGGGAATTTGTTGGGCCTCAGCGAATGTGAAGTCAACAACGCAATCTTGATAATGCCAGGATTCCAAGTCCTCGTGAAGGAGCTAGCACACCAGAGATCCAACAGGGCAAAGAATATCATTGCATGTATAGACCGTAATATCCTTACATATACAGCTGAACCGAAGCAGTTAAACAAGGAAAAAGCTTTGAGTCGCTACAAATTAACAGAACCCGAGCTGCCCTTCCCGACGAAGTTAGAAAAACTCTCTTGCACGAACCAAAAGAATAGCATGATACAATTGAATCGATTGCAGCTGACACTTGTATCACATTTACGTGTATGGACATTTTAGATCGAGTGTAGTCTCCCGTGAACCCGTGTGGTGTATAATATAATCATCCGGGTTTTTATTCCTCCGCGCCTGGACACATGCAATCAGGCATCGGGAAGGAGAACACCGATGCGTTTGGTTTCCTCGGCTCGACGCCTTTGGCATCACTGCGGTGAAGCATTTCCTGCATATCATGCTTGAACTTCTCCCACCTGAAATGAGCACGAATAAACAGATGTCACATTTCATTTTGTAACCCACGTGATCCATATTAGCCGGCTAATATGGATCTCCATTTATCATATGTATTTAAGACAATACGAACTTAAGCATTGGCACCAGACGCATCATCGACCAAAAACAAACACTAGACGCATCAGCTTTTGTAACGACAGGTATCAAAAGTGATACTGATATAGTTGTATAATACTCCATTCAAACGGGGACTAGGCATGCCAGGCTGCCTAATGCAACCTAGATGGCACCAACATCGTTGAGAACCATAGACAGGCGCTTGTTCGTCTACTTCTTCAGTGATTTGGTCTCCTCGGAATTTGAAGTAATAACTAATAACAGGTTAATCATGGTACATATCAAGATTAATACCCCATTCGATCAGAGCCAACAAAATTTGGTGAGAAATTGCTAGTAGTAACAACTTCTCCTTAAAATCTGTCACTTCCCCTAATTCAGTTTCATTATTTTCTATTTTAATCACCCAATTAATTTTTTCCATCTTAACCCACCCCAATTTAAATTTAAACAATATGTGAATGAGAGGCCCCTCTTGCTCCCAAAATATTTTCTATTTGCAAGTGTCCTCCCTCTTTTGTAAACTTCTTTCTTAAAAACTTTGAAACTGTTCGAAAGTGCCCATGTTTACTTTAAAAACTCCATAAATAAAAGAAGAAACAGTTAATGGATCCTAAAATTTATATAAAACATCTAGAACTAAAAGTATCTAGAACAAACTAAAATATAATCCCCCGTGCCCCTCACACCGCCATCCCTTACCAGTAAGTGCGCTCTCTCTTTCTCTCACACACAAATATGTAGAAATTTTAGGAAATGTATCATTGCAATATCTTTTTACTATTTTTTTGTAATTTACCATCATGAATAAGCTTATTCGGAATTGGTCCAATATTGGACCCAGTCAGATTCATCATGATTGGGAGTGGAGTGGATGTTTGCAGCAGTGTACTTGAATAGTGTTTTGAAGGACTGCTAGTTGTCAGTGATCTATAGTTAGAATTTTAGAAACATACAAAAAATAGGGATGGACCAACTTATAAGAAGATATTATCAAGAACTACAGGCAGATACCTTATATTTGGATTATCAAGAGTCACCACTAATTTCCTTTTGTCGGGATTGATTGTCTTTGCATGTCCATAGAGGTATCGTCTGTGACCCATCATAAAATGAGGGAAGTTTCCACCTTGAGTTGTAAGGAAGACTTCACTGTTGAGGCATACAGCGTAATCAAGTGCAGCCATCCTAGACGAATGACCCTGTAACAAAATTTCATCATCCAGAAATGTCCTTGTGACCTACCAATGGAAGAGATATGCACAATATCTGAAGCACCTGATACCTCGAATGACGCAAGCTCTTCTGCAGAAGCAAGTGTGTACTTTGTTTCAAGAAGTGGAAATAGTTGCCGCAGTGGTGCCATGTATTTCTCTTCCTTGTAAATTTTACCGGAGGCAACATACACTGAAGTAGTGTTATCAAAACCCATGCCTCTAAGAATCATTCCCACCTGGAAAGCATGGAACAAAATGATGATACAAGCATTAATACGAATTCTGTTTAACAAGCGACAGTGACTTGGATCCTTTGTCCTCAAATAGATGTGTTTCCAGCAAATACACATCGGCGCAAAAGGTTGAATGAGAATGTCCTTGCTTTTATAACCCATACTAGTAACTAGCTCAAGAGAAATTGCTTTAGCTGATTTAAGTCATTTAACTGTCTTATGTGATTGCATGTCCTCGATCCTTTGAACCCAAAAGGAGCAAGTAACAAGAAGGTTGTACATTACTAAAAGCATGTTTGATACATCAGGTAGACCCCTGACCTGTGATTCAGTCAGAGGTTTATATATTTAGGCAATATAACTTAATTAATCTCTTAAATTATCTTTTATTTCTCAATAAACTTCTTAAAATTAAGCTATGCATATTAGTTTTTTTATTTTTCAAACTTGTAAATGGTAGAACTAAGACACGTGCATGCATCATAACTTTAAATAAAAAATACTTTATTAATATATAAAACGTTTTACTGAGTTAAGTACTCGGTTGCCACCATGGATCGCGGGATCGGAATCGGCCACTGGATCGGTGGGTACCGATCCGATTCCGACCAATCTTCCGGAAGAAATTTCGATCCGGAATCACTCTGGATCGGTTCTTTAAAGGTGCGAAAACATTAAAAAAATATCAAACGATCCGATCTAGCATGTTTTGGGGCCAAAATCGGCTTGAATCCCCCCCCAAACATCGCCGGATTCGCCGCGGCGGCCACAAGGCCGCCGCGGCTGTCTTCCCCGCCCTATCGGGTGGGAAAGACAGTGATACCGGGTCCATCGGGACCCGGTAGCTGGATCCGGTGACTTAGGTCACCCCGGACCGGTCCGGTCGACTGGTCCGGCCCCCCACCGGCCCACCCTATCAATCCGGTGACTTAAGTCACCGGATCTAGGGCTACTAGGTCCCGATGGACCCGGTAGCCCTTTTTCCCCGCCTGATAGGGCGGGGAAGACAGCCGCCGCAGCCGCAGGGCCGCCGCGGCAGTTTTTCCGGTCGATTCTTGCGAGGAATCGCCGGAATCGTTCCGGAATCCGCCGATTCGGACGATTATGGCCCCGAATCGGACCAAACACCGATTCCAACGGATATTTTATCCGGATCGGTGGTTCCGCCGAGAATCGGATCGGCCATGGCCGATCCGATCCAAGAATCGGCCGATTCCGATCCGGATCGGCCGATTCTGCAATCAATGGTTGCCACAAAATAAGAGGTTAGCTGTGATATTAAGAGTTTATATTTTTAAATTAAATTAAAACAAATGCCACTTAAAGTAAATGAAGAGATGAAATGTTTCTCTAGACACATGGCAAAGTAAGTTAACACTACAAGGATGAGCAAGACTACTATTCAAGAACCAAAATCCACCTACCACCCATCACATCCATTGCCTGCAGGGATTGTGAATACTGCTTAGCATTGGCTATTGTTGGCATAATCCCAGAGGCAAGGTACCCAAAAACAGGAAATTAACAAGGGAGCACCTTGGATCAGCAAAATGGATTTCAAAAACCTGAAAAAGCTGATCATGACTTGCTCAGTCTGTCCTGATTACTGAATCCAGTTCTAACAAAACTCTGAACAGATTCATCACCTATTTTTTAAATATTAGATTGGCCTAGGATCAGCTAATCCAGCCAACTCAAACTCAATCTACTCCTGGATTCAGAAATCTAGCCAACTCAAGCTGATTCCTGGTCTACTCTGATCAATTCTTGATTTGGCCAACTCTGTCGATCCTGATTGTCCCTGGCTGTTCAAGAGGGTCCAGCAAGAATCAAAAGTCCTCAAAGGAGTAGATATTAAATATTTGTATATATAAACAAAAAAATATTCCAGAAAATATTTTTTTCTACAGAAGTTTAAATCCACCATTTCATTAGTAGTTTGGCAGTAAATGCCACAAAATGGCTCAAGTTACCTACCTCCAACGGGGTCAAAGGGCATTTTCCATCTTTCCTCATTGCACCAGGCTTCACAATTCGATGAGGCCTTTTAAACTTTCCCCTCCAGCTTGTTTCACGAGCAGCATCCATTTCATGTTTTTCTTCCTTCCCTCCATCATAGGTGCAGCATGAAAAGGCAACCATATCCTGGAACAGTGAACAATTAGTTACAAAAATAAGGAAAAAACAGATTTCTTTTGGGCCGGAGATAATGACACCTTTTCAAACCGAAGATGTACTGAAATATACTTTCCTCCACTTATGGAACTATTTCTGATCATCCGATCAATCATGTTTTCTGCAAGCATCCTTATGGGCTGAGAAAACCTTAGTGCCTCATAGTTAGCCAAACATCTAAGTCTCTGAATACTAGGAGGAACTGTATGTGCCAATCTACTAGAGAAGGGAGCAATGCGCACAGCCCTGAATTATGCATCAGTTTAAAGACAGTCACCATCTGAGAACTAGATAGAAGAAAAAATTCTGAACAGTATAACAGCCCAAATGAAGATTCGCCAGAGTAGCACTGCACAATATCAAAATGTTGAAAAACTGATAGAATTGAAGACAAATACTAATTGGGATTTGGACCAACTTATAAAGACTCGAGGATGAGAATCTTAGTTGGTAATAAAAAATCCAAGTAGAATTATAGATCAGCAACACAAGACCTCACTCCCTTACAGTATAGTTCTGCATCCTAGACAAAAGATAAGCCCATAGGCGAATCATATAACACAGGGAAGACACAAGTATCTCAAGTTAAACTCCCCCCAGAATGCCAGATCAGTATGGTAGGATTAAAGATACCAAGATGAGATGTTTCTAATCACAGCCAGATACCAACAGAAGATTGAGGCAAGGCAGCAATAACATTACAATTTACAGTTGATGATGCCTTTTCATATAAAGAGGATCCTTGGGACCAATTGGTGATCTCTATTCACCGTCCCCAGATTCCCTACAAAGACCGACTTATGCATGTAGGACCTAGTAGCTTTAAGGTGCAGACCATGATTCAAGTTCAAATGCTCAGTTTTCTGAGACAATGATAATTATATGAATACATGCATTAGAGTGCATGCATCAAGAATTACTGACAATTCATCCCTCACCAAGTATTTCTAGATTGACTTCAGACCTTGGATCAGCCAGTACCAATCCCAATCCAGATAAGGATTACAGCAGCTCAGCTGATCCTCTGATAGCATGACTTGACCCAACTCGGCAGTGACTTGCACTAACTAGGCCAAGGCTTGGTCAGAGTCAGCCCGAGTCTGGCTATCAATCCTGGCTCAATAGTAGCTAATCTCCACTTGCCAAATCTGGTTCAACCATATCAGTGTCCCTCAGACACATTCTAGGTCGTCGCTGGCTGATACTTTCTGTTAGAGCTGTAATGCTGATAGGCCTAGAATACTACTCTATTTATAAACAAAACGAGACTACGTCAGCAGTCTGGTCATAAACTGTTTTTTTGAAAGGCAAGTATACTCGTAAACAAAATGCTGATAGGCCTAGATTATTAATTTATTCAGAAAGAAAATGCTATGAACCTAGACTACTGGTTTATCCTAAATAAAATGCTACAAACCCCAGGCCACTACTCCACAGTAATACAGCGGCATTCGAGAACAACCATAAGTGGAGATTATGTACCCTTAATCTTTGAGACTCATATACTCAACCCAACCAAAGAACCATCGTATGACTCAACTTCCATGATTATTTAGTCTTATAATCTACAAGAAATATGGATACAACATGAGTGGTCTATTTTAATCCCTGAAAACCCACAAAAGTTGTTAATATATATGTGCTAGTGACAAAATGAGCTCTAGGTAACGAAAAGATACATTGATTAGCCTAAAACCCAATGAAAAAAATGATCCTATCGACAAGATAAAAACAACTTCTATTTCTCTGTGTATAAATAAAAGTCACCCACATAAACACTTGTAAAAATGTATGAAGACAAAAAGGAAAGAAGGGATACCCAGATTCCAACAATTTGGGGAGGACCTTTTGCATATAATACGTCTTTGATGACCAAGCCTTAACTCTCAAGTTCACTATGTTGCTCATGTTATTGTCAAATCGTTGAAATACATCTTTGGGTAGCTCTTTCACTACTCTAACACGTCTCCTAAGCATATCAATGAAGTAATCTTCATCAAAAATCTCCCCAAATTTGCTGCAAGAGTGTAAATAAACATCAAGTTTAATACTCAAGAAAAGTTTAAACAATAACACTGAGCGACACATGATAACTGTTTAAACCACTAGGGGAAGTCACTTGTGTTGCGAAAAGACCTTGCAACAAGCACTCTTACAACCAGGAAAAAGTGAAATGCATATTTCAAGCTTGAAAAGTATCACATCTCTACCCAATAAAAATCAGTCATGTGCTAGCATAAGACACAACAGAGAGAAAAAGGAGATACTATCCTAACCTGGAATCACGCCAAACACTATTTAAGTGAAACATTGGAATCACAAGAGTTGCATTTAACAACCCTGCTACAGCAACTGCGTCACAAATCTGCATTACACAATAAAGCTCTCAAGTAAAAAGCATAATGAAGGGTTACTTTTGTAACTAAAATAATAATTAGAAAAAAAAACTAGCATGACGAAGTATAGCTTAGTACTTGAGAAAAATTCAAACTATCATAAATTCAAGTCCAAAAGCATGAAGCAAAAATGACAAATAAAAAGAATTAACAAATATTTGATTAGAGTTATCAACACAGTGATTTCCCACTGGAAAGAGAAACATCTAGTAACCATGGGAAGCTCCTGAAGAACTTTTTAACCTATTCGCACCCCATGAACAGAATGTCCTGTTTCTGCTGTATGTCTAAGTGTCATTCAAATTGATTTGCATCATGCTTAGAAAATCCTTTATTAGCATAATCAAATATATGCTTGCATAAAAAGAGTCTCAACAAACTCACAGCATTGATCAACAGAGATACTGTTAATTTATGAAGTAAAGTGAATCTGTCTGAAAGATTAATACACACAAAGACTGTTCATAATGACATTCACAGAAGTGCATGACAAGTTACTTACAGATAAACGTTGCTGATTTAGACCCCCATTTGCTTCAATTATAAGGAAACCGTTTGATATTGGCAACTCTGGAAAGGTCCAAAAGAAAATTGTCACCACTCTTAGAAAAGCACATAATAGCAATAGAAAATGGATATGGCTACACAAATAGATTTGATTAAACAGGTAACAAGGTACCCATCAATATTAAAGCATTTTTTGTTTAGCTATAACCAACAGCAAGTAATTGAATTCCATTGTATGGGGTACTATAAGTAGCTGGACATGAAGCAGCAATTATTTTATCTGATTCTGCATTTCATTTCAGAGGTCATGAATACCAACAATCATCTCAGAGGTTTAACCGAGGAGATCTTTTAGGACCTGTTTGGTATCATAAAATTTTGGGGATAAATCTGGGTTATCCCCTAAATTTTGGGGATAACCCAGGTTTATCCCCAAGTTATCCCCGTACCAAACAGCACATTAAAGCATCAATTGTAGATGCACAGCTGATGATAACAGAGTCCTCTACACTCTGCAATTCAAGAAGTCCTCCAAGTCATTATTCTTGTAAATGAACTAACTACCATGATACCATGAATATTACATCATGGCCATTCAACAATACCATGACACCATGCATAACACCAATACTCGGAGAAAGCATTTCTATTAAATATTTTGACCACCAATATCTGCTGGGGATACCAGATAGGATTGGTGAGTGAAGCATAATGGAAAGCTAAAACTGGAAATATAATGCTGTAAAACTAAAACTAGAAATTATTGAAATCAAACACAAGCGGCTAATGAGGACACTGGTGGCTACATGATACGGCACCAGGTTTGCATGGAGATTGAACCGGAGGAAGTGCTGCAGCAGAGTAGGGTTTGTGGCTGATTCGAAGGTGCTCCTGCTGGAGCGTGAATGCTCTCGGACCACACAAAGCTCTCTGGTCCTGCTGGCGTTAACCCCTTGGGGTCTGGGGTCGTGGCATATCCAGGCACTGGCCAAGCTTGACAGGGGGAGGGGGTGGGGCATGATAGTAGCGAGGTCACTTTGCGGACACTATTGCTCCGTCGCCCCACTTTGGAAAGCTTCTTTGTACGCAACGAGTCTACCCAACTCAGCTCAGCTCTCAGCCAGATAGGGCAATCCATACTGTTTGGCTGAGGTCCAATCTTCTTCTTCTTCTTTTGCTTAGGAGAGTGTTTAGCGCTAGTTAGGAAAAGTATTCCATATGTTTGAGTTTTGGAGGGAATTTTCTCCTCTTAGGTAGGATAGTTTAAGATTTAGTTTTGGAGGAAGATACTTTGTAAAGCTATTTGAAGGCAATGGAGTTTTGAGAAAAAAAACAAGAGAGAGCATGATCTAGTTAGTCTACGCCCTGAGGGAATTCAATGGAAGGGCAATTCTGGTCCATTTTCCTCCTCCTTTTACCGCTCTCTTTCCCTCCGTCGAGCCAGCCCTCTTGCATCCCTCCTCTATGCCTGCACATTACATATCCCATCCTCCCTCTTCTTTCCCTTTCTAGGCTCACTGCACGATCACCCAGCCCTCTTTTCATCTTCCTCCCAAGACCTGTGCTCATGGACCCTAGCACGGATACCAGAATGGCCTGCCACCTCCAAAACCAGCAGCAGACGGCCAGTTGCCACCCCCTGCATAATCATCTCTCCACTATTGATGTATCCTACCTACTGCTGGAAGACTTGCACCGCCTACTTTGGGTGACCGCCCATCCAACTGTTTGACCCCCCACAGTTGAAACTACAGCACCACCGTTGGCCACCAGATGCCCCTATATCCTTCTTCCTCCTATGCTGGGGCATCGAAGACAACAGTCACAAGACTACCACCCTCTGCCCTGGAGCCAATGCACTCCATCACCTGGGCAAACTGGCAGCAATTCTCAGGCTCCACAACTTGGCACATTACCCAGCTACATGCCTTGTCACCAGTTCTTAGTGCCAACTTCCAGAGTACCAACTAGTTCCTGCTCGTAACAAAATTATCACCCATCACCCTGGCATGTTTCTTGAGGACAGCTCGCATGTAGCCCATTATCCTCTGCTAGAACTAGGCACCTAATTAAATTTGTATATTATTCTTTACACTTTGTAGTTTGCAGAATGCATGCCAGTGGGTTTTCACCCACGCCCTGGGTATAGAGGTAACTTCCCACTCCCTAGTCCACCCCCCCCCCCAATTAGCCATTTACTTTGTTCATTGCGTATACAGCATATGCATGCTAGTGCTGACATGAGCTCTTGATTTTCAACCTTGTGAGTGCAAGAATCAATATATCCATAGGTTGGATCTTTCATAGTTGATAGTTCCAAACTAACCTTCGTAGTTTCTCAATCACTTCAATCCTGTATCACTCAGTTTGAGTCAGTTATACCTCCACCAAAATTGAGTCACATGCGAACATTGACACTTGCAGACTCAACTTGCTTGTCCCGCATCACATTTGGTGTTAAGGAGCTGATGAGGGGGCTTTATGGTCCATCTTTCCCCTCTTCCCACCATTCTATCTCCCTTCATCCAGCCAGCCCTCTTGCCCTTGTCTCTACATGCCACATAACCCATCCACCTAGTCCAATGCACCACCCCTCTTCTCTTCCTTTCTTGGCTCAGTGCACCAAGCCCACCGAGACCCTTTTCCATCTTCCTCCAAAGATTTGTGTGCATGGAACCCTTAGCGCGAGGCCAGACTGGGCCTTCCCCCCTTCCAAAGCTGGCAGCACCAACACCATCACCACCTCAGAAACACCAACCTTTCCCCTAGCCTCCTCGAAAGCCAGCAGCACCAAAGTTGCCACCACCCCTCCTTGCGGCACTGCCAACCACACCCCTTGCCACATCACACATGTGCCCCTTCATGGAAGAGCGGCCATTCCTCCCTATGTCGATGCCCATGTGTAGAAGCTCACCCAGGATGCCATGAATGTCTCCAAGGGAGACCAACAGCCCTCTGCATAGCTGTCACTCCACTACCTCTGCATCCTACCTGCCACCAGCAAGACCTGCACCAGCCACTGAGGAACTGCTTCCCATCCAATCACCTGAACCCCCCTCCCATTACAACTGCAGCATCACTGTCAGCCACCAGCTGCCCCTCTATCCTTCCTATGCTGGGGTGCACAGGCCTGCCGTAGTGAAGCTGCATCCCTCCCCCGGCACCACAGCACTCTGTCGTCTGCTCGCCCGCCTTGCTTCACTCTTACTGGCACAAATGAGAGCTAGCATCACCAACCTAACCTACACAGGCAGAAACTTGGGCTCCATAACTCGGCATGTTACATAGTTATGGGATGCCTCATCATCAGCTTTCAGAGCCAACTTCTGAAGTAACCACCAGTCCCTTTCTTCACCTGTCAACCCGACATTTCCTGAGGGCAGATCACATGTAGTATGCTATCCCCCTGTGTGCGTGCATGCACCTAACTGAATTTGTATATAATTATTCTTCACATTCTACAGTCCATAGAACATATGCCAGCTGGGTCTTCACTCACATTGAGTGAGGAGGTAACTTCTCACTCCCTCCCCTCGGCCATTTACTTTGTTTCATCACATGCATGCCTGTGTTGACGAGAGTGCATGAGTTCCAGCCTTGTTTGAATGTGAAAACTCAAATATCCATAGATTTGATCCTTGATAGCTTGGCACGCTTGGTGGTTTTTCGACCTTCACATCACTCACTGTTAAGGCCGCTACACCTCTCCCAAAGTCAAGTTACGTGTGAGAATTTGTGCTTGCCAAGCAACCCACTTGTTCCACATCAATATTCTAAAAATAGCCTTGTTACTATCCATCTTGAATTTGGCTCCTCAGTTGTAGAGAATGAATATAGCTTCCAAAGTTTCTCCTTCATTACCTTTCTGATATCCCTCTGACCCAGGCTGCTCACCTTCCATAAGAAAAGTTTTCATGAAGAATACTGCAGGCATTTGTGAAGATATTCTGCACAAAGGGTTCACTCCCTTGGCATTTCTCAAAAGAGAGAAATGAAGTAAATAATAATAAAATGAACTCTGCAAATAAGAAAGGAGAAATGGTCTAGATGGCTCGGGACCATAGTTGTCAAGGCGACAAGGCACCCAAAGCGTTGAAGGGTACCGATTCCGCTTAGGCGACAAGGCGGCCGCTTAGGCATCGCCTAGGCGATCAAGACGGTATTCAAGGAAGGTTGAGTCGGGAGGTTGTTATATATAAAAATAAGCATAAATATAATTATATTTTTTATGTTATAATTGAATATGAGTGTTTTATCAATGCATATAAATAAATATGATGTGTGAGTGAAAGAGTAGAAAGTTAAATAATTTTTTATAAAATTTAAGTATATAACTCATTTATGATTATAAAATTTATATATGTCCAATAATATAAGTGATAGTAAAATATTGTTATAATATTATTAAATGGGGGGAGCGCAGAGTAGTCACGGATCGGGGTCAAGGGGGCAGCGCCCCTTGTGGGGAGTTGTCAGGGGGGCGAAGCCCCCCGAACCCAAAAAAGTATGTAATAGTATAAGTGAGACAGAGAGAGAGTGGGAAAGAGTTGAAAAGAAACTTAATTAAGTATATAATATACTATGTTATCAGAGGCGAACGCCTCGGTCGCCTAGGCGAGGAGGCGAGGCGAGGCGGCCCTCTGCCGCCTCGCTCTTGCGGCGATCGCCTGAGGCGATCGCCTCCCCCGCCTCAACCGCCTAGGCGGGGGAGGCGTGAGGCGAGGCTGAGGCGAACGCCTCAGCCTCTGCCTATCGGATCCGGACCCAACTGGCCGGATCCGATAGGCTTAAGTGATCGCGGCGGCCCCCTCTCTCTCTCTCGCACCCGACGCGCTGCCCCCTCTCTCCCGCGGCCTCTCTTCTTCAGCCCGACGCCGCCGCCAGCCGGAGAAGGTCCCGCCGCCGCCGCCTCCAGCCGGAGAAGCCCTCGCCGCCGTCGCCAGTCGCGGAGAAGCCTCTTCCGCCGCCGCCGAAGGCGCGAAGGTGTCAAAACCTTCTAGAGCATCGGAGGAGCTCTCCAACCGGTCCGTTTTAGGGTTTTAACGTTTTTTTCTTCAAATTTTTTTATCTTTTTCATTCAACATCCTTCTAGTAATACAGAACTCTTATCTTTTGTTTTATTTTCTTCTTTCTTGGTGTACATTGTTAGAAGACCGGATTTAGACGTACAAGGTACGTTTTTTTTGTTAATCTTCATATTTTTCATTGTAAATGTCATTCCAATATCTTTATTAGGCTATTGGCAATGTGTAGAAGGCGCAAGTGTTGTTAACCGGGTTTGCAAAGATTACCGAACAACCCGGACGTTGTCGAAAAAGTATAATTTACGTTTTGATATATTCTTTTTTTATGTTAATGCTATTTACATATCTGAAATAATATTTCTGAAATCTGATTTTTTTTTTTAATTCTGATTTTTTTAAAATCAGATTTCTGAAATCTGATTTGTTTTTTTTAAATCTGATTTGTTTCTGTTAAATGAAATCTGATTTATTAAATCAGATTGTTTGTTGAATCCGATTTATTAACACAGAGTTTATGTATTTTTTGTTTATGTATTTTTTGTTTATGTATTGTCATGTATTCTTTGATTTTGGTGATGTGTTCAATTTCTAGGCATGCTTATGGAAATGAAATGAGAAAAGGTACTTCTTTCAACTTATTTTTGCAGTTATCATTTAATACATGTTTAACGTAATTTCTGCTGTTTTTTGTATTTTTCTGAATTTTTTAGATATGCTCAGCTTTTTTAGATAATTTTATATGCATTTTCGGACATAACTTTTATTTTTCCTGCAAATTTAAATTTATTCCTTGTATTTTCATATATATTTCCTGCATTTCTGATGCATTTACTGTATTTTTTTTATATTTCTTCACCTTCTTATATAGATTTTTCAAGTATTAAAATTAAATCTCAAAAAAAATAAAAATGTCGCCTCGGGCGCCTGAGGCGCCCGCCTCAAGCGCCTGAGGCGAGGCGAGGGGTCCCTCGCCTCGGTCGCCTCACGCCTCTGACTACATAGATAATATATGTTTATAATCATAAATTTTAAATATGTATGATAGTATAAGTGATAATGTAATCATAGTTGTTAAGGCGGCCAAGGCGATCAAGGCGACATAGTACCGCCTTGGCGCCTTGGCGATAAGGCGAGGCGTTAGGCGACGCCTTATTTTATATAGTAAAATAGATAAAATAATAAAGATATATGTAAAAAATGATGCAAAATAACTTTGACACCATGCAAATCAATCAATAATGTGGGAATTGCATAGTTACATAGACTAAATAACTTGACAAATTAGTTAAAATTACTATTTAAATTATATCATCTATTAGTAAACACTTAAAAAATCATTTAACCCTAGCTATTATTCATCAAAATGTTAATTTATAGTCAAATTAACTATTAAAACTAGTTGTTTTTACTCTAAAACAACTTAATCATATGATATTGACACTTAATTAGCATTATTTATTATTAAAATAAATAAAATAGTTATTTAAGGCAATGGGCGCCTAGGCGCCCATCGCCTTGCCCCCCTCTGGGGCGCCTTGTCGCCTAGGCGACGCCTTGAAAACAGGGAATGTAATATATCAATATAATCAAACTATCATTAAATAAGTGTCCCTTGTGAGGGGTATCAAGGGGGAAAAACCCCTCAAACATATTTTTTAATGATGTAAAAATACCCAAGGCACCTTGCCTGGGCGCCTTGGACGCCTAGGCTGGCGCCTTGGACGCCTTGGGCGCCTAGGCGGGCGCCTTGGGCACCTTTTTGGCCCCAGACAAGACGCCCTGGCAAGGCACCCTTGGAAAAGCGCCTTGCCGCCTAGGCGGGCGCCTTGATAAAATGTACATAGCATCATAATCAAAGTAGCTGTTTTCCATTCCATGATATATATAGCATGATATTGTAAGTTAACCAGGTATTAAGAAGAACAACAACAAGGGTTGTAGTTGTAACGGTATGGACAAGAATCAATCTTCCAACTTCATATGTAAACTTGTATTGTTTATTTCCTTCATTTTCCTTCACATGGTTCCTTAATTTTATTCAGCATCTAAAAATTAGTGAATGGAAATGAATAGATGAGAGAAAGAAAAGGACATTGTTCTAAGGTAAGACAATTCAATCTTGAGAATAAATAAGAACCATCTCAAGAAGAACCTATTTTGGCTCCTCATCCTATATTCAGAAGAAAGATGTCAAAAGTCATGGTATCCACCACTTTCAATCCCACTTCCCATAGTAAAACTAACCTGTTTGAGATACTGTTTGAGTGAGACAAGGTGTCCACCTTTGACCCGGTTTTATGTGCCATGCGGTCGTCAACTACATTAAGCACAAAATACATATTACTCTTCCTGGTTAGTGTGCTGGGAAAAATAAGAACAAACTGTATTGAACAATGAAAACATCATGAAAAACAATTGATACTATATTATGCACTTATAGCTTCCCCTTGGACACAACTATGGCTGCAAATAAAGAAGCAAACAAAATGACAGGGAGAAGGTTGCCATCTGTAGCTACAACTTCTTGCCACATCCTACTCTAAAAAGCCCATCGCACAATCTAAAGTGCTATGATTGTATCCTCCAATAGTCCACACTCAGGAAGTATATATGTCTTGATACTTATTCAAAGGGGTGGCACCCTTGCAGATGTAAGACAAGTATTTTGTTCACATGATTAAAAAGGAAACAACCTAAATGTAACGGTGTAAATGGAATCTGAGATTTCAAAATTCTGATTCAATTTCAATAAACATTAATGGATTTGAACACTATCAGCATATTGTATAAGCTATTGGAATTGGGATCAGATATTTTGATAGCTTGCTAGGAATGGAACTGGAATCAGTTGATTGAAGTTTACATTAAGACAATGAGAAGGGAAAGCTCAAAATGAGAGCAAAATCCCCATTGCAGGTTATCTATCATACAAATGCCTTCTTGCTTACCTTCTCAGGATTATAGGGAAGCATCAACATATTTTCCTTGTCTCTGATACAGTTTTATTTCAAACATCCCTACTTAAATGCTAAATTGTTGTTTAACCAGATGATGCCGAAAGATTAAAAAAATGCAACAGGTGCAAACTGCGAAGTCAAAGGTATGCAAGTGGCAACTACCAGATTTACAATAGCCAGATCATACTTGGTATGGTATGTTAACCCAAGGAAACATACTGCAAAGTGCAAAGTTCATAGGTGGTGATGTTTTCTAACAACAGTCACCTGCTAACTTGCATGAGATCAGAATTTCAAGTCACTACGAATTACCAAGAATTTACCATGCTGAGTAGTACAAGTAGCTGCCTTATTTGGATCAAGAAAAAATATGGGTCTGTAATATGTATGACACTGATTTATGTGCGAATTCTTGATCTAAGATGGTAACCTTTTATATTTGTTTCACAGGTAACAGGCGACATACAGCATGCCTGTAGTTGGGAGCAGAAAACAGTATCATCTGAGAGATGGTCACATGATTTGATAAAAAAGAAAGAAAACACGTTCAAGATAAAGTGATGCAACTGATGTGCATGTGAAGACGCAACCGCACCAATTTATTATGGTACTGTCCTACATTGTACCGGCATTCCTTATACTTCTGCATAACTCTTCATTTCAAAGCAAGAAAATAATTTACGTTCATCAGAGGCGACGTGAAAAGGAGGTGCAACAGGCAACAACAACACTTAAGTCTAGAACGCCCGAAACAAAATAATCAGAAAAAAAAACGTTCATCAGCAAAGTTCCTGACCTCACATCTTTGAATCCCAATAAATAAGGAAAGAATGTCGTAGATAGGCATGGTTAGCCCTTCTTGTGCAGAATTTCCATCCATTTACTACCAGATTGCATAAATAAGGAAAGAATGTCGTAGATAGGCATAGTCCACAAGCAGTAAATCCGCACAGGCACCGAAGTATGGCAGGATTGTATATTTCTACCAAGAAAATTAACAGCGGCGAACACCGGAGACGGAAAACAAAGAGATCGCAAATAGCAGATCTTCTGGTCTTCCAGCAGGATATAAGCGTCAACAACTGCAAGCAATTGGACCCCTGCAGAGCGAATCCGAGGTCCTTACCGCGAGAGAGCTGTTGCCTCCGTCCACCTGCATGAACGGCCAGAGCTTCTCGAACACCTTGGGGCTGCGGTATACGGAGCCTATCGGCGGCCTTCTGAGGATCGCGACACCCACGCCCTCCTGCACGATGTCGAGGCTCATCGTCCCCATGTACATCAGCATCCCGGCAATGTACAGCAGCGGCGCGAACAGCAGCACTCCCTTCCTGCGGAACACCGCCGATACGAGGAGGTAGACCAGCCTCCCCGCCAGCTTCTCATGATTGGCGCCCCCTCCCAACGCGCCCCCCTTGCCGACTCTCCCGGCCCTAAACCTCGGCGAGGTCGGCGGCGTGCTCCCCTTGGGCTTCCCGTTGCTCAGCCTGCTGTACCCGTGCATCCCTCCCCTCCCTCCCTCCGCCACTCTCCGCCGCGGGAAGCGTGCCGGATCTGGCTAGCCCACCATGACTCCCCACCCTCGCTGCAGGAGCTTGGCCAGCGGAGGCAGTTAAAACGGGGGCCGCGGCGCTTGCTGTGTTATTGCCCAGCGGCGTTAAGAGCCGGTGGACCTCGAGGGGTGCCGGGACGGGAGGTAACCAACTTATACTCACCCGCGCGGAAGTGTGTAACCACGCCCGCAGCCACGACCGGCGGGGAAGCGCGGGGCACATGGTTGTGGTCACCTCCACTCGGAGTGCCCAAGAAACGGCGACGCCGGCGTCGGGTCACCTCCCGCCGCCGGGTCAACATCCCGGTCCATTTAAAAAAACCCGGTTAATACCAGTTGGAAAGGAAAGCAATAGAAAAGTGCTGGCGCCGGGCTGCGGTGAGGATAACCCCGGATTTTGTCACCCCGAAATAATATAAATCGGCGAGGATAGAGAATGTTGCCGTCCAAGGAGGATCCACCGGGGCCCACCGAGGGCGACGGCGCTCGCCGGTGGCGCCGCCCGGCCAAGGCTCCTCCTCCGCCGGCTCCGGTGGCGTCAACGGGCGGCCGACGGCATCACGTGATTCCCGAGGACGCGCCACGTGCAGGGTCGAGCGGGCACGTGAGCTTCTTCCGGGTGGGCTCCGTATTGGGCCGACGCGGCCCACCCGTTTCCGGGTCGCCGGACCGACGCGATCTGGGGCCCGTTTATTACTCTTGACAGCGACAGTGGCAGGCATTTTATTTCTAACAATTATAAATGATAAAATAGGGAGCAAAATAATGAGCGGCAACTGACACGTGCCAGTTACTGCTGGAGTTTGAGATCTGTGTGTTCCATATTTAATACTCAAATAATTTTAACTGCTTCGTATTTATAAGCACTCTCATGTTGTGTAAATTGGAACCGTCCAACCAACAGGAAGGTAATTGAGTTGATTGCGATTGATATATCTAGTCTTCGTTTTAAATTTCGATGATGAAAATAACCGATCGAGCCATTAGTAGGTGAAGGGCCACGAGCAACAGCTACAAAGAAAAGACAAGATGGATTCACATCGGAGTGAAGATAAAAAAATAAACTAAGATCAAAGATAGATCCATGCCTGCCTGAGTAAAGGATGATGGGAGCCACAAATCACAATCAGGTTGTACTGATGATGTCAGAGCTTCCTCCATCAAATATTTTTTTATGGTTTCGGGACGGCGGCGGCGTCGGCGTCGGCGACAAGGGCGATCGCCCGGGTTCGAACCCGGGGCTTGGTAATTGGTAAGAAGAGAAGGGACAAGCTGAAGGATGAAATGTCTGGCGGGGAGATGGAGTGGGCCGGCAATGTATGGTGCAGAAATTAAGGAGACGTGTGCTTGCTATAAAGTTTGATGTGTGTTGAATGGTAAATGCCGGATATATGTTACCCTTGAAGTAATCCCCACACAGCTGTTCATCATGAAGAGCCATAAAAAGTAGGGTACTTGGGCAAGATAATGTCGTTTGATTAATGATAGGCAAAGTACCTCCTGTTAGAGCTGTGAATAGGAACATGAAGGAACAGAATGGTATCTTAGTTTAACAAAATATGTATTTACCCTTCGATTTCCTTTATTTTAGCTCGATATACCAACATGCTTGTTAAACCAATAGGCGCCCTACAAAGCTGAGTTGTTATTTTTGTGTGGCTTAAAGGGTTGTTTGGTTGCACAATAGCTTTTTATAGTGGCTAAAACATAAAATTAGCGTACTGTTGCTAATATTGTGGAGAATTTCTTTCCTAATATTGTGGTTGGACGGAACTCGAAAGATAGGAGATTAGGAAGCAATATCCGATTATGAAATCTTCAAATCTCTCCTCGAAGCTTTCGTAAGTAAGGAGAGAGAAAATGGATTCGAGTCTTTCTTTCTCTCTTCTCTGCGTGCTCTAGTTTTATTAAAACAATACTCTGTCAAGATGGGTACATATATATAAATCTTAAGCGTAAAATATAACCCTAATTTAAAAGAATATATTTGTCTCGTACACTATGGGGACGGTGAGAATAAATATGTTTTACTTCTTAGAAGAGTTGCATGCTACCAAAATCAATGAAAATCATGACCTCGGTGGTTAATAGCCTACTTGGTTAGAGCAAGGAAAGATAGATCCTGGATTGTGACCAGGTCGTGACCTGATTTGATGTGAATTTTTTAATAATTTTTTTGATAATTCAAAAAAATCAAAAAAATTGTCAAAAAATTGAAAAATTTGAAAAATAAGAAATATAATAATAAAAATATTTTTTTCATTAACACAAACTTTATTTTACCGTTTACATAAACTTGATTTGATCTACATTTTTTACATAAGTTTTATACTCTTCTCACGACAGTGTATTATATACAGTCTGCCACACATGCTGGTGAATATTATATTCCAGAGCCCCTTCTATAATGACTCTAATGTCTTTATTGGGTCCTAAAAAATCACCAAAGTAATATTCATATGGGGATTGAATCGGGATGTCCATGGATGATCCATAATTCATCTCACTCCACTCTTGGTCATTTGTAGGAAACCAAGAGCCTTGAGATGAATCATACCCATAGGTTGGTTGTTCATATCCATGGTACTGATATCCGCCATGTTGGGTATGTTGTGTTCCTCCACCTTGCGACCTCGTCCCATGGTCTATGTCTTGGGTCGTGTGGGTATACTGGTCTTCTCCAGTGAAGCGTTTGTCGTAGTAGGAGCTCCGACGTGTCTTCCTGATCCTCGTCAAGTGTCTCTGCATCTGCTATGTCAAGAAGATCAGTTAAAATTTGCTTACCATTTCCCTTACTCCGTGCACCTCTGCTAGATCCTTTACCGGTCTTCCATCTCTTTGCCACGGCGGGGGGAATCTGAAATTCTTGGGCAAGAGAGACGTCGTCAAGCACGCCTTCAGCCCATTGTCGATCTTTAGGATTGAACTCAGGTTCGCCCATCCCTTCTTGGTCATTCGCCCACGCTCCTAATGAATTTCTCTCATCAAAATTTTGATCCAAGTTGATATCTTCCTCTTAGATCGTTGGTTCCTCAATTTGACCACTTGAACTGGCTGTCCTCCACTGTTGTTCTTCCCGTTGATTTTGCTTCATTCTATTTAGAATTTTCAACTTGAGCCTCATGTTGTAATGACAATACATAAGGTCTTCAAGTCTTTTTGATGACAACCTGTTCCTCTTGCAAGCTGAACGTCGACCAAGTCCTCTTACAACCGGATGCCGAAGTCGTTTGGCTAAGCACTCTGATAGCCACATCTGCCAAATCTTCATAACCATGTGCTTTGCCATGGTCCATCCACCAATCAGCTACAAAAATAGAACTACGTCAAAGAGATAAATAATCAATGTTAATAAAAATAATTAATTGATAACTATCCGGACTTAGAAGCATAATAACTTGTTCCACTTTTATTGTCCCAAAATGATTAAACTGTATCTTATAGTGATACATCTTGTTGTAGGCAATTATTGACCAATCATCATCATCAAGCATCTTTGTGATGACCTTCTTGACATCATCAAGTAATTCATTTGTTGCCCTAAATTGTTGATTATAACAGTAACGAGGGTTGAAGAAGTAACCTAACAAGATACAAATGTTACTAATCAATCAAATCATATTTTCAAATACAAATGAATGAAGTAAAGGAGTAATGAAATACACCTGCAGCATGTATTGGCTGATATAATGTTCGCTCCCACCGACGGTCAATAATGTCCCACCACTTATCAAAGTCGGACATGGTCTTTGCAAGCTCATCCTTTGCCTTGTCTATTGCATCGTATAGATAGCCCATGTCCGCTTTTCTATCACCGTTGACTATCCTTAGCACCTTCACTATAGGACCTACAATGCTCAATGTCTTCTTCACCTGAGAGATCCTGGGGTCGTGCGACCTAGTTGTTGGGTTGCACGACCCGGCTATCGGGTCACGACCCGAGGGGATCCCCCGCTCGACTCGGGCCAGCCGGATCCTGATCGGGCCGGTCGGCCCAAAATTCGACCGAATCGGGCCCGGGTCGAGACCTAGATCCCGATCCGGCATTCCATGGGTTAGAGTATAAAAATTGATATCACAGTAACATTCGCTTGCTTGCATGCTATATTCAATTCATTGAATGTGTGTAAGGTTTGTAAACTTCGTAGGTGATTCATGGTTGTGAAGAAGTACTATGGTAGGACTGTTTTAGGAGAGACAACACCAAGCATGCAAAAAGATTTCTACTGGCGCTTGGCAGTTCAAGGTGCTTCATATCCAGTCCAATTCTCCGGGATAAAAAAAAAGTTATCCAAAATTCACCGCCACTTCCACATTTTCGCATTATAGTTTGGATCATCCGATTGGTTGGTGGAGATAAGGGCCGACATATTTAACATGAGCACAGCTCATCTCAAGAGGACTCTAAAGATAGAGACTTTCCTCAGGAACTCTCCTAAGGTGAACCGTGCTCATATAACATAGAGAAGATATAGACCTTATATAAAGATAAAAAGAGTTCGAATCATCTCATTTTTTCGACAGAGAAGACAGCTTCAATCGTCGATAAGAAATGACCACAACTATTTAGTCATTAAGTGACAATTTAGTAACGATTCAATAATCGGTTACAAAAAAGGGTTAAGCCGTTACTAGCAGCAACAAGTCGCACAAAGTTTAGTAATAAGTTAATAAAATGTCAGCATCGGTTCAATTATTTAGAAGTGGTAGTGAACGGTTGTTGAACCGTTACTAATATTTTATTAACTCATTTTTAAATTTACACTCGTTACCAACAATGACGATTCAACATTGTAGTCTCTCCGTCGGAAAGATCTCTTTCTTCCCCCCCCCCCTCCTTCCCCTTTCTCCCTCGGGAGTTTTTTTTTCATCTAACACACTTTTTTTTATTTTTAAAACTAACACGGTAAAACTTTATTTTGTAAATCTAACACACTTTGGTCAAAGTCGAGTTTTGACCGAAAACAGTAAACGTCTTGGTTAATTACGTATTAACTAAACTAAAGTCGAGTTATTACAACTCGACTTGTTAAAGTCGAGTTGTAATAACTCGACTTTAAACCAAACCCGGCTATGAGCGAAGAACGGGAGTGAAAAAAGTGGGAAAGTCGAGTTTCCAACAGAACTTGTTCCGCGGCACCGAGAAAAAAATCGCGTGGAAAAGTCGAGTTTTGAAAACTCGACTTTAAAGTCGACCTTCCGAAACTCGACTTTAAACTAATCCCGTTTCGCCGTCATTAGTCGGGACCGTTTGCTGTTTTCGGTAAAAGTCGAGTTTTCAAAACTCGACTTTGACCAAGTGTGTTAGATTTACGAAAACAAAATTTTACGGTGTTAGTTTAAAAAAGAAAAAGAAAAAGTGGGTTAGTTCAAAAAAAAACTCTCTCCCTCGGCGATTAATGTCTCGAACCGCACCAACCTGATGCATCACCGTAGCCTTGGATCATCCATCGGAGAGGACAGGAAGGAAAAAGAAAGAATTCGTGTTATTTCTTTGAATGTATACACACCCCCGCATTCGCATTCCGTTAACGAGAAGCACAACCTTCGATCCACAGCTATATACTACACTAGTACCATCTGGAACTTGGGTAACAGAGATCATCCGCCTTCGCGCAGGCATCTTTGGACACGGCGGCGGCGCCGCCTCCGCCGCCGCCGCACATGAGAGAGAGAGAGAGAGAGAGAGAGAGCGTCAGGTGGTCTTCTTGTAGAGGTAGGATTGGGCGAAGTAGAGGTAGACGAGAAGGCCTGCAACGCTGAGGCCGGCGAGGAGCCAGTAGAAGTAGTCGAGGTGCGCACGGTTGAGGTTGTCGGAGAACCAGCTGTGGCCCCTGCCGACGGTCGCCCGGTCGATGGTGGAGATGAGGAAGCTGCTCAGGAGGCTGCCGATGCCGAAGATGCTCATGTAGAGGGCCAGCCCCAGGCTGCGCAGGCCGTCGGGCACCTGGTCGTAGAAGAACTCCTGCAGGCCGACCATGGTGAGCGCCTCCGACACCCCGAAGATCACGTACTGCGGCACCAGCCACCAGAGGCTCATGGGCAGCGCCACCGCCGGCGCGTCCACCAGCCCCAGGCTCCGGGCGGTCCGCAGCCGCTTCATTTCCACCAGCGCCGCCACCGCCATGGAGACCACGGAGAGGAACATCCCGGTGCCGATCCTCTGCAGCATGGTGATGCCGGCAGGGTTGCCCGTCTTCCTCCTGCCGGCCGGGACGAGGACGCGGTCGTAGAGGGGGAGGAAGAGAGCGATGGTGACGCTGATGAAGCCCTGCAGCGCCGCCGGCGGTATCTGGAAGTCGCCGCCGATGTGCCGCTCGAGGGTGCTGCCCTGCTTGGTGAAGAACGTCGGCGGCTGCGCGAAGACGACCGCGTAGATGAGGCAGGCCGCCCATATGGGGAGCAGCAGCACCATGCCGTTGGCCTCCTCCATGGCGCCGGCGGCATCGACGGCTTGCACTTGCAGAGACGGAGCCGAGAGACGCGACTCCACCATGATCGACGCCGCCGCCGCCGCCTTCTCGTCGGAAAACCTACCCGAGCAAAGATGCAAACTTTACCCATCAGAGCTTCCAATCGCTCGCCGAAGACGAACCTCTCCGGCGCGGTATATTTTTAATTCCGTTGATTGAGGTGATCTGAACTCGCAGGGGGGCAGGCAACTTACTTGAACTGGGCGTTGCCGGGGAGCAGCGGCTGCCTGCCGTCGCCGGCGACGGAGAAGAGGCAGAGGAGGCGACTCCTGAGGGCCTCGAGGAGGACGTGGGCGATGCGGGCGGAGAGGCACTTCTCGTCGGGGGCCCGGAAACGGTAGATGCCGCTGCCGAGGAGGAGGAGGCCGAGGGCGAAGCCCATGGAGGCGCAGGGGAGGCCGAAGCCGAGCACCCAGCCGACGTTGTCCTGGACGTAGTTGAGGACGAGCAGGGCGGTGAGGATGCCCATGCAGATGCCGAAGTACCACCAGTTGAAGAAGGAGCTCTTGGCCCGGCTCTCCGAGGGGTCCCGGCCGTCGAACTGGTCGGCGCCGAAGGCCTGGATGCAGGGCTTGTAGCCGCCGTGCGCCAGGGCCACCAGGTACAGCGACGCGAAGAAGAAGAAGACCTGCGACGGCGACGGCGGCGGGCACAGCGACGAGTCGCCGTCCGCGACGGTGCAGTCCGGCGGCCGGAGCGACGGCAGGCTGGCCGACAGCGTCAGCATGAGCATCCCCTGCGGCTCCCTCCACCCACCCGGTTCGTTCAATAAAATAAAGAGACCAGAAAATCCATGTGGATATATATCTATATATATACATCTACAGTCGAGCAATACAAGACTTATTTTGTAAGAGTTTTTTTTATTATTTATAACATACTCTTTTTTCAAAGTTTAAAAATAACACGATAAATTTTTTTGTACATTTTCATGATAAAAAATTATATTAAAATAAAAAGTAAATACATAAAATTGTCATGGTTGAAGGGATATGACGACAAAAAGAGTAATTTTCGTACGTGACCAAACAAAGTGGAAAACCACAAAAAAGGTGAGACCCTCTTTTTTTATTTTAGAAGAAAATCACTTTCAAAATATAAAATTGTCATGATGATCAAACACCTCTTTTAACGATTTTTCTTACAATTTTAAAAATAAAAATAAAAATCTCTATTATCATATAGCCAAACACCCCCTAAAACTCTAATGTTAGATTTTTTTTTTGAATCCGCCTTTCATTCAAAATGTTAAAGTTGGACCCAAATGATCTAATTTTAAAGTCAGATATATATATATATATTTCGACCTTGTTTAAGAGGACAAAAGGTGAAGTCAAAGTCAAACTCAAGGCGTCCAACTTTAATATTTGGGCTGGCTTTAAGATTTTGGGTGAGTCGGATTCAAAAAAATGGACTTTCATATTTTGGGTAAAAATCAGATATTTTATACCCGGCTTGCACCAAAGTGTGCTATTATTATTACAATTTAAAATTTTAATGTGTTATTTTTATACTTTTTTAAAAAAAAGTGTGCTATATCTAGAAAACAGATTTTGCAATCATACTAATGCTTTTTTTTTCCAGTTTGTGAACTGGAGATAGGATCAGCTTCAATGATAATACAAACACGGAACGTAAAACAAAAGGCTATAACTGTCTAAAAATCTTAAAAGAACGAAAATATGTAACAGGAAGCAAGGAAATGCATATTCTTGAAAACCAGATATTGGGTATACTCCGATTAATAGAAGAAAAAATATAATGACTACTCTGGGATAGATCAAGAACATATCCTTATGGGGTCTCTCATTAGGCATTCGGAAAACGACGTACCTCACCTGAGACGAAGCTTCTTATTTCCTTGCTGCTACATGCATTATTTATTTATTTCTATCATCTCACCGTTAACATGCAATAATACAGGAAGATAGCACCTTCTCCGCTCTTTTTGTAATACCCCGATTTGTGAATATGTTAAAAGATTAAATCAGTGAACTACCAACAACACCGGTTAATCATTTTTCGGAGGTTGAGTTGAAAGAACTCCGAAGTTAAGCGTGCTCTGTTGGGAGTAAGCGAGATGGGTGACCTCCAGGAAGGCTCTTAATTAGCACGATTGTTGGGCCGGGTCGGCTAATTTAATCGGTCGTTACATATGGTATCGAGCATGACCCACTGGAAGGTCCGGTGTGACTCGCCAGGTATGTGATGTGTGTGATCTTGACGAGGGCGTCAAGTCTTTAAGGGGGGTAGATTGTAATACCCCGATTTGTGAATATGTTAAAAGATTAAATCAGTGAACTACCAACAACACCGGTTAATCATTTTTCGGAGGTTGAGTTGAAAGAACTCCGAAGTTAAGCGTGCTCTGTTGGGAGTAAGCCAAGGATGGGTGACCTCCTGGGAAGGCTCTTAATTAGCACGATTGTTGGGCCAGTCAGCTAATTTAATCGGTCGTTACACTTTTCTTGGCACCAACAAAGTTACATTTTTTTTAAAAAAAAAAATATTAGTAGTAGGTTTAAGCCGTTTGTTGCTTAAGCAGAGTCATGAACTGTGAAAATTTTTAAGAAAAAAAAGGCGTTGTTTATCAATTTGTCTACAGAAAATGCTTCTACGAGTGTTAAGGATAATGTTGCAAATAAAGGGTCAGCAAGGAAAGTTCGTTTATGATTGTCTTGAAAATGTCTACAGATTTAAACCAATAAATAATAGTAAAACAAAAAAATGTGTGTGAAGGAGGTGATTTTAACAGGGTGTTTGGTTGCACAATAAATTCTTATATACTTTTTGTGATAAAAAATTATATTAAAAATAAAATCTAAGTTAGTCAATGAGATAAAATTATTATGTTCCAAGATATGTGATAAAAAAAGAGTGAAAACCAAGTGTGATCAAACAAGGCCAGAGACCACGAGATAAAAAAACAAGAGTCACATTTCTTGTCTAAAAAAAGATTTCTTTTAAACATTGGTTTGTAAAAGCATATTTTTGTAACAAAAACTCAGTTTGTGGAAAAACCAACCAACATAAATTTGCTTATTATCATCTCTTTTTTCTTCAAGAGACGTTTTCATTTTTACCAAAAAAAAAAAAAAAACGTAACCATGGAAAACTGGAAACTGGGTGTGACTGCATGTATTTCTGATCGGGAGCCCCTGAAGGTGTTTTTCGCATTAAAATCCTCCCTTTTTTATTTTTTGCTTAAAAGATATTGCTTTGGTACTAAAATATGTTCTTATAGATATTGTTGGCATCATCAATTATAAGATATTTTTTAAAAAAAAAAGAAATATTGCTTCAGCTCATGAAGGTACGTAGAAACGAACCAGGAAGTAGAGCAAGGAGGCGAGGAGGACGGTCCGGTACCGCCCGAGATAGGAGTCGGCGACGAAGGCCCCCAGCAGGGGGATCATCGCCGACGCCCCCAGCCACGTATTCACGTCCGCCGCCGCCGCCGCCGTCGACTCCCCCAGCGGCCCCGTCAGGTACGTTATCAGGTTCGACATGACGCCGTAGTAGGCGAATCTCTCCGCCACCTCCGCCCCTGAAACAACACCGGGTACGTACATATATGCATGGTCAGTCCACAGAAGATCGCCGCGGTGTGAGAGATGCCGGAATCCACGACGACGTGCTCGGTGCTCACCGATGATGAAGATCGCCGCCGGCCACCCGCCCCTGCGCCGCCTGGGGATCGGCCGCCCCTCGCCGCCCGCCGCAGCTTCCATGCTATACCTGTTTGCTCCCCTCCCCGTTCCCGTCTCCATGGTCTCTCTCTCTCTGCTTCGTGCTTGCTGCGCGTCTTCTTCCTCTTCTTCTTCTTCTTCTTCGTCGGAGAAGCTTTCGAGGGACTGGCTATACGTCCATATGATCAATCAGTGAGGAAGCCGACGAGGTGATTCGGTGAAGCCGCGGGGCGGAGAGGACGGCACGGCGGCGGCCGGAAAACGTGGATGCTTCGCTGAAGCCGCGGCCCGCGCCCCGCCACCGCCGGATGCGCCTCGTGCACCCTCGCGCGCATGTAGCCCGTGCGCGCCAGACCCACCCATCGGACGGTTCCGATCGAGGATCTCCCGAATCCAACGGTATATAAAGCATGCAGCCTGCGGGTTTAAAATATATATATATGAGAAGAGAGTAGAGTGAGGGCTGGTACTAATTTATATATAAAAAAGTTTTGTACGAAAATAATATGTTTTGTGACAAAGAAATGTTAAAAATAAAACAAGATTAACCATCTTCAAAAAATAATTTATTCCATTTCCCAGAAGATCCAGATCAGATACAAATCTCAAAAAAGTGGGACATGTATAATTTATGTATTATACTACCCACTGGAGTTGATCCATGTTTCGTAAAAAAAATGTTAAAAATAAAACAAGATTAATCTTCTTGAAAAAGAAATTTATTTCATGGTCCTGAAGACCCAGATCAGATTCAAGTCTCAAAAAAGTGAGACATGATGTATGTATTATACCTACCGACCATGAACTGGAGTTGTTCCACTTCCACACTATGCATTCGAAGAGATTTCCTTATCACTAATAATTCATCTCAAAACCTTGAGCTTCTGGAGCAGTCCATCTCCTGATTTCACATCATAATTGACACCTTGAAAAGTGAACTATTAATTACCTGCTTTTCTTTAATTTCCTGCAAATACAGAATCTCCATCTGATCTAGTGAACTTCATTAGTAGCCTTCTTTCTTCTCACACTTGTCTTGCAGAATCCATTTACTGATCTAAAATTTCATGACACAACTTTTAATGGGAATAATCTGTTCACTCTTACTAAATTATACATTGTTCTTCGTGCTTAAACCTTCCAAAGATTCCACATTATTGAATACAGAATTACTTTCTTTTCCTCCTTTAATTATCCCTTCCCTTTCTATAACCCTTGTGATACACAAAGGTCAGCAGCATCTCGCTTCTAATTTTCTTCAAAAAATTTCTGGCTACCTTCTTTATGCCCTTGAAAAAGAAAGTCTAATTACAGTCCCATATTCATAATAACCACATAAGAGTAGACACCACCATTATCCTCCTTCTCAACTACACCGATATTTACTATCTCCATCCACTGTCTAATGGCCTGTTTGGTTAGAGTATCAAAATTGATACAATACCAATTTTGATATTGATATTTTAAGAAGATGTAATATCAATATCAAAAATAATAGTATTAAGTTTAAAAACGTTTGGTAAAATTATATCAATATTAAAATTGATATTAGATATTTGATAATACAATACCAAGGGGTTTCTCTCACTCCCCGGGGGGTTTCTCTCCGCAGGGTCTCTCCGCAGCGGGGGGGAGGGGGGATCTCTCCGGCGGGGGGGAGGGAGGGGTTTCTCTCCGCAGCGTCTCTCCGCAGCGGGGGGGGGGGGGGGGGGGGGGGGGGGGAGGGAGGGGTTTCTCTCCGCAGCGTCTCTCCGCAGCGGGGGGAGGGGGGATCTCTCCGGGGGGGGGGGGTTCTCTCCGCAGCGGGGGGAGGGGGGGTCTCTCCGGCGGGGGCGTCCGCTGCGGGGGGCGGGGGGTTCTCTCCGCAGCGGGGGGGAGGGGGATCTCTCCGGCGGGGGGCGACGGGGGACTCCGGCGGGGGGGGGGGGGGGGGGGTTCTCTCCGCAGCGGGGGGGGGGGGGTCTCTCTCCGGCGGGGGCGTCTGCTGCGGGGGCGGGGGGTTCTCTCCGCAGCGGGGGGCGGGGGTTCTCTCCGCGGCGGGGGGCGTCTCGCCGTGGGGGCGGGGGTTCCGGCTGTTCTCTCCGACGGGGACGTCTCGCCGTGGGGGCGGGGGGGGTCTCTCCGCAGCGGGGGGGCGACGGGGGACTCCGGCGGGGGGCGTCTGGCCGGGGGGGGGGGGCGACGGCGACCCCCAGGACCAGGCTGGCGTTGGCGGGCACGCCGATCTCCGAGCGGAAGGCCCTCCCCAGCGCCTCGTCTCTACCGAACTGCCCGTCGTCGACGCCGTTCAGAATGACGTGCACCCTGCCGGCGGGGATTTGGTACACGACCCGCAGCATCTCGCCGCTGCTATCGCTGATGGCGATGTGGTGGGTGTAGCTCTTGAAGAACCTGACCTCCTCCACCACCTTGCGGGGCTGCTCGTAGAGGCTCCTGTTGAGGGAGGGCGAGATGGGTTCCTCCGGCGCCTGCGCCAGCGCCTGGTAGATGTTCGACTGGAGCGCCTCCAGGGCGATGTCGTGCCAGGTGACGGGGGACTCCGGCTGTTCTCTCCGACGGGGGCGTCCGCCGTGGGGGCGGGGGGGTTCTCTCCACACGGGGGGCGACGGGGGACTCCGGCGGGGGGCGTCCGCCGTGGGGGGGGGGGGGTGCTCTCCGCAGCGGAGTGGCGACGGGGGACTCCGCGGGGCTATGTCCGCAGGCGCGGGGGGGCGGGGGGTGGGGGTCACCGGCTCCGGCTCATCTCTATCACTTTTTAATACAGGTCTTCACCTGTATTAAAAGTGATATTTTTTTTAACTGTTAGTTTTAAAATTAATATTGGTATCCAAACACCCATTGATACAAAATATCAATATCAGTTTTAAAATTAATACTGATACAGTTACATAATACTGTTACCAAACAGGCTGTAAGGTTGTTGCTTGAAAACAGAGTGTCAAGGCCCATGCAACTGTTAAATCAGTTGTTTGAATTAACTAATATGTTAACTGATATGCCTCCCAAGAAGTCATTTTTTGAGACTACTTCTAAGAAAATATGTTTAATTTCATAGTTCTTGATTTAATATTTTAACATATTTATATATAGATCAACCTCTTTAAGACATATCAGCTTCGTAGAGATCACATATCAAATGCTGAACTGCATAGTCTTCCAGCATAGGTTTTTTTTGACAAACAACACCGGCCTCTCTCATATTACTAAGCCAAAAGATACAACATGTCAGACAAATAAAACTTTAACCTTATTCGAAATAATCACCTTCAACATAGTCACATAACACAACCTGCACATTGAGGTGCTTTGAAGATCGATTAACAAAGATATAAACACTCTTGGTAGAGTTTGATAACTGTCATGAGACCAGATGATCACATCGAGGTGTGGATGTCGCCCACATTGACAGTCTCAATAGAAAGATCATGACTACGAATAAGATTTGGAAAGACAATGAGATAGAATTGGACCACAATACAAAGAACGACACCAAATAGAAACAAAATAAAAAACAACTAAAATAAGCTTTATATATTATTATATATACGCACAGATCACTCAAAACAAAGTGAACGAAGAAATTGGCTCAGACAATATCAGTATACTATTTATTTGCAGGACAATCAGTAGTAGAAACTCAAGTCTTCACCAAAATATCTCCTCAATGTCACTTCATTCAAAGGCCGTGTTTGTTTATTATAATTCTCTTTTATCAAAATCACTTACTCAAAAACAAGATTCTTCTTGGATCATAGAACAAGAGCTTTTGTTTGGTTCTTCGTAAAAGACATGAAAAATAAAATAGAACGCGACATGATTAATTAAAAATGAATTTACAATTATAATACGTTATTGTTTTGGTTTCCACCCCCTCCTCTTGTAACTTGGAACAAGAGCCATTGTTTCATAATACAATATCTTGCACTAACCCAAACAATTGAAAATACTGTGGAATGGAACAAGTCTGCTACACAAACGCACCTGGACAGGGAAATGAGCATCTCTTTGCAACTGTCTTAATTACAATCTCCACAGCTTGTAACTGAGCATGTCACTTAATCCTGTCCTCAAGCAGCGCCTAACGCATCAACGCCTTTCTCTTGGGGCTTAGCTGGGGAAGCTAAGTTCTTAACCTGTGGCAAAGCAAACGTAGACCATATCATTTTGAAAAACTTTGGCATCATATTCTCTGCAGACCGGAAGAAAGAGAACATTACATACAGACAGATAACGACAGTAGCAGGAACATAACGCCTAACCAGTTGGAGAAGGAACATTACACACACTTCACACTGCACCGGTCCCTTTTCTCTTGTAACCGAAGGAACGAGCAAAGTATATATAGGTGGTCAGCTCTACAACGCTGAGCCCAGCGAGCAGCCAGTAGAAGTAGTCCAGATGTGCACGGTTAAGATTGTCGGAGAACCAGCTCTCGCCGGCGGCGCTGCGGCTCACCCGGTCGATCACCGAGACGAGGAAGCTGCTGATGAAGCTCCCGATGCCGAAGATGCTCAAGTAGAGAGCCAGCCCCAGGCTCCTCATCCCGTCCGGCACCTGGTCGTAGAACAACTCCTGCAGGCCCACCATGGTGAAGACCTCCGAGACCCCGTAGAGGACGTACTGAGGAACCAGCCACCACCACCTCATGGGCACGACGGCCGCCGGGCGATCGACCAGGCCGTGGTCTGCGGCGGTCTGGAGCCTCTTCATCTCTACCAGAGCCGCCGCCACCATCGAGACGGTCGAGAGGGCCATTCCGGTGCCGATTCTCTGGAGCGTGGTGACGCCGGCAGGCGTCCCGGTGAACGCCCTGGCGGCGGGGACGATGACACGGTCGTAGACGGGCACGAAGGCGACGATGGTGATGCCGATGAAGCTCTGGAGCGCTGCGGGAGGGACGAGGAAGGACGGGCCTATTCTTCGGTCCATGGTGCCGCCTTGCTTGGTGAAGAAGGTGGAGGACTGGGCGAACACGACGGCGTAGATCAGGCAGGTCGCCCACGTCGGGAACAGCCTTGAAAGCCCCTTCATCAGTGTTTCCGCTCTGCGATCTTCTTCGTTCTCTTGAATCTGTGGAGACGAGTACGGGCAGCCATGTATGACCCTGTTTGATTTGAATCATTATTATACAGACTACATTGACTTGGAACATGTACTAAGTTCATCAAACCAGGTATGTCCAATCAAAATAGGAAGAATTAAATAATCTAAAATTATGATTTAACTTCGGAAAGAAATTAACCGACTCTAATCTCAAAGATGCACCTTCTAAACTATCAAAATAGAAACTTGATATTTCGACAGTTTATAGAAATTAGAAACCAGTCAACTTTATATCTATATTATTAATTTTGATAAAACATTTTAATATAGCTAACAATTAGTAATTTAAAGTTAACAAGAAGTAATTAAGAATGAGATATAGCTAACATTTCCGCTCCGCCGGGACTCATATAGCTAACAAAATGAACAAAATTGAGATATCATGTCAATCAGAATGGAAATAATTAAGAATGACATACATAACCCTTATCAAATAAGAGCAGAGTAGGAACCGAAAACTGGCAATTTAGTTACAGAATCACACACAGTATAAAACACATATAATTAAGCTTGAAAAAAAAAACAAGCTCACTAACTGTATAGGTAAGGCTCTTTTGGCAAGCAAAATGCGGCAGATTATATGCTGAACACAGAAAAATAAAAAACACCAAGGAAGTATACAAATTTCTACCTGCTTGGGCGAGCATCACGAGGGAGAAGAAGCGGCTCCTTCCCTTCGCCGCCCTTTGCGCCGGCGATCTCCGCTCTGCCCGAAGAGGAAAACCAGCCGCAACATCCCCTCGCCAGCCCCGCACAAGCTCCGGCAAGTTCAGTGAAGGGGCTCTTGTCCGAGAGGGCGCAGTAGCGGTATGTTCTGGTGCCGATCAAGAAGACGGCGAGGGCGACGGCCATGGAAGCGCAGGGCAGCCCGAAGCCCAGGCCCCAGCCGACCTTGTCCTGAACGTAGTTCAGCGCCGTGAGAGTGACCGTCGTCCCCGCGCACATACCGAAGTACCACCAGTTGAAGAAGGAGCTCCTGGACTTGCACTCCTCCGGGTCGGTCTCGTCGAACTGGTCGGCTCCGAACGCCTGCACGCACGGCTTATGGCCGCCCTGAGCGAACGCCACCAGATACACCGAGAAGAAGAAGAACCCTTCTTGGTGGTGGGTGGGACGGCAGGCTTCGCCATCGCCGGCAGCGCTGCTGCGGCTGCATCCAGGAGGGCGGAGGAAGGGGGCGGCGGCGGAGAGCGTCAACAGGCTGAGCGCCTGCAGTTTACAGAACATAAATAATTATCTGAAAAAGTGCAATGATGAAATTTAAAATCTCATTTTGTTTACACATTAGCTTTAATCATTTAATCATTTTAATTTTATCTAATTTTTTATTTCCCGTGTTCTAATCATTTTATCCGACATTTTATCTATTTTTCACTGATCTCTAATGTTAATTTTCAAATTAGATATCCAAACTTCAAGGAATGCGAAAACGGGTGCTTGAACCTTACTCCATTAAGATACCAAAATCTATTAAACATGATTTCCAAACCCGTACGTTTTCATTAAAATCACATGAGAAATTGGAATTCCGGAATAGGTTTGGAGAATATCACATGAAACGGTGTTTAAAAGGTCGCTCAAGACAATGCGCAATTTTAATTATTACATTTTATCCACAAAATTTTATTTTAAGCATATACTGCATCATACAATTCAACTTTTTCAATTTTATAGACACAAATGAGTCTCATCCTCTTGGTCCTACTATACACCTGGAAAATAGTTCAAAAAAAAATCCTTTAACGCTGAAGTGGAATAAAAAATCGAGGGCGAGTACAATCGGCGAAGATGAACATCCTCTTATAGCATATATTATTAAGTGATTTATATATGTATATATTCTCGTACGATAATGTACTAAGGTTAGTCTTAAATTTCGGAAAAAAGAGAGCTTCTTTTTTTTTCTTTCTTTCTTTAAAGGTAAATGGAAAACGCTTGAAATAATAAAAAATAAAGGATATTTTGAAGTCAACGGCTGGGCGCCGGCTATCCGGATTGACCGGGAAATGGGGCTATGGAAGCTTCCGGCGAGACGAGCCCGAGAGGGACGGAGAGGAAAAGAGCGAGTGATGGATGGCGGAAAGGGGAACTCACCAGTAGGTAGACGAGGGAGGAGGACACGATGGTGCGGTACCGCCCAATGTAGGAGTCCGCGAGGAGGCCGCCGAGAAGGGGGAGCATCGAGGCGGCGCCGTTCCACGCATTCACGTTGGCCGCCGCGGAGGCGGTGGACTCGCCGAGGGGCCCCGTCAGGTAGGAGATGAGGTTGGAGGAGACGCCGTAGTAAGCGAATCGCTCCGCCATCTCCACGCCTGCAGCGCCGCCGGCAGTGGATGAGCCATCTCTTCACGCGACGGCAGTAGATAGCCGCTCGAGCTCGCGATCCCCAAATTTCATCGAAGGGATGGTGGGAGGACACCGTTACCGATGATGAAGAAGGCGGAATTCCAGCCGCCGTAGGCCGATCGGGCGTGGATCTGCCGACCGCGGTAGTCGACGACGCCGCCCTCCATCGAGACACACTTCCAGTCCCGATGAGCGGCAGCAGCTCGCCGTCGCCGTCGCCTCCGTCTGCGATGCTTCGTCGCCGCCGGCGACTCCGCAAATAATGGAAGGCGGCGACCTCGCCGCCGCCGGACCCGCTCTTCTTGTCCCGGGCGTCGTGTGGGGGAAGCGACGGTGTGATGACCGAGGAAGGATTGGCTTGATAAATATTAATAAATAAGTATTATCTTTTAAATAATTATAAAATTTAATAACATCCTATACGAATCTAAATCTAGACTAAGTTTCGTGAATAAATTAAAATTAGAATCTGATAAATAAATTTTGATTCATCTTAAAATTTACAAACAATTTCATGTTCCATTTGAATTTGAACCCACCGAGGGCTCAACTTGGGTTAAGGGGTGATTGGGTTAACTTGGGTTAAGTTTGAATAAAGAATCAATTTACTCATGAAAACATGAGCTCGGACTAGTGTGATAAACAAGTTGATCTCTACAAGTTCATTGAAATAAAAATATTTCTAGCTAAACAAGAAATTTTAAGAATATTGAGATCTCACTAAAAACATCGGCGATATTATTTTTTGCATCATAATTTATAACAACAAAATGAAGGTAAGCGAAACTTTGGAAATACAATCCCAATGGTATTTTGGTTGCGAGATAAAAATATTTTCACTCGATAAAAATAGTGTTTAAGATGATATTAGAGCGAGCGTAGCATTCACCTCATTATAAAATTTGATTATCTTAACTCTTATTTTCACTTGATATCTCGACATTGATAATTATAAATAAGATTGGTTATGTGTGGTGGGCATCTCAATTTTAATTCCATGATTTTGGGGTTCGTAAGAAATATTTTTCCCCTTCCCTCCAGTACAAAGACAATTCTGGAACAAGTATAAGATTAATGAGATGTTTGGTTGTAAAATAAAATTTATTATTTTGATATAATATATATTAAAAATAAATTTAAAGGCAACTATAAGCAGATAATTGTTATTGGTGTGGTATGGCAACAAAAGGGTGAGGTCATATATATCTTGAAAAGTATGTTTTTTTATCTAAGAATAAATTTCCTATAAATTATATTTCATTATGATTGCTGAATATTTTTTTAATGAATTTTGTTACCGGTTATAAAGAAAATCCATTTTAACGTGCAACCAAACACTATAAAATTTGTCACTTAATTTTGAAATTTTTTGGCATAATAGATAAGATGCTGGCACAAGTTCATGAACAGTAAAAAACCCTAGTTAATAGAGACTAGACAAGTAGCAGCATCTGAATTGTGCATCTGAAGTGACTCATCAAAGTTGCTAGAAACTTAATGCTCCCCAGAGTCAGTCATTTTTTGGAAGCAGCAGCTGAACTGGTAAAAAGAAAGAAAATGAATTGACAACTATTAAATAATCAACCCTAGTAAATGATATTGCAAATATTTTCATATGTAACAATAAATAATATATTATTATTATTATTATTATTATTATGAAAAAAGAGTAGTGTATTGTAGGTTAGGAATTATTCTCTTAAAAACCAACCACCATGCTAATTTGTAACAAACTTAATTGGCTTATAACATATTTGGGAACAACATTAGACAATTATATCATTATTAATTTTAAATTGAATTTATTAATGATATAATTTTATATTTTATAATTTCAAAAAAAATAATACAAGTACCCACACGTATCCATTATGTAGGCACCTTATTCTCTAGAAATATCAATATTAATGTTGATACATTATTTTTTGATACTCTAACTAAAGAGGGGGTTAAGCCCTGTTTTTATAGGCAACTGAGCACACCTTGTAATATCACTTTTGATAATCAATAATATAGACAATTGACTGCGTTTACCTTTAATTTTTTTACAATCAATGACTGGAAATAATTAATTAGAATTAATAGTAGTCTATTAATTTATTATTCTAACGTATTCTTAGATTACACTCAACAAAATATAATTAAATAACACAAGTTATGAAAATTAATTAGAGCCGATGGTAATTCATTGATTTAAAATTTTAATACACCTTGAAAATAGACCATTATAAACTATTCGCCTTAAAGATTTAATGTTTTTTGTTATTCAATTGATTGGTGGTGTATACCATTTTATTATACTTCATAAAAATAGTCTTTTATTGTCCATATTTACCATGGACTCGTCGTGGTCTTTTTCTTTGAACGTAAATAGCATCTTAGGTTTGTGATAAATAACTATATAAATAGTTACAATTTTGTTATATAAAGGATACAAAATAAAAGTAAATATCAATGATAGTAAATTAGATGTAATAGTAATACATTCACGGTGAACTCGTGGTCAGTTAATAGTATCTTAAGTTTGTGATAAATAAATATATAAATAGTCACAATTTTGTATCTTAAGTTTGTGATAAATAAATATATAAATAGTTACAATTTTGTTATATAAAGAATACAAAATAAAAGTAAATACTAAAGATGCTAGATTAGATGCAATAGTAATATGACATTTATTAATTTATTTCGTATAGATTAATGTAAATTATATTTTCATAAATCAAATTATTTTTATAAAAAATAAAAATTAGAACAAAGTTTCAATTTATTCAAAATAACTTAACCCTTTTCATGATAATAAAAATATCTATTACCAAAATCCACTACCCTTGTCACATTTTAAAATGGTATTTTATTATATTGATAACTAAAATAGTGTACCTGAACTCTAAACTTAACATCTGACGTCATTATTTTTCTTTATACGGTCTCATTTTGTGTGTGTGTGTAAAAAATATAATGTTAATCATCCTTTTTACAAACTTTGTTTTGTAATAATTGTCAACATTGCATCTTTAATAGTTGATATTATCTATTTTTTAAAATAAAACTAACATTGCATTCTATTATTTCATCTTTTGGTATTATAAATGTATTTTGTGTAAATATAAATGCTATATCATTATCAAAGTATGACATAAATTTAAAATATCTAAAAATGTATTTACTAGAAAATTAAATAAAGGTAAAAAATGAAAGCATCTAAAAATGATAATCTTATCAATAAATCTATTTATTGTTTGGTACTTATTGTTGTCAAATACGATTCAACAATATAATATGGCATCAGGATCTTTTTTATAAATGTGAAATCAACAATGGTCGAATAGTTCTAGGACATAGTGATGATAAATTACAAAATATTTTACTAATAGATTCTCGGGTAACATAAAATTTTGACAGCATCTTAATTATATGCATTCATAAAGTGTTTGGATTTGATTTTTTTATTTATGTAGTTTTATTTTTAAAATTTATAATCTACATTACGCTATTATAAAATTTAAAAATTTGTTTGACATGTATTAATTCACGTCGTAGCTTTGCTCTTACATCACGTGGGGTGTTTGGTTGAACAATAATTTTTTGTACATTTTCATGATAAAAGAATGTATCAAAATAAATTCTAAGTTAATCAATAAAATATATTTATCAGGTTTAGGAAGATATGATAATAATAAAAAATAGTGGATACCATATATGACTAAACAAGGTGGGAGATGACAAGATAAAAAAAAAGTATCACTTGCTTTTTTTGTTCATAAAGTAAAACTCTTTAAAACCATAAAATTGTAATGATTGTCAAACACCTCTCGTAAGAAGTTTTGTTACAAAAAAATAAAATTGTAATAAAATCCCAATTTGTCATGCATACAAACATCCCATTATGAAAATTTTTTGTGGTATTTTTCTATATAAAATACAATAAATTCAATAATAAAAATCTGTTGGTTGGGTTAGAATAAAATTCTTTATTTCACAATTTTTAATTTGTCAAGATTTAATGTATCTTTAGGATCTTACTTTTTACGGTTTAAGAATTTGAAACCTCAGGATTTTGAGCTGTTCGAGTGTTTAATTAGTTTTCATATTTCTAATCTTTTCAAATTTTATTTTCCCAACCTTTTCACATTTCCATGCTTTTGAAGTTTCCATATTTTGAATCCCTACCCTTTCTAATTTTTTAGATTTCATAACTTTTGATGTTTCTATAATATATATGTTTTATATTTTTACATTAATTAAAATTTTCTACTTTTCAAATTTTTCTATTTTCTATCTATTAATTAATCATGTTTATTCACTAAAGTAGGAGTTAGCTACTTCATACTGGGCTACACAACATTATCTTTGATCTCACGATATAATGACCAAAATACCATTTCACTTCATGTAAATATACATGTTTAGTTTGCAATACAAAATGTTATCATTTGAGCAATTCTCTCTCTCTCTCTCTCTCATATTTTGTTGAAGATGTTGGGAGTTGAAAGAGTCAAATAAATAAGAAAACTTTATATTGCAAACCAAGTAATCAAAGTAGTTACTTTAAATTTCATAATATTTTAATGAAACATATTGTGAACTAAGTCATCAAAGTAGTTACTTTTGGACCTTTCACTTAAATTTTCAAGGTCTCTCGTATTCAATTAAAAACATTTAAGTGCTTTTAATTCAAACCTAGCTAATACATTTAAATAAATAATCATGAAATCCACAAACTATCTAAAATATTGCCTTGAAAATAAAATACACCATGTTATTTAAACTACGTGAACATGGGTGTTGTCCCCTCGTCCGATCGTCGATTTTCACTGTGTTACAAGTGCCTACGGCATCTCACCTCTCGATGCCATCTCCATCCCCATCTCTTCGCGTAATTCACCGCCTCTCCCTCCTTGTCATTTCTCTCTCTCCTTCTTGCTACATCTCTCTACCTCTCTCCCTTCTGGTTGGTTTGCTCGGGCGAACGTATTGTTTGTTCGTCATGTCTCCCCGATCGTCCGAATCAACATTGAGCCGCTCGATTCGTCCTCCAATTTTTACGCCAACTTTCCTCGTCGACCATCCGTTCTTACAAAACACGTAGCATCCCACATAACACCATAGTCCATACATTATGGGCTTGGTGTATGCATCGAAGAATGACACCTCGTCCGTAGAAAACACCGCTCTCCTCTACATGCGAGCTACGGTGTTATCGTTTTAGAGGAGATTTGCTAGAGTGAAGTAAAGAGGATATCTACGCGGCCTATGAGACCCCTCCCTTACCTTTCGCCGGTTCGTATCAGGTTTTTCACCTTCTCTGGACTCGATTGACTTCATGATTCTCCTCTTCCCGGCCCGGCAACGTCTTAACTTGACACGGTAAGAGTTCTCGCTAGACCCCTCAATGGTGACAATGGGCGGCCTTAGAGTGCGATCCATGGAGTAGCTTTACCCCTTCCCCTGGGCTCCTATGCTTTTCCTTTTATATATGTGATTATATTTTTTTATCTACACTTCATCATTCCTTTTTTCATAGAGCAACTTTACTCTCTTTTCTTATTATTCTTAATAGGTTGGTCATCAACTTTTGTTCTCATCTTGATAAGGGTCTTGACACACCCCAATGCTACTTTTTAAGTATATAAGGAGACTTAATGGTAATGTTAAAAATGTTTTCTCATTCTGTATATTTTCTTTTTTTTATATGCGGTTATCTTTTTTATGTTCTATTTGTTTGTCAATACCTTTTCTCTTTATGTGTACACTTGGCAATTGAGATGTCTTTAGTCACATATTACATTTCTCGTGTTTTTCTCTTTACATACGTTGTTAAATTTTTTATCTTTACTTCTTCGTTCCTTTTCCACCATAGGTTACTCTCTTTTCATATTCCTATCATGCATTTCTCATTATATATGAGAAAGAAGTCGAAAGAGTGATGGGTGGGGAATCCCGATTTATTATTCTCCTACCTGAGAAGTGTAATAGAATTAGAGATTCTAAAATTGGAAATAAATGTCTAACAAAATGTGACTTTATTTTTTATAAATGCCAATCAAATGCCCTGATTATATACTATGATTTAAGCTCAGTTTGTACCATAAATGACCTAGATATTTTATTGAAAGTTTCACTCAAAAGAAGGTAGCCATTTCTTATAATTAGTATTTTTTAAATAAATGAATATTTTCAATTTTTTGGTGAATGTAAGATAAAGCAACTGTATTAATAAAATTTATAAAGTTTAAGGAAGGACTTGAGTCGATTTGAAATTGGTTCAAAATATAATTAAATCAAACTCATCTAATCTAACTTGCCACTTCTTGATTATGATCAAGGTAATCATATACGAAAATTGAAAAATGTCGGTTCGCATTATAAATCTAAAATGTCAAAAGTAAAAATGAAATAAAGTAAGATGTAAACTCTTAACTAAAAAGGAAATTATCAAATTTAAAATTTCTATCTCCGAAATTTAACTGCAAATTTGAATTAGGCTTTGTAGACTCAATTTGGATTTGGCGCAATTTCTGTGAGTCTCAGTAGCGGACCAATTCGGAGAATTAGGCTTTGTAAACCCAATTAAGATTTGGATTAATTGTTATTCCTAATCCAATTGGGATCGGGTGATGTCGTCATAAGGTGTGTTTAGTTTAAGTGAAAATTAGACTATATCTGAATGTTCGTTCCCATTCAAGTTTTTTCGTGTGCCAAAAACATTTGTACATTGTTATTGTTGACACAAGAGGATCCCACTTTCTTCTTTTAGGATTTTTTTTTGTGAAGTAGAAAGTTTGTTGGTCGAGTGGGACACATTAACGTTGTCGGTCGGAATCTGACTTGCTATGAACAAAGTAAAATTTGAAAACATATTCCTCACTTACCTCTTTATATAGCTTATTTGAAATGTATTCATGAATGGATGGTAACTTATCGTGAGTCAGATTTTTGATGACTAAGTGAAAATTTTGTATCAAAAGCATGACTGACCTTTTTGTTACTCCGTATCTAATTGACATAATATTTTCGTCCTACCTATTTTAGATTGATCTATGATAATTTATGTTGTAATATTTACTTCTTATTTGGGTTGCGATTGGATGTCTTCATTCTTCGCATCTTATTTTGCTTTCAAAATTATGTTCATTTTCATTTGGAATGTATAAGTCTAGAAATATAAAAATATATCATAATTAACTAGAATCAATCAATGTTTACATTGGTTGCAAATAAGAAATATGATAATAATAAAAAATAATAATACAAAAGGAGTGTTGTTTATAATATTATAAACAATCTTTATAAATGAAAGTTGTTAAATTCATATAAATGCCTCTCAAATCAATGTCAGTTTGATTACCGATCTATGTGTACATCTGAGAAGTAAACTATAACATTTATAATTTAATTAATTTTTTATAATGTACTTATCTATCATAAGAATTTATCTCAATTATCCTTTAAATTTATATATAATCAGTATATAATATATCATTCGAACACGTGCGAAGCACGTGATTTGACTAGTTATATGCACAAAGATGACCTACAATTAATGGTATACGTCAAATCTGATATTCTAAAATTTTGTTATGCTAAATAATTAACGGGTTTAAAATTTTATTTTCGTTTATTAAAAGTTATTAGAATCAAATATTTTAATAACTCGCCGGAATCATGATCCGCTGATTCTATTCTGGCTCATCTGATTTTGATATAGAATAAGTATATATCAGAAAAATTAATTAAAATAAATTTAAATGAATCATAAAATATGATGCATATATAAATTGATAATATGGTAAAAATACAATTTTTAAGTGGTTATATCAAACTTTATGGGGTGTTTGGTTGCATGATAAATTTTTGTACATTTTTATGATAAAAAATTATATTAAAATAAAAAGTGAACCAACTCCTGACATAAAATTATCATGTTTGGAGGGATGTGATTACAAAAAAGAGTAACCACAACACATGACCAAACAAAGTGAGGGACCACAAGAAAAAAGAAAAAGGTGAGACCCTCTTTTTTTTGTTTAAGAAGAAAATCACTTTCAAAACATAAAATTGTCATGGTTACCAAACACATCTTTTAACAAGTTTTCTTACAATTTTTAAAAATTAAAACAAAAATCTTCATTATCATGCAACCAAACACCCCATTAGCAACTATACGTGATCTATTGACTAATTTTTGAATAAAAATTATTATTCAATACGTTTAATGATTCCGACGACAAAATCGGAAAAAGATTTTGACCCACATCACAATCCGATTTTAATGATTCCGCGGCTGAATAGAATCCAGTGCTTGAGCTCTGATACATACATAAAGATAAGACTAGAATCAGATCCTTCGGTCCCCTCTAGGGTTCCCGTCCTTGTACCGGAAAGATCGAGCGAAGAGCAGGAAGAAGATCAGCTGCCCGGTGCTGAGCACGGCGAGGAGCCAATAGAAGTAGTCGAGATGGCCGCGGTTGAGGTTGTCGGCGAACCAGCTGTCGCCGCTCCGGCGGCTCAGGCTGTCGATGGCGGACACCAGGAAGCCGCTGATGAAGCTGCCGATGCCGAAGATGCTCAGGTAGAGAGCCAGCCCCAGGCTTCTCTGGCCGTCCGGCACCTGGTCGTAGAAGAACTCCTGCAGACCGATCAAGGTGAAGACGTCGGAGATCCCGTACAGCACGTACTGCGGAACCAGCCACCACAGGCTCATCGGGACCGCCGCCTCCGGCCGATCCACCAGCCCAAACTCCGCCGCCGTCTGGAGCCGCTTCATCTCCACGGCGGCGGCGACCGCCATGGCGACGATCGAGACGACGATGCCTATGCCGATTCTCTGGAGCACCGTCACGCCGGTGGGTACTCCGGTCATCATTCTGACCAGGGGAACGAAGGCGCGGTCGTAGATGGGTATGAAGGTGACGATGGATAAGCTGGTGAAGCTCTGCAGGGCCGCCGGAGGCGCCAGGATGTTCGGCCCCAGTCTCCTGTCCATGGTGCTCCCCTGCTTGGTGAATAAGGTCGGCGGCTGCGCGAACACGACGGAGTAAATCAAACAGGTCGCCCAGATCGGGAACAGCCTGAGCACCCCCTTCCCGCCGATCATCTCCGGCGCTTCTCCTGTCAGGCTCCGTTCTTGGTGAATCAGAAGAGTTTCTCTCCCTTTGCAGCCTCCGGTATCAGAGTGGCGCCCGTCATCGGGGCTCGCTGCGCGGCGGCGGCGGCGACGCCACCTCCTCCAAAGCCCGGCACAACCTTTCGAAAGCTCAGATAACGCGCCGTCGCTTGCGAGCGCCTGGTATCGGTACGTCCGGGTGCCCATCAGGAAGACGAGGAAGGCCGCCGCCATTGTGGCGAAGGGCAGGCCGAAGCCCAGCCCCCACCCGATGCTGTCCTGCACGTAGCTGAGGAGCACAATAGTGGCGCCGCTGCCCAAGGACAAGCCAAAGCACCACCAGTTGAAGAAGGAGCCCTTGGACTCGCGCTCCGCCGGGTCGTCGCCGTCGAACTGGTCCGCTCCGAAGGCCTGCAAGCAGGGTCTGTGTCCGCCCTGCGCGAGCGCCACCAGATACAGCGAGGAGAAGAAGAAGGTGATCTGGAAGGCGCTGGGAGAGCAAGACCGGGGATCGCCGGCGCCGCCGCTGCACCCGGAAGGCCGGAGAGATGGCGCCACCGCCGACAGCGTGAGCATGCCCAGGCCCTGCGCCAGACGCCATTTATGAGGATCTCCCGGAAGGGGGTGGTCCACAGAAAATTTAATAGCTAATACTTAATAAAAGATGTAAATGAAATTCGATATCTCGAAATTTGAATTTGATTTCGATAAAAAAAAAGGTTCACTGAATCGGGAAGAAAGACGCCGGCCGTGCGTAGCACGGTTGGCACGGGTCCCTCTGCCTGGGGGCGGAGGGCGCTGTTCGCTTCTCGGCAGCGCCGAGCCGGGCACCCCCGTGGGGGGGGTGACAAGATGGGGTTCGAGCGGGGGCTCGAACCCCCGATGCCTGCTATGCTGCAGGTGTAGTTGGCCACCGGGCCATGTGTCCAAAAAAAAAAAAATCGGGAAGAAAGACTCGCCGGCGGGGAGGGATGATCACCCGTCAGGATCGCTCCGCGCGCCGGCAACGCCGCCGGCATCGGGGGCGTCGGAGAAGGGAGAGAGCGGACGGGGAGAGGTTTATACTCACCAGCAGGTAGATGAGGGAGGAGAAGACGATGGTGCGGTACCGGCCGAGGCACGCGTCGGCGAGGAAGCCGCCGAGAAGAGGGAGCAGAGAGGCGACGCCGCTCCAGGTATTCAAGCTAGCCGCGGCGGACGCGGTGGGCTGGCCCAGCGGCCCCGTCAGGTAGGTGATGAGGTTGGAGGAGATGCCGTAGTACGCGCTCCTCTCCGCGATTTCTACCCCTGCGGAGGATCGGAGCCCTACTCAGTCGCTCGCCGACGGCCGACGGGGGAGGATTTAACAGGGCCGAAACCGGGGGAAGGCGAGATGCGGGGGAAGAGAGGGACTTCAGACGAGAGTGCCGAGAGAGGGCTCTCTCAGTCGCCGGCGATTACCGATGATGAAGAGGGCGGAGATCCAGCCGCCGGCTGCGGACCTGGAGGTGAGCGGCCGACCTCTGTAGTCGACGACGCCTTGCATCCGGGGACCGTCGCTGCAGATGAGCGGATCTGCGCCCTCTTCACTTCCCATCTCACCTTCCTTGACTCCCAGGCTCGTCTGGTCCGAGCGGAAGCGAGGTCTCTGGCTGCTGAGCTCCGGCGCCCGCACCGCCCGGAAGTAGGGGTGGGCACGGTTCGGTTTAATCAGGTTTGGATCATTTTTTTTCCAAACCGAACCAAACCGAATCACCCTCTCAAACTAAATCAAATCAAATCGAATCAATTCGATTTGGTTCGGTTTAAACCAAAAATAAATAAAAATATTTAAATTAATTATTTTTACATATATATATACTAATTTTTAAGTTAAAATAATAAAAATAAATAGTATTTTATTATAAAATTTATAAAAATATCATTTTTATTAATACTATAATAGTTTTTTATATTTTTTGATTAAGTCGGTTTAAACGGTTTGGTTTGGTTTAAATCGGTTTAGAGGTTTCTCAAACCGAACCGAATGGACTGGTTCGGTTTGGTTTCTCGGTTTGAACCGTTTTGTGCCCACCCTTACCCGGAAGAATATCGTCTGTGTGGATGACAATGCATAGCCGGCCGAAGACAAAGCATTCGAGATATATATGTGTATATATATATATATATATATATATATATATATACAGACAGACGT